>CM077154.1:17168379-17748199 GCA_039583875.1 Platanthera guangdongensis
TTCAAAGGATTTGGTAAACATTTCTACATAAAACCAGATTACTATCTCTCAGTGGCCTATGTGAAGGGTTTGAAAACACAACCTTATTAGCATAAGTCAGTTGAGTGATTTAGGATATGACATTTTATTTATAGAATGGATGTCATATCAAAAGGTCAAGTGATCAAAAGGTCATATTGACAGGATATAGGAAGAGAAATGTTATTGTCTTAACCTTGAGTGTGAGAACAATGGTTCTCCTATTTATCTTGTAGCTGATGAGAGAGTCTCACATTGTGTTAATGGCATAAGAGGCTGTCTCATCTTAACTATAAGACTATTGGCCAACTCTTTAATAAAGGGTTAGTGAGGAATGATCCTCAAGTTAAGTGTATAAAGGATGGGATATGCTCAGCTTGTCAAAAAGGCAAGCAGACCAAATCCACCTTTCATAGCCTTGAAAACAAGGATTCAGTGAGGTGTCTTTACATCTTGCATATGGATCTATTTGGTCCTATGTCAGTTCATAGTCTAGGTAGGAAGGTGTACAATTTTATGGTGGTAGATGACTATTCTAGATATTCCTGGGTGTTCTTTCTAAGACAGAAATCTGAAACCCCAACTGTCTTATATAGTTTTGTTAAACAAATTCAGAATGAGTTGGACAGTATAGTGGTCAAAATCAGAAGTGACCATGGTACTGAATTTCAGTCTGAAAGTATGACAAGACTATATGAAGAATTTGAGATTTTCAAGAATTTTCCTCACCTAGAACACCTCAGCAAAATGGAATTGCTGAAAGGAAGAATAGAACGTTGATAGAGGCTGGTAGAACTCTATTGAGTGACACTTCTCTCCCAGAATATTTCTGGGCTGAGGCAGTAAACACTACATGTCATGTGATCAATAGGGCTACTATCACCAAGAGCCACAAAAAGACTCCCTATAAGATTGTGAAGGGCAGAAAACCAAACTTATCCTATTTTAGGATCTTTGGTTGCAAGTGCTATATACTTAACAATGGCAAGTCTTATAACCAAGTTTGCTGCCAAATCTCAAGAGGGGATATTTGTTGGGTACAACAACAATAGTAAGGCTTTTATAGTCTACAACTTGATTAATCAAGTTGTAGAAGAGTCTGTACATATAGTCTTTGATGAAACAAGACTGATTAATTGTGAGTTGCTAAGTACTGCTTGCAGTTCTACAGGTTAAATGAGAGAATGGACAAGCTTACCATTACAGAGGATTCTACTGCAAATCAGGAAGTGGAAAATGGTGGCTGCTGCCCAGGGGGAGTATAGGACTCTCAAGATGCTGAAGAAAACCAAGAGGTGCAGCTTAATGAAGAAGCTGGAGGTGTACAACCTGAAGATAGACTACCTCTAGCTAATAGACACTTAAAGGATCATCCAGCAAATCAGATAAATGGTGATCCAAGATAAGGAGTGCAAACAAGAAGCAGGAATCTGAGCACAGTTCTTTACTCCAGTTTCCTATCCCAAGTGGAAAAAAAAGAAATTTGAAGAAGCAGTTCTAGACCCACATTGGATTGATGCCATGCAAGAGGAGCTGAATCAGTTCAGAAGATGCAAGGTCTGGAAGCTAGTTCCTAAACCCAGGACCACAACATCATTGGAACAAAGTGGATCTTTAGGAACAAATTGGATGAGAATGGGATCATTGTGAAGAATAAAACAAGACTTGTTGCAAAAGGGTATAGGCAGGAAGAAGGTATTGACTTTGATCAAACCTTGGCCCCAGTAGTAAGACTGGAAGCAATCAGGATGTTCCTTGCTTATGCAACATATCAAGGCTTTAAGGTATTTCAAATGGATGTAAAGTCAGCTTTCCTAAATGAAAATCTAAAGGAAGAAGTCTATGTAAAGCAGCCCTCAGGTTTTGTTGATCCTCTCAAACCTGATTATGTTATAGACTTAGGAAAGCATTGTATGGGTTAAAACAAGCCCCAAGGGCTTGGTATGAAACCCTGTCTAGTTTCCTCATTGAGAACAAATTCTCAAAGGGGAAAATAGACAAGACTATATTCCTTAGGGAATCTAAAGGAAAGATTATCCTAGTCCAAATATATGTAGATGACATAATATTTGGGTCTACTGAAAGTAATATTTGCAGAAAGTTTGCAAAACTTATGCAAGGAAATTTGAAATGAGCAGTATGAGGGAACTTAAGTTCTTCTTGGGTCTCCAAGTAAGACAGACTGAAGATGGCCTGTCCATATACCAGTCTAAGTTTACCTTAGATTTAATAAAGAAGTATGTTATGGAATCATCCACTACCATGAAAACTCCTATGGGGTCAAGTATGTCTAAGCAAAGATGATGCAGGGAAACCTATAGATGAAACTTTGTATAGAGGGATGGTTGGCTCCCCTCTGTATTTGACTGCTAGTAGACTATATATCATGTACGCTACATGTGTCTGTGCTAGGTACCAAGCATGCCCTAAAGAATCTCATCTGACTGCAGTCAAAAGGATTTTGAGATATCTTAAGGGCACACATTATCTAGGCCTTTGGTACCCTAGGAATGGAGATTTTCTACTGACAGGTTATTCAGATGTAGATTTTGCAGGTTGCAAGGAAGATAGAAAAAGTACTACAGTCACCTGTCAATTTCTAGGTGGAAGACTAGTGTCTTGGAGCAGTAAGAAGCAGACCAGTGTGGCAATCTCCACATCTGAGTCAGAATATGTTGCTGCAGGAAGCTGCTGTGCACAACTTTTGTGGATTCAGCACCAGCTAGTAGACTATGAAATTCAAGTAAGTAGAACACCTTTGTTTTGTGATTCTACAAGTGCAATTTCTATAACTAATAATCTTGTTTCACATAGTAGGACAAAGCATATAGAAATTAGATACCATTTTCTTAGAGAACATGTAGAGAAAGAAGACATTTCACTAGAATATGTCAAAACAGATATCAAATCAAATTGCTGATATATTTACTAATCCCCTAGATGAAACTAAATTCAATAAGTTTAAATTGAATTAGAATGTTGAACTTAGATTAGTTACACAAATTGGCTAAGTAAAATGGTGTCGACACAAGGAGTTGTCTGTGTCGACACATAGAAGTGGTGTCGACATTCCAGAGAAATGATGTCGACACATCTAGAAAGTTGGTGTCGACACTTCAGAGAAGTAGTGTCGACACATCCAGAGTAGGTGTCGACACATCCAGTAGTGGTGTCGACACTTAGGATTAACACAGATTTCGTCGAGTGGAGTATCGACTATTCGTCGAGCGCAGATGTATTTGTGTCGACACATCATAATTTGTGTCGACACATAGTAGTCACACCATTGTCGAGACTTAAGTAGTCAGTGTCGACACTTTTCAACAGTGTCGACACATTTAGAGGATTATGACGCGCCTTTTCACCTTCATTTTTAGAAAGGTATAAATAGGTCTTCAATATTGTTTGTCGACACGCTCTCAATAGTTTCGAGACCAAAACTTTGTGTCGACATCTCTCTCCTCTAAATCAAGATTTCTCAAAACCCTAATGGGCCTAAGCTTGAGGAGAATGTCAATGAAGGATATGAGCTAGTACGCAACGCATTTGACCATGCGGAACCAGAAATTCAGGAGGTTGTAACCCTAATTGCAGAGAATGGGTTGGAAGTTCTAGTTTCTGAGCCAACCAAGATTTGGAAGAAGGAAGTACTAGAATTCTATGGTGCAGCTACGTGGATTCAACTGGACTCAAGATCAAGTCTGCAGTTCATGGTGCAAAAGTTAAACTGACTATGAAGAGTTTAAGGAAAGTTATACATCGACTTAGAACTCAAGAGGAAGAGATGTACCTGCTTCTAAGCTTAGGGAAGCACTGCAATGGTGTGGACTATATTCAACCATGAAGATTGGCTCAGTATTTAATAGAAGAGGAATGAATATGCAAGGAAAGTTTTTGTCTGAAGTGGTAGGAAAGGTGATTCTGTGCAAGCCAGGGGCATGATAAGATATCAGCTCATATGTTCAGCTTAATGACAAGGATCATCTTTAAACTAAAAACATGATTGGTCAGCAGTGATGTTTGAAAAGATTAAGGAAAGTCTGAAGAAGCCCAATTTGGGTAGGATAATGAGTCTGTATTTGACTGGAACAATTTCAGAAGTAATGGAACAAGCTGCTGGTTCTAAAATAAATCACATGAGCAAGATGGACATCAGGATTATCTCAAGGTGGGATAGGGTGTAAACTAAGGACATGCCCACTCCAGAGAGAAGAAAGTTCCTTCACAGAAGAAGAAGAAGAAAGCCCTGATGGCTCCTGAATCTTCCAGTAATTCAGAGGAGCAAGTAGTTTTCAGTTCTAATGAGGAAGTAGCTGATAATACTGGAAGGTCACCAGTAAGAAATGAAGATGCTCAGAGGCAGGGGGAGCAACCATCTGCTAGCCCTATTCACCTGGATCCACTCTAGGGGAGCCTCAGCATGAGATAGTGTCAACTCACTTGGACAGTGAAATGGCAACACAAAACTATACTTGAGGTAATACATGACATAAATCAAACAAATTTCAATAATAAAGATGCACTGCTAACTGAATCTTTGATTGATGTTGACCAGCCAACACAACTACACAGTCAACCACAAGATGTTGTCATGGAAGACACATCTGCTGCTAATAATGCTCCTGAGTTTGTGGTACCTCAAGATCCTACTCAACACGAGTTTACCAGAAGAGCTGTTTCCTGAGATTGAGGGGGAGCATGCTGGTTTGAAGGGGAGAAGACTGCTCTTGGGGAGGACCAAGCTAACCTTGAAGGGGAGCATGTGAGGTCTCATGAGGAGACTGCAAGAAATGAGGAGGAGCTACCAAGGATTGAGAAGGAATTGCCTCTAAGTCCTAAGGACAGGGTTGACATATCTAGTTCCTCAGATTCAGAGAAAGCAGCTGAGGTTCAGGCTAAGAAAAGAAAGCTCATGGTCTTCAAAAGAAGGAGCCAGAGCTACAAGAAGGCACTACAAACAGTTGCTCCACAGCCTGCCTCAACAATTGATTATAATTCTTTGTTAGTAACTATGCAAGTCAAGTTAGATGAGCAAAGGGTTGACATGGAGAAGTATATAGATGAGACACATAAAGATCCAACTCTCCTTGGCAATAGATTAAAGTCAATAAGATTTGAAGTGAATCAAAATAAGAGAGAAATGACTGATTGTTTCCACAAGGGAGGAAATGATGTAGTTTATCTAGCTACACTGAAAGTGCAGCTAGATCTGATATACTCTAGAGGGGGGTGAATAGAGTATATGGTGCTTTAAAACTTTTTACAACAATTGTTGTAATATGAGTGAGCAGGAAAGCAGTAATAAATCTAATCACAGAACTAAACTAATCAAAAGCTAATCACAGAATAATCAAGGCCAGAAATAAAAATAAAGACAAGCAAAACCAGATGACACAAGGAAATATAGTGGTTCCCCTAAACTTGGGTACATCCACTCTTCTACCACCCTAGGTAGGAATCCACTGCAGGATGAGTTGATCAGGTGTCCTGGGCACCAATGAGCTTTTGATAAGGTGCTCAAAAACCAAAACAGATTTTTTGATCAGGTGTCTTGCCACCAATGAGCTTTTGACAAGGTGCTCAAAAACCAAACTCAAACTTTTGAAGGGAGTTTGAGAAACCCTTTACAGAGGTGGGGTGAGAGAGTGATGGAAGTCTTCTCTTTCTCAGATCAGCTGAGAAACTATGTGGATTGATGGTGTCAAAGCTCCCCCTGAGTCCTCGAGATCTTCAGGAAAAGAAGCTTTGCTGTAGGGTGATAGGCCTTCAAAAGTTGAGCTCCAGCAAAAGATGATTTCAGCAGCAACTGAAATGTTAGGTGTCTGGAGTCTTGAAAATATGTTGGCCTTGACCACTTGAAAACTAGGGATATCTGAAGATTGATCTCCTTGGATGTGTGTTCTTGAGAATCTTTGAGACAGAATATTTTGTTCTTGTTCTGAAGATTACTGGTGTCTGTCTATGTGTCTGTGTATCTGTGATCTGTCTAAGAGATTCAAGAAATTCTTTTCTTTTATTCTCTGATACTGAATGGAAAAACAATCTCTATCAAGAATAGGTTGGCCTGCATTAATTGCATCCTTAATTGCAAAATGTCTTCTGGAGGAAAGTCCATAGAAATATTCCTTGAAAATCCCTTGAAACTTGGTCTAGAGATAAATGAAAACGGCTAGGAAATCTTCAGAATTAATTGCAGAATAACTCCTTAACTGATTTGAATTTGAATCTAGAAACATCCTTGAAGCTATCTGAAAACGTCGAACTGAGCTCTGCTATCGTCGGACTGAGCTCAGCGATATGGATAAATACAGCAGCAGAACATCGTCAATCTGAGCTCAAAGATCGTCGAACTGAGCTCAGAGATAAAGATCCAAAGCTGAGTCAAGATCGTCGAACTGAGCTCACCGATCGTCGAATGGAGTTCGACAATATGATGAAGTTGAGCTCAGCGATCGTCGAATGGAGTTCGACGATCTGTCGAAGTTGAGCTAGACGATCGTCGATCGGAGTTCGACGAATCGTCGTGCTGAGCTCGACGATATGACTTAGTCTCAAACTGAAAGGGTCTTGGTCTTGAGGGCAGCTTCCAAACTTAGACTTCTAACCCTTAGACTCAATTCTAATTGACCTTTTGAGCTATACAGGAGGTCAAACAATGGTTTCCTAGAGACATAGTGATCCTGACCCAAATTAGTAATAGGGTGTTCCAACAATCTCCCCCTATTTGGGTTAGGATTACTATTTATAAAGTTTGGAAAAATTAAATAACATACAAGCAGCAATGCAGAAAAACAAAAAGAAAAACTGGACAGCAGAACCACAGAGATATATATATATATCATCCCAGATAATAATCAGAAATCACAGAGATTGTCACCTTACATTGTCATTTCTTTCCTTGCCCTTAACAAGTTTGATTTCTCTGTTGGGATTGAGGGCTTCCTTCTTTGATCTGGTATCATCTGCTACACCTAAAGATGTTTGCTGTTTAGGCCTGGGAACTACAGCTTCAGGATGCAGTTCCATGTACCTGTCAGAATCAAAAAATTTGCTTGATGCATATCTTTCTAACTCTTTCTTTCTCTGTTCAGACATTGTTGAGATATTAGAGGAATCTCTTCCTTGCTCTTTAGCCTTTTTGATCTGATCCAGTGCAGCAAGTTCTTTCATCCTTGCAGTCCAAGCAGCTGGATTGTTCTCAGGGTCCTCAAAAGGTACTGGTGGCTCATATCTGTTAGAAGGATTGTCCTGAGGAGGCCTGGATGACACAATTTCCTTCAACTTATAGGGAAAAGGACCAGTGGTGGTATCAGATGAAATTTGTCCTTCCCTGGAGTATGGATGTTGCCTTGAGTATCCTTTGGAGTAGACCTGGAGATCTCTTGGATTGCCTCTGTATCCTCCTCTCCTGGATTGAGAACCCCTGTATTGCCTTCCCCTATTATAGGATCTAGCATGTGGCTGATAGGGAGCTTGACTTCTAGCAGGGGGTTGAGCAGCAGAACTTCCACCTGCACCTGCATCAGGAGGAGGTGGTGGAGGAGGATGAGAGTGTTGGAATTGTGAAGAACCCTTTTCATATTTCCTCTTCTTTTTCATTGCTTTCAGTTGATTCTTAGAGTATTGCATCCAGTGCTCAGTGATAGGGCAATCATGAAGAATGTAGTATGGTATGTCATTGTTATCCTTGACCTTGGCAGGAGGTACTCTCTTCATGGCTTTGCTCCTTGCCTTTCTTTTCCTGGCAATGGTAGTAGAAGAATCATCAGAGTCTGTTCTGTACTCATCACTTTCAGAATTCTGATCATCAAAGAGGGCATCAATTTTCTTCATCAGATCTTTCTTGAGCTGTATAGAAGCAGATGAGGCAGCAGAGGGTGTAGCAGCAGAGGGTGAAGCAGTAGCAGATACAGAAAGTGTTGTAATTGAAGTAGAAGCAGTAACAACAGCAGCATATATTGTAGGTTCAGTAACAACAGTAGCAGCAACAGATTCTGGAGGAGTGACAACAGCAGCAGCAACAGTTTCACTAACAGCAACATCAACAGTAGAAATATCATCAGAAAATGCAGAAGGCTCAAACTCAGGTGCCTCTGTCATAAGGATCTCCTTAGAAGTTGGTTCAGCGGCAGTATCAAAACTTTCAGCAGCAGTAGGAGCAGCAACATCAGAAGCAACATCAATGCTTTCATCAGAAGAGGCAGCAGCATATGCTGAGTGGACAAATGAAGTGATGATGCTGGGGTCACAGCAAGAGAATGGCACAAGGGCCTTGGACAGATCCTCTGGGGGCTGGACAACAATTATCTCTGGTAGATAGCTGAAATATGCAGAATCAAATTCTGAGAGCAAAGACCTGAGGTCTAATGAAAAGATTGCAGCAGGATGAATTTGATCTTGAGACACAGCAGCAGCAGCAGACAGGCTCACAGAAATAGCAGCAACAGCAGCAGCAGGCAGACTCACTTCATAGGGCATCTCCCCCTGCCTAGATTCAGACAAGGCTGGATCAAGGCACACTACTGTAGGGGCTGCCTGAGGGAATAGAGTGGAGAGCCTGGCAGAAAGGGCTGCCACTGACAGGAGTAATGGAGCCAAGGAGGTCTCCAAGAGAAGAGATAGCCTGGGGGCTAGCAGTTCATACAACCTGTCAGCAAGGGCTGGAATGTCTACTTGCTCAAGGGTGACTAGAGCAGAGGTAGAAGATGGAGGAGCAGCTGTTGGTGATGGTAGTGGAGAGCTGGAGTAGTGGGGCAGGGATGGTTGAGGTGTGGGTAAAGTGGATATGGAGGACAGTGGGATGGAGATAGATGGGGTGAAGGTGGGTTGGTCAATAATCTCTTGTAGAAGATCTTGATAGGATGTTGAGGAGGAGGGTAGCTCAGGAGGAGAGGATGGTGAATCATCCATAAGGGAATCATCAATGAGGGTGAAGGATGGATGTGAGGGTGATGAAGTGATATCTAGTTGAGGGTAGGAGAATAATGGATGGAATTGGTCTTCTGGTGTTGGTAGAATAGGGATTGGAGATGGTGTGGATGTTGGAGAGGGGCTGGAGATGATGATGGTGGATGGAGTTGGAATGGTAGTTGGTATGGGAAGAGATGGAATTGGAGGAGGAGGAGGAGCAACATCAGCAGACAGGTCATCTGCAGGGGCAGAGACCTGTGGGGAAGTGACTCTGAGAGTCCTGGTGCCTGAAGGAGTGCTGGAGGAGGGCCTACTGGGCTTAATGATTTGTCTGTCCCATTTACCAAACAGGGCACAAGACAGTCTCTTGGATGCATTGATGTGGATTCCAGAGGAGACCAGCAATGCAGGGCACCTATGCTGCAGAAACACCCATATAATTCTTCCAAAGTTGACAAAACTTTTGTTTATCTTCTTTTTGATAAGGTCAAAGAATACTTCTCCCCAATTCAAATTTTTCCTGTCTACAAGGGCTCCCATTAGGCAGAGCTGATACCTTGAGATTGTATCATGAGCAAAGTGCTTAGCCAGTAGCACTTTCCCAACTACATCTGCCAGGAATCTGTATTCCACAGAAAGGTTCTTTTTCAATAGCTTGCTAGGGTTAGCCTCAGAATGACCCATTCTGGCAAGCAGTTCAGTATACTCTTCTCCAGACAAGTCAGCAGTATCTACACCATTTCTTAACTCAAAAACCTCTGTTAAAATTTCTGGGGTCAAGGGTACCTGAGTGCCAGAAATAGACCCAACAATGGTGTTGTTGTCTTGATTGTGGGCAGTGTAGACCCATTCCTTAATCTCATCAGATGCAAGCTTGATCCTTGTGGTCATAATTGCAGTCAGGTTCTGATCTTTGAATAGCCCCAAGATACCCTGAAAAACCTGGTCGGTTGTGCTGAAGGATTCCATGTCGATGTCGAAGCCAACATCAAACTTCATGGCGGCGATAACAGCAACAGACACAGCCATGGGTACCTGCAAAAATTCAACAAACAAAACGACCAAGTGCAGAACTGTTTGGAGGGAATGAAAGTTCTTGCAGAGAAATCAAAAGCGCAAAGGAGAACGACGGCGAAAAATGAATTTTATATTAGGGTTCGATGCAGAATTGGAAAGATCGTTGAACTCAGTTCGACGATCGAGGCTTCTAAAGGAATCTGAAGAGTCTTCAACATCGTCGATCTCCGTTCGACGATATTAGAGAGCGTCGAGCTCTGTTCGACGATCGTTCAGAGAACAAAATCATCGAGCGCCGTTCGACGATCGTTGACCGGGAGAGATAGTTCATACTATCTGAGAAACGCTGAACTCAGGTCGACGATTTCAGAAATCGTCGATCTCCGTTCGACGATCTGGGGGAAAATCGTCGAGCTCAGTTCAGAGATCAGAAAAACTCTAGACACTAAGAAAAATCAGGATGTTTGCCTACTCTTGGTCAATTTTTTGCTTTCAAAATCTTGGATATTATTTAAGACTTCCTCCATCTAACATTCCTAACTGATTTAGGAAGAAGGTGTGTTTTTTTCATCCAAGAGCTTGGTGAAAATATCTCCCCTTTGTAAATCAGTTGGGATATATTGTAGTTCAATTTTATTCTTTTCAACATTATCCCTTAAGAAATGATGCCTAATCTCTATGTGTTTTGTCCTACTATGGAGGACTGGATTTTGAGCTATAGAAATAGCACTGGTGTTATCACAAAAGATTTTAGACTTCTCTAAGTTGTAGCCATAGTCTAGGAGTTGGTTTTGAATCCACAAGATTTGTGAACAACAACTGCCTGCAGCCATATATTCAGCTTCAGCAGTTGAAGTTGACACAGAAGTTTGTTTCTTACAAAACCAGGAGACAAGTCTGTCACCAAGGAACTGACAAGTTCCACTGGTGCTTTTCCTGTCAATTCTACATCCAGCATAATCAGCATCAAAAAATCCAGTTAAATCAAATGCTGAATCTTTTGGATACCAGAGACCTAGATTTTGACAACTTTTAACACACCTGAGAATCCTCTTTACTAGTGTTAGGTGTGACTCTCTAGGGCTTACTTGGAACCTAGCACATATACATGTAGCAAACATTATATCTGGTCTACTAGCTGTAAGGTACAGTAAAGAGCCAATCATTGCTCTATATGTTGTCTGATCAATAGGTTTCCCATGTTCATCAGCATCCAATACAGCATTAGTAGGCATGGGTGTTTTCATACAAGATGCTTCAGACATGCCAAATTTCTTAACCAATTCATTTGCATATTTGGTTTGAGAAATAAAGATTCCTTCAGCATGTTGCTTGACTTGCAATCCTAGGAAGAAGGATAGCTCTCCCATGCTACTCATTTCAAATTTAGAATGCATTAGGTTCGAAAACCTTCTGCACAATTTGGAGTCAGTAGAACCAAAAATAATATCGTCTACATAAATCTGTACTAGTAGGGTATGGGACTTATGGGTTCTAATGAAAAGAGTTTGGTCTACTCTACCCCTTATAAATTCATTTTCCAAGAGAAAGCATGTTAGGGTCTCATACCATGCTCTAGGAGCTTGCTTGAGACCATATAATGCTTTATTCAATCTAAAAACATAATCAGGATAAGTTGGAGAGATAAAACCTGGAGGTTGTCTGACATATACTTCCTCTTTGATGTCTCCATTTAGAAATGCACTTTTGACATCCATCTGATATACCTTGAAGCCTTTATGTGCTGCATAAGCTAAAAATATTCTGATGGCTTCCAATCTTGCAACTGGTGCAAAAGTCTGGTTGTAGTCTATCCATTCTTCTCGAGAATATCGCTGAGCAACTAGCCTTGTCTTGTTTCTTACAATTACTCCTTGATCATCCAGTTTGTTTCTGAATACCCACTTTGTTCCAACAATGGAGTGATCCTTAGGCTTTGGCACTAGTTCCCATACTTTGTTCCTCTCAAATTGATGCAACTCTTCTTGCATTGCAATGATCCAGTGTGGATCTTGCTCTGCATCTTGAATGGATTGAGGTTCAATTTGAGATAGGAAGCAGGTGTGCAACAGGTTTTGGTTGACCTGATTTCTGTTTGCACACCAGCTGAGATGTCTCCAATTATTTGGGAAATTGGATGGTCTCTTGATGTTACTAAATCAACAGGGGGTGTTGATTGTTCACCAACCTGTATTGTTGTTTCCTTTTATGGTACAACAACTGGCTCTTCAAGTTGTTCTTCAATATGTTGAGCATTTTCTTCATCTTCACTGCTTTCATCCTCTTGAGTAACCTGTAACTTGTTCATGTCTTCAACTAGAGAATGTTCCTGCAAAGGTTCTATGGTAGAAGAGATCTTCTCCTTGAATGACATGTTAGATTCATCGAATGATATATGAACAGATTCCTCAATTTTTAGAGATGATTTATTATAAACCCTATAAGCCTTGCTGATCATGGAGTATCCCACAAACACTCCTTCATCAGCTTTAGCTTGAAATTTTGCTAAATATTTCTTGTCATTGTTATGTATGTAGCAAATACAACCAAAAACTCTAAAATAATCAACTTTAGGTTTCTTCCCTTTGAGTAATTCATAGGGAGTCTTTCACTTTAGTTTATGTATCAAACTTCTATTCAGCACATAGTTGGAGGTGTTCACTGCCTCTGCCCAAAAGGATAGAGGTAGATGAGCATCTGACAACAATGTAGTGGCAGATTCAATAAGGGTTCTATTTTTCCTTTCAGCTACCACATTTTGTTGAGGAGTTCTAGGAGCTGAGAAAGTATGCCTGATCCCTTCACTCTGACAGAACTCTTGCATAAGAAGAGAATCAAACTCTATCCCATGATCACTTCTGATCAGGGCAATGTGAGTATTGAACTCAATCTGTATACATTTGAGAAACTCTGTCAGACACTTAAAGTTATCAGACTTCTTCCTTAGAAAGAACACCCAAGTGAATCTAGAGAAGTCATCTACAACTACTAAAGTGTAGGATTTCCCTCCTAGGCTTTGTACTGTGATGGGTCCAAAAAGATCCATGTGTAACAGATACAATATCCTAGGTGAATCACTCTTATTAAGTGACTTAAAGCTGTTTTTAGTTTGCTTGCCTAATTGACAAGCCCTACAGAGTCCTTCCTTCTTGTAGGGGCTAGAAGGTAGTCCTCTAACAAGGTTGTCCTTAGATAGCCTAACAATAGTTCTAAGGTTTAGGTGTCCTAGTCTCTTATGCCATAAGATGTTTGGTCTACACACAGAATTAAACAGGCAAATATCTACATTAGTTGAAAGAAAATCTACTAGATAGATGTTATCTTTCCTTTTACCTGTCAACACAGTTGTGTTGTCCTCTGACTTGATTTTGCATAATGCTTTGCTGAAGGTCACCTGGTAGCCTTCATCACACAGCTGACTGATGCTTATTAAGTTGTGCTTCAGTCCTTCCACATAAGCTACCTTCTTGAATGTTACTGATCCAATCTGGACTGCACCATATCCTTTAGTTTGTCCAAAGTTTGAATCACCAAAGATAACTTTGGGTCCAAGCTTGGCTCTAAAGGAAGTGAGGTTGTCCTTGTTCCCTGTCATGTTCTTAGAGCACCCACTATCCAAGTATCATTGCTGGTTAGATGTTGGATAGGTCTTCACCTGCACAGGAAATAATTCATTTATTTTTGACCCAGTTTACCTTGGGCATAGGTTGATAACCTTTAAATTCTGAAATGAAAGACATCCCAGGTTGACTCTTATAATCTTCAGGATGATATCTCCTTGGAGGTATAATCCATTCAGTATAAGGGTTAAAGATTTGGGATGAGGGACCCTTAGGATTGAATTTTGATTTACCCTTGAAAATATTTCCAGAGCTCTGACCTCTGTTCGACGATCTTGGAGCTTCGTTCGACGATCTTGGGTCAGATCGTCAAGCTCCGTTCGACGGTCGACTATGGCTGAGTTCAGGTACTTGAGATCGTCGACCTGCGTTCGATGATTTTGCCTGAGATCGTCGATCTGCATTCGGCGATCGTCGATCTCCGTTTGGCGATCGTCGATCTGCGTTCGACGATTTCTACTGGGACTTAGTTTTCTTCGGCAGATCAGAATTTTTCCTTTCAACATCTACAACTCCCTTTCCTTTATCAGAAATGAATTTGATTGGAGTTGTTAGAACTATGGGTTGGCTGGATGAAGCACCCAAGCCCAGTGTACTATTAAATCTGGAGTTCACTGTGCTTGTGATGTCCATCAGCTTGATGCTTCTCCCATTAAGGGATTCTTCAAGCTTCTTGGCCTCAGACAGCTCACTTTTCAGTGAAGCTATCTGCTCCCTACAACACTCCAACTCCTGAGAGAGTTTGAGGTTTTCTGATTTTAAAGTATTATGTTCAGATAAATGATTTCTGAGAGAGATAATTTCTTTCTCAGATTTTAGCAGGTCTAAACACAATGCTTTAAATTCAGATTTAAAGTCCTCTGAATTAAAATCAAAAGAACTGATTACCTGATCTTCTTCAGGTTGAGTCTCTGAGTCTGACTCTGACTCCTCTTCTTTTGAATTATGTTGTGAGGCATTGATTGCCATCATGCAGAACTCTTTCTCTTCTGCATCATCCTCATCATCACTGGAGCTGGATGAGGCTTCTGACTCCTCTTCAGTCTCACTCCAGGATTCAGCAACAAACCCCTTTCTTGTATGTTTGTTTTTGCTTGATGAAGGTTTGTCATTGCCATTCCTCTTAGATTCTTTCTCCTTTCTTCTTTCTTTCTTGTCCCTTCTGTCCTTGTTTTTGTTTTCTGGACAGTCAGGAACTATGTGCCCTGGTTTCCTGCAACCAAAGCAAACAATTTCTTTATTATTATTAATGGACTTGTCATACCTTGGCTTATCATGCTCTTTGTATGATCTCCTTCTGAAGTCCTTTCTGGCCATCTTATAAAATCTTTTGGCCAATAGACTGAGCAGTTCATCATTGCCTGTGACTTTGTCTTCAGGCTGATCTTCAGTTGCCTTGAAGGCTATGGTCTTCTCTTTTCTTGTGGCTGGTGAGGCAGCCTTCTATTCTTCTTCTCTATTTTTGATAAGTAGCTCATAAGATTTGAGCTTACCCAATAGAGCTTCAGTGGTGATCTCATTCAGACTTCTGGCATCCTTGATTGGCCAGATTCTTGAATCCCAAGTGCTAGGGAAGCACATTAGAATTTTGTCATTGAGTTCAGTTAGTGAGATCTCTTTATCCAATGTCCTGAGTTCACTGACAATTAGACTGAGCCTGTTGTACATATCTCCCACTGACTCAGTTTCTCCCTTCTTGAAATTCTCATATTGAGATATGAGGTGGGATCTCCTATCCTTTCTCTCATCAGCTGAGCCTGAGACTATTTCAGAGAGTTTGTCCTAAATTTCCTTTGCTGAATTGCATTCAGCCACCTTTTGAAATATGTCATCAGACATTGTCTGGGCTAAGATGTTCATAGCATTGGCATCAGCTACCTTCCATCTCTTGATGTCAGCATCTGTTCCTGATGGAGGTGGAACAGCATTTGTACTTGAGTTCTCTGGAGGCCTTGGACATACTGTCAAAACAGAGTTAAAAATATCTTCGTCAATAGAATTCATGTACAGTCTGATCCTTGCTTTCCAAAGTGCAAACTTGGATAGATTGCACACTGGAGGTCTGGTGCTAGCATAATCTTTGTTTTGGGCCATGATTTGTGAAAACAAAATCTAATAATAAACTACAAAAGAAAACAGATCTAACTAGGGATCTTTTGGGTTCAGGTGTTAGCCTGTGCAACCACCAAGGTGTGGTATGTTTAACCAACCTCCCTCTGATACCAGTTGAAGGTGCAGCTAGATCTGATATACTCTAGAGGGGGGTGAATAGAGTATATGGTGCTTTAAAACTTTTTACAACAATTGTTATAATATGAGTGAGCAGGGAAGCAGTAATAAATCTAATCACAGAACTAAACTAATCAAAAGCTAATCACAGAATAATCAAGGCCAGAAACAAAAATAAAGACAAGCAAAACCAGATGACACAAGGAAATATAGTGGTTCCCCTAAACTTGGGTACATCCACTCTTCTACCACCCTAGGTAGGAATCCACTGCAGGATGAGTTGATCAGGTGTCCTGGGCACCAATGAGCTTTTGATAAGGTGCTCAAAAACCAAAACATATTTTTTGATCAGGTGTCTTGCCACCAATGAGCTTTTGACAAGGTGCTCAAAAACCAAACTCAAACTTTTGAAGGGAGTTTGAGAAACCCTTTACAGAGGTGGGGGTGAGAGAGTGATGGAAGTCTTCTCTTTCTCAGATCAGCTGAGAAGACTATGTGGATTGATGGTGTCAAAGCTCCCCCTGAGTCCTCGAGATCTTCAGGAAAAGAAGCTTTGCTGTAGGGTGATAGGCCTTCAAAAGTTGAGCTCCAGCAAAAGATGATTTCAGCAGCAACTGAAATGTTAGGTGTCTGGAGTCTTGAAAATATATTGGCCTTGACCACTTGAAAACTAGAGAGATCTGAAGATTGATCTCCTTGGATGTGCGTTCTTGAGAATTCTTTGAGATAGAATATTTTTGCTCTTGTTCTGAAGATTACTGGTGTCTGTCTATGTGTCTGTGTATCCGTGATCTGTCTAAGAGATTCAAGAAATTCTTTTCTTTTATTCTCTGATACTGAATGGAAAAACATTCTCTGTCAAGAATAGTCGTTGGCCTGCATTAATTGCATCCTTAATTGCAAAATGTCTTCTGGAGGAAAGTCCATAGAAATATTCCTTGAAAATCCCTTGAAACTTGGTCCAGAGATAAATGAAAATGGCTAGGAAATCTTCAGAATTAATTGCAGAATAACTCCTTAACTGATTTGAATTTGAATCTAGAAATATCCTTGAAGCTATCTGAAAACGTCGAACTGAGCTATGCTATCGTCGGACTGAGCTCAACGATATGGATAAATACAGCAGCAGAACATCGTCAATCTGAGCTCAAAGATCGTCGAACTGAGCTCAGAGATAAAGATCCAAAGCTGAGTCAAGATCGTCGAACTGAGCTCACCGATCGTCGAATGGAGTTCGACGATATTATGAAGTTGAGCTCAGCGATCATCGAATGGAGTTCGACGATCTGTCGAAGTTGAGCTAGACGATCGTCGATCGGAGTTCGACGAATCGTCGTGCTGAGCTCGACGATATGACTTAGTCTTAAACTGAAAGAGTCTTGCTCTTGAGGGCAGCTTCCAAACTTAGACTTCTAACCCTTAGACTCAATTCTAATTGACCTTTTGAGCTATACAGGATGTCAAACAATGGTTTCCTAGAGACATAGTGATACTAACCCAAATTAGTAATAGGGTGTTCTAACATACACATCAGTAAAAGATAAAGACTCAAGTGGATGACATAGCTCTTAAGCAAGGCTATGTACTAGAGAATCAAATTAGAATGAACGAAAATCTCACAGAATCACATAATGTGATTGTCACAGAGATGAAGAATATTGCTACTGTACAGGCTGCAGAAAGGGCTACAGACAAGTTAGAATTTATCAAGCAATTACAAGAAGGAGTAGCTGCTGTCCAAACTGCTATTACAGAATCTCAAAAGACCATTTTTGGTCTGCTGCTCAAGTAAAGGGGATTCTATAAAGATGGTGTCAATTTTATGGATGAACAGATCAGATTTCAGAAGGATGACCTTAGAGATCATGTGGCCAGAGAAGTCATAAAGGGGGAGAGGGTTTTAGTCAAAGCTGGATCTAACCATGCTAAATGGATTTCCAATAGCATCAGAGCCACACTTGGATATCCACCCCTTTGTGATGATGACAATGTGGCTGAATCTGGAGTGCATCCTACTGATTTTGGAGGTGAACAAGCTGAAGTTGCCCAAGTTATCTATCCTCCAGCTGATTTTGAGATGATACATCAAGAAGTACAATCCATGTACAGTGTAACACCTCCCTTGTAGTGGACGTATAATATGGGTCCGGCCGGGGCCCCACAGCATACGAACGCCACAACTTTAGTATTATAAGTTGATATAACTACCCAAACTCAAAACACTTGCACAACACAGCGGAAACAAACAGGACTAGAGGTTATCCACCACTAAAGAGTAAAACAAATGGCCTTAAGGCCTAACATCAAGTGTCCAAAAGAGACATAAAACATCAATCATGAATGTGCTTAGCACTCCTAGTCTACCTCGGCATGCAAGTCGGACAAAAGAGTCTCAAACAAACATCATCATCAATGTAGTGCTACAAAAGAGGGAAAAACACTTCATGGGCTTAGGCCTTTTTGGCCGGCGTGCTAGCTCCTGCATGCGATCCTTGCCCTGTAAAAATTATTAGTAATGTGGGTCAGCAAAGGCTGACCTCAAACTGTGTAACAACACATCTCCTCCCGGCCGCCCCTAACGGATCCCGGGGAACCCTCCAACCTGCAAGTCAGCACTTCAAATGCAATAAAAATAGCTATAAATAGAAGAACACTAAAACAGGCTTGGATGTCTCAATCATCAAACATGTTCTCTATTGGTTGAGCATATAAAGAAAAGGGCCTACTATGCAACATGAATGCAACACCCGGGCTTCACCCAGGGTACCCTACTGTATATGCATCTAGCACAACATCACATCAATTGGGTACTCACATTTTCCCATTGGCATAAAGCCGCAAACACTAAGGGAGACACCTCTCCCTCAAACGGCGCACAGGCCGCCACAAGGAATTCTTGCCAAGGCCCCACCCGCTCGTGGGCTTAGCCCCGGGCTTGCCTGCAAGCTCTGACGTCTCATGCCAGGATTCCAACAAACACAGACCGACCGATTCTAAGAAGTCTTGCTGGACCCCACCCACTCGTGGCCTCTTTGCCCGGGCTTGCCCCAAGCTTGGCATTCTCGTCAGTCTCACAGAAGGGGATTAGTCTCGCCGGGACACTCTCCACACATGACGCACATGTCACGGGATAGCCAGCCGACCACGGAGACATAGCCACGCCTTGGCACAACACAAACCAAGACTAAATACATCGTAATCCCTCTTTGTACTGCAGCGTTCCCGCGCACCAAGGAAACCATCTCCAACTCGTGCGGAGCTAACCTTGTCTACCAAGGAAACCATCTCCAACTCATACGGAGCTAACCTTGTCCCTCAAGGAAACCATCTACCGCCACGAGGAGCTAACCTTGTCCGGGTTCGACTACACGTACCTTTTCAAGCAAACGAGACAATCATCACCACAACACAAACGACATCTTGCCGCAACGGAAATCTCTACGAATCCCTAAGTTCGTATGCAACATCACCGAGTTGGACTAACGGTCGCGACCACGGCTTCACCCACCATGCCTAATCCACTAGCGAAGCAGATCTCTAATGCAAAAATATGCCAGGGACGGACTCAATCAACCCGGAGGTTCCTCTTGAACCTTGGCAAACCAAAACCCCTCTCATTTGAGAGTTTGGTGCCCAAAAATTAGAGAGAAAGAAAATAAATGATGCTAGTACATGCCTCCTAAGGACCGAGAGGAGAGATGTCGTTACCTTCCGACTCCTCTTCCTTGTCATGGCAAAATAGCCGGATGGAAATCTTCGCAACGATCTAAGCTTCACGGATCCGGACTCGGTTCGCGATTTGGAGCTCTGAAACCCTTCCTACAGCCCAAGACCTTCTTCTTCTTCCTCCATGCTCTAGCTTTTCTCAAGAACTTAGAAAGAGAAGACTTGGAAAACAATGAGGGTTTCCAACCCTAAATTCGGACTTAACTTCCCAAGAGATGGCCTGAACCGTTAGATCCCAAAACCAGAAAAAGAATGGCCGCGATTCGCCTGGAAAACAGAAGATCTGGGCCGAACACGGCCTGGCACACGCCCGTGTCCAGGGCCGTGTGCCTCATTCGCCATCTCAAATCGACGCGCCTGGAATCGCACACGGGCATCCGACACGCCCGTGTTCAACCCGACACGCCCGTGTACCCAGTGACACGGCCGTGTGGCCGGCCGTGTGCCTCCAAAAACACGGCCCCGAAACCAACCCGAGAGCTGACACGGCCTGGGACGCGCCCGTGTCCCAAGCCGTGTGCCAAGTCTCGACACCCGTCGACAGGCTTTGTGTCGACACCGCAGAAAAACGTCGAGCGAAGATCGTCGACCAAGCGGGACACGCCCTGTGACACGCCCGTGTCACAGGCCGTGTGCCCCAGTCTCGACACCTTGTCGAGCAAAAGTGTCGACACTTGGGACGAGTGTCGACACGGCCTCGACACGCCCTGCAACACGCCCGTGTCGTAGGCCGTGTGCCACACTCTCGACACTTTGTCGAGCAAAAGTGTCGACACTTGGGCCGAGTGTCGACACGGCCTCGACACGCCCTGCGACACGCCCGTGTCGCAGGCCGTGTGCCTCCTGCCAGAAACCCAAAAAATTTTCCAGAACTGCAGACTGAACCTCTTGCAAAACTGGGGTGTTACAACTCTCCCCCCACTTAACAGAATTTCGTCCCGAAATTTCAAAACAGAAGGCCACAAAACTTAAATTGTACCTGACATGAAGAGTTCTGGATAATCTTCTAACATGGCCTGTTCTCGTTCCCAAGAGAACTCCTCACGACCACAGTTGTCCCATCGAACTTTTACGAGTTTGACTTCTTTATTCCGCAACTGCCGAGTCTCCGAATCCTCTATAGCAATTGGAAGGACTCGCGTCCTCAAGTTTTCCTCAATCGGCACCGATGCCGGCTCAATCACTACGCTAGCCTCCACCAAGGCTTTCCTCAAAACGGAGACGTGGAAGACGTCATGTAATCCACTCAAATCTGCGGACAGCGTCAACCGATAAGCTGCTTCTCCTACCCGCTCAACAATTTCAAAAGGCCCCAAAAACCTTGGACTCAGCTTCTTGAGTCGGCGAATCCGTGAGACGCCTTTGAACGGCTTGACCTTCAGATAAACCCAATCACCAACTGCAAATTCCACCTTCCGGTGACGAGCATTAAAATATTTTGCTTGCCTGTCTTGCGCCACCTTCATACGCTCTTGGATGGTCCGTACCAACTCACAAGCATCAACCACCGCATCCTTTCCCAACAGTTTGGTGTCTCCCGCCGCTGCCCAAGACATTGGCGTTCGACACCGCCTCCCATACAAAGCTTCGTATGGCGCCATTCTTATGCTTGCTTGAAAACTATTGTTGTATGCAAATTCTACCATGAAGAGGTGATCCTCCCACCTCTTGCCGAAATCAAGAACGCACATTCTCAACATATCTTCCATAGTACGGTTCGTTCTCTCTGTTTGCCCATCAGTTTGAGGATGGAACGTCGTACTGAACTTTAGCTTTGTGCCCAAGCTCTTCTGAACCAATCTCCAGTCCTTAGACGTAAACCGTCCATCTCGATCACTGACTATGCTCTTAGGAACTCTGTGCAGTCGCACAATGTTGCGAACATACAACTCCACCAGCTTCTCCACGCTGTCCTCTTTCCGATTTGGGATGAAGTGAGCCACCTTGGTTAGGCGATCCACGATCACCCAAATAGCATCATTACCATGTTGCGATCTAGGCAAACCATGCACAAAGTCCATGGAGATGTCCTCAAATTTCCACTCAGGAATTGGAAGGGGCTTCAGGAACCCGCCCGGTTTCTGACATTCGGCCTTCACCAAGGCACATGTTTGGCAACGACTCACATACAAAGCTACATCTCGCTTCAACCCCGGCCACCAAAAGGATTTCTTCATATCCAAGTACATCTTTGTACTGCCCGGGTGAATGGAGTACTTTGAGAAATGAGCCTCAAACATCAACTCCTCACGGAGATTGCCAAACTGCGGTACACAAACCCTTCCATCCTTTCTCAAGATTCCCCCAATCATCTCCCAGGCGCTGCTCTCGCCCTTTTGAGCCTCCAACACAAAAGGTTGAAACTCCACATCCAATCGAGTCGCTTCCCGAATACGATCGGACAAGTCGTTTTGCACTTCAATCCAGTTCAACCGAGCCATGCTAGACTCGCCTCTCGCAACATATTCCAATCCAAGGGACTCCCATTCCCGTACCAACCGCTCATCATGAGCTTCGATCCAATTCCCTTGCCCCGAGTACTTTCTACTCAACGCGTCCGCCACCACATTGGCTTTACCCGGCGTATACTGAATTGCCACTTCGTAGTCTCCAAGAAACTCAACCCATCTGCGTTACCGCATGTTCAAGTCCTTCTGATCCAAGAGATACTTCAGGCTTTTATGGTCCGTGAAGATCTCCACCCTTGCGCCATACACATAGTGTCGCCATATTTTCAACGCGAAGATTACCGCCGCAAACTCCAAGTCATGGACGGGGTAATTCCTCTCATGAGGTTTCAGCTGTCTAGACCCAAAAGCTATCACCTTGCCATGTTGCACCAACACACAACCCAAACCGCATCCCGATACGTCACTGAAAATCTGAAATCCATCGGTCCCTTGCGGTAAACTCAGGATTGGAGCCATCATAAGCCTCTCCTTCAGGGCCTCAAATGCTTGACTGCACTCTTGGGTCCACACAAACTTATGGTCTTTGCGAGTGAGTGAGGTGAGGGGTAGAGCTATCTTCGAGAAATTCTCCACGAATCTCCTATAATACCCGGCTAGTCCAAGAAAACTTCGGACTTCTGCCACGGTCCTCAACACCGGCCAATCTCTGATGGCCTCCACTTTCGCTGGATCCACTGCCACCCCATCACCACTAATCACGTGGCCCAAAAACGCCACCTTGGCTAACCAGAACTCGCACTTTGAGAACTTTGCAAACAATTGGTTCTCCCTCAACACTTGCAGGACCACTCTCAAGTGGGTCTCATGCTCCACTTCCGACTTGGAGTACACTAAGATGTCATCAATGAAGACAACCACAAACGAATCCAAGTAATCCCGAAATACTCGATTCATCAGATCCATGAACACCGATGGTGCGTTCGTCAACCCGAACGGCATCACCGTAAACTCAAAGTGTCCATACCTTATGCCAAAGGCAGTTTTGGGTATGTCCTCATCTCGAATTCGCAGCTGATAGTAGCCTGACTTCAAGTCCAACTTCGAATATACCACTGACCCCACCAATTGGTCGAACAAATCATCTATCCGAGGGATCGGATACTTATTCTTGACGGTCAATTTATTCAGCTCTCGGTAGTCTATGCACAGGCGCATGCTACCGTCTTTCTTCTTTACAAACAACACCGGTGCGCTCCACGGTGAGGAACTGGGCCTAATATACCCCTGCTCCAACAGTTCCTGTAACTGTACCTTAAGTTCTGCCAACTCCTTTGGTGCCATCCTAAAAGGAGGACGCGACACCGGTCTAGCCTCCGCCACTAACTCGATCGAAAAGTCGATCTCCCGCCGAGGAGGCGCTCCAGGAAGTTCATCCGGAAACACATCCCTGAACTCTGCCACCACAGGCACTTCCTCAAAAGATAGCTGGGAGAGACGAACCTCCAACAACGCTACCAGCGCCGCACCTCCCTGGTTAACCGCCCGCATCATTTGCATGGCCGTAATTAGGGAATGGGCTACTCCACAAAGGCCCACAAATTTGACTTCCGATTGCCCCTTACTCTTTAGGGTCACTACCTTGGACAAACAATCAATGCTGGCGCGCTGCTCTGCAAGCCAGTCCATGCCCAAAATGACATCGAACTCTACTAACGGCAACACTGCCGCTTCTAAAACGAAGTCAACTCCGTCTAGCTCCCAACAGATGCGCCCTCTAGCCCCGGTGGTCATAGATGACCCATTGGGCATGCGCACTTTCAGTTTCGCATCCGCCGAGAAAGACTCGACTCCTACCCTTCGGACGAAGCTCTCCGCAAGAAAGGAGTGCGATGCTCCCGTATCGAACAATACCCTAGCGGGGTATCCAGAAACTAACACGAAGCCTACAACAAGACAACACACGAAAAAGGGGGTCTAAAAGTATGAAGCACAAATGCAAACTTAAATTTTCTTCATACCTGTCACCACGTCGGTTTGGCGGATCGCTTCTTGCTGTCCAAGGTTGTAAGCCCTTGGTTGCACCGGTTGGAACCGAGAAGCGCTCGACTCCGCCATCTTTCCTTTCTCTGCAGCACTAGGGCCCGAGCGCACAGACTGCTCCTGCTTTGACTCTTGCCCCGCTCCCCCTTGCTGACAAGCACGGGCTATGTGCCCAACCTTCCCGCAGTTGTAACACGTCGGCGGTCCCCTAGAGTGAGAACCCCCAGGCGTCCACGTGCTCCTCTCACCCGACCTGGAAGTGTGAGGCTTCCTCCTCCACCTGCTCCCATCAGACTTTACATGAGATTGAGAGGGCTTCCCTTCCCCGTGCTTGGGAGTAAAACTCTTTCGACGCTGGGTTCGCTCCAGATCATTCTCCAAACTCCTGGCGGCTTCAACTAGCTCATTAAATCCCGCCCTCTTCATGGAGATGAGGGGTTGTCTCAGATTTTCCCTCAACCCTTGGTAGAAGAGGTTATCCCTCTCTACATCATCCGCCATTGTCGTTCCCGCATAACGACCCAAACGGGTGAACTCTTGCACGTACTCATCCACTATCTTGTCTCGCTGCATTAGATGCAGAAACTGCCTCTGCAGGGCCAACCGTGTTGAAACTGGGATATACCTCTTAAGAAAAGCGTCCCCAAACTCTTCCACTGACGGGGTGCGTCCCGGGAACAGGAGGCCGCTATGGCTCACCCACCACAATTTGGCGTCTCCTTCCAACATGAACGCCGCATACTCAGCTTTCTTTTCCTCTGGCGTCTCTGCCGCCCTTAACAGTTCTTGAATACGAACCCACCAATCCTCCGCATCCGTTGGCGTTCCAACACCCTTGAAGGACGGGGGATGGAAACTCAGGAAATACTTCATGTGTCGGTCTCCATGTCCTACCACCACCCTTTCTGCCAAAGGCTCCACTCGCCTGGCTTCTCTGCCTGGCACGGCCGTCGCCGTGTCCGGTGTAGCAGGGGTTGCTACCTGGGCTGCAGCCGCCGCTTGGGCTGCCACCATCGCTTCTGCAAGCATACGACAGAAGTCGGACGGGTTTACACCCGTGCCCAAAAGGCCTGGAGCAGTAGCACTGCTCGCCGAGAGATCATCCCTTGCTCTTGAAGTGCCCACCTCGTTGCTTGCACTCTTCAGGAAAACAAGAAATAAGTGATTAGTCTCCAATCTCAAGACTAAAACATAAGGACACTCACGGTCCCGCGTTACTCTTATGTGGATAACCTCTCTACGCACTAACCTTGAATCAAACCTGGCTCTGATACCAAATTGTAACACCTCCCTTGTAGTGGACGTATAATATGGGTCCGGCCGGGGCCCCACAACATACGAACGCCACAGCTTTAGTATTATAAGTTGATATAACTACCCAAACTCAAAACACTTGCACAACACAGCGGAAACAAACAGGACTAGAGGTTATCCACCACTAAAGAGTAAAACAAATGGCCTTAAGGCCTAACATCAAGTGTCCAAAAGAGACATAAAACATCAATAATGAATGTGCTCAGCACTCCTAGTCTACCTCGGCATGCAAGTCGGACAAAAGAGTCTCAAACAAACATCATCATCAATGTAGTGCTACAAAAGAAGGAAAACACTTCATGGGCTTAGGCCTTTTTGGCCGACGTGTTAGCTCCTGCATGCGATCCTTGCCCTGTAAAAATTATTAGTAACGTGGGTCAGCAAAGACTGACCTCAAACTGTGTAACAACACATCTCCTCCCGGCCGCCCCTAACGGACCCCGGGGAACCCTCCAACCTGCAAGTCAGCACTTCATATGCAATAAAAATAGCTATAAATAGAAGAACACTAAAACAGGCTTGGATGTCTCAATCATCAAACATGTTCTCTATTGGTTGAGCATATAAAGAAAAGGGCCTACTATGCAACATGAATGCAACACCCGGGCTTCACCCAGGGTACCCTACTGCGTATGCATCTAGCACAACATCACATCAATTGGGTACTCACATTTCCCCATTGGCATAAAGCCGCAAACACTAAGGGAGACACCTCTCCCTCAAACGGCGCACAGGCCGCCACAAGGAATTCTTGCCAAGGCCCCACCCGCTCGTGGGCTTAGCCCTGGGCTTGCCTGCAAGCTCTGACGTCTCATGCCAGGATTCCAACAAACACAGACCGACCGATTCTAAGAAGCCTTGCTGGACCCCACCCGCTTGTGGCCTCTTTGCCCGGGCTTGCCCCAAGCTTGGAATTCTCGTCAGTCTCACAGAAGGGGACTAGTCTCGCCGGGACACTCTCCACACATGACGCACATGTCATGAGATAGCCAGCCGACCACGGAGACATAGCCACGCCTTGGCACAACACAAACCAAGACTAAATACATCGTAATCCCTCTTTGTACTGCAGCGTTCCCGCGCACCAAGGAAACCATCTCCAACTCGTGCGGAGCTAACCTTGTCCACCAAGGAAACCATCTCCAACTCATACGGAGCTAACCTTGTCCCTCAAGGAAACCATCTACCGCCACGAGGAGCTAACCTTGTCCGGGTTCGACTACACGTACCTTTTCAAGCAAACGAGACAATCATCACCACAACACAAACGGCATCTTGCCGCAACGGAAATCTCTACGAATCCTTAAGTTTGTATGCAACATCACCGAGTCGGACTAACGGTCGCGACCACGGCTTCACCCACCATGCCTAATCCACTAGCGAAGCGGATCTCTAATGCAAAAATATGTCGGGGACGGACTCAATCAACCCGGAGGTTCCTCTTGAACCTTGGCAAACTAAAACCCCTCTCATTTGAGAGTTTGGTGCCCAAAAATTAGAGAGAAAGAAAATAAATGATGCTAGTACATGCCTCCTAAGGACCGAGAGGAGAGATGTCGTTACCTTCCGACTCCTCTTCCTTGCCATGGCAAAATAGCCGGATGGAAATCTTCGCAATGATCTAAGCTTCACGGATCCGGACTCGGTTTGCGATTTGGAGCTCCGAAACCCTTCCTACAGCCCAAGACCTTCTTCTTCTTCCTCCTTTCTCTAGCTTTTCTCAAGAACTTAGAAAGAGAAGACTTGGAAAACAATGAGGGTTTCCAACCCTAAATTCGGACTTAACTTCCCAAGAGATGGCCTGAACCGTTAGATCCCAAAACCAGAAAAAGAATGGCCGCGATTCGCCTGGAAAACAGAAGATCTGGGCCGAACACGGCCTGACACACGCCCGTGTCCAGGGCCGTGTGCCTCATTCGCCGTCTCAAATCGACGCGCCTGGAATCGCACACGGGCATCTGACACGCCCGTGTTCAACCCGACACGCCCGTGTCCCCAGTGACACGGCCGTGTGGCCGGCCGTGTGCCTCCAACAACACGACCCCGAAACCAACCCGAGAGCTGACACGGCCTGGGACACGCCCGTGTCCCAAGCCGTGTGCCAAGTCTCGACACCCGTCGACAGGCTTTGTGTCGACACCACGGAAAAACGTCGAGCGAAGATCGTCGACCAAGCGGGACACGCCCTGTGACACGCCCGTGTCACAGGCCGTGTGCCCCAGTCTCGACACCTTGTCGAGCAAAAGTGTCGACACTTGGGACGAGTGTCGACACGGCCTCGACACGCCCTGCGACACGCCCGTGTCGCAGGCCGTGTGCCACACTCTCGACACTTTGTCGAGCAAAAGTGTCGACACTTGGGCCGAGTGTCGACACGGCCTCGACACGCCCTGCGACACGCCCGTGTCGCAGGCCGTGTGCCTCCTGCCAGAAACCCAAAAACTTTTCCAGAACTGCAGACTGAACCTCTTGCAAAACTGGGGTGTTACATACAACCCTCCTGAAGGTGCTTAAAATGTGATCATTGAGAAAGTAGACAAGCCTGTGTCAGAGGCATTTTTGAAAGAGCAAGAAGCCTTATTATCAAAGAAGAGATTCAGAGAACAGGCAGAGTTAAGGCCTGATTTTGAACAATGGAGCCCTACTTCTAGAAATATTATCCTAACTGCTTATAAAGCTGCAAAGGACAATACCCTAGAGAGGGGAAAATGGTATTCTGAACAAGAATGGAGAAAACATGAAGCCAGGCAAGAGACCATAGTTCAGTACAGAAGAAAGAAAAAACTTGGGAAGCTACCTCCTAATGCACTGGAGCCTAGCAAATATTTCCCAAAGCCTTATCATTATTTTGAAAGACAAAAGATAAGGGCTGAAGAGCTAAAGAAGAAATATCAAAAGGGCAAGAAGCCTGTTGATGACACTGATGTTCCAGTTCAAGCCAAGATTCAATCAGGCAAGGGCATTGTCATCAAGGAGCCAGAGCAGCCTTAGATTAAATTTTCTTAAGTTTACATCTTTGTAATCTTTTGTGTAAAATTCCATGTAAACTTTTGATTAAAGAAAATTTTGGTAGTTGAAACAAAACTATAATGAATGCTCATTGTGTTAGCATACTTATTCTGTGATGAAATATCTTTTATGTTTTGTTTTAAGTATTTACCTTGTCATATAATAGTGTTATACATCAAAATGTGTATTTGTTATGAATGGTGTATATCATTGACTAAGGGTTATGACTTCTCCAAATATGGGGAGATTGTTGGGTACATTGGAAAATGTGTACCAGATTTGAAGAAGCCTCGCCCTACTCAATGATATACATCAAGGTGTATTTGATGTGTTTTGAGTTTATATGTGCAGGTTAAGTAATTGCAGGAAATGCAGAAAAATTTCTATGTCCATATGTCGACAGCTAGAGAAGCAGTGTCGACACTTATGAAGGTTTGTGTCGACACTGGAGAAAAGCTATGTCGACACTTGGAGTTATTTGTGTCGACACTTGGAAAGGCTGTGTCGACACCAGAATCAACTGTGTCGAAACCAGAAGGAATGTGTCGACACTCAGTGAAGCTCAGTCGACACACAGTGAAGCATTGTCGACATCAACTGTGTCGACACCCAGAGGCAGTGTCGACACACAGAGAAGTATGTAGTCGACATCAATTGTGTCGACACCAAGAGGCAGTGTCGACACAAGGAAGACTATGTTGACATCAACTGTGTCGACACACAGGACTTGTGTCGACACATAGCAAAACTTCAAAAAAGTTAAAGTAAAGAAGTACTTGTGTCGACACAAAGGAGATGTGTCGACACACAGCAAGTTTCAACAAAGTTAAAGAAAAGAAGGCTTGTGTCAACACACAGAATCAGTGTCGACACATTCTGAAGAAGCAGTGTCGAGAAACTATTACAACAACAGAAGGAGTTGTGTCGACACCACCAAGGCTAGTGTCGACACTTAGTCCACTTGTGTCGACACTTGGTCTAATTATGTCGACACATAATGAAGTTCAGTCTCGACACTTTCAGACAGAGACAGTCATTTCAAGAAGTGACTGGATGACTTGATAGCTGCCATTTCTAACCAGTCAACTACTACTGTCAGAGCTGTCAGAAGGTTGTTAGAAACCGGTTCAGCCGGTTACCATGGAGGAAGACTTTATAAAGGCTTTCTCCTTCAACAGAAAGTGATGATCAATCATTGAAGAATACAGATTCTGAGCAATACAGATAGAAGTAATTATACAGAAGATTTTCGATAGAAGATCTAGAAGAAGTTGGAGAGAGAGAGAGAGCTCCATCTAAGAAGAGCAGTTGCTGAACCAGGCTGCCAAGAAAGATTCAGATTAAGATCTGAATCTTAAGTCAGAAGCTGATTGAAGATCAACTTCTCAGGAGATTCAACCCTACTGAGTTTAGATTCAAGAAGCTTTGAAGAAAGCTAAGAGAGGTTGATCTCTGCTATCAAGTTCTTCCAAGAACTCATCAAGAAGGCATCCATCCCTTCTCTTTTTGTCAGGGTGGTGGTTATTTACTTTGTTAAATCAAATTTTTGTAGGATCTTTCTAGATCTGAGATTGTAAGCCTGTTTTATAAAGGCTGAGTGTAGTAGAGTAAATTCTCTGAGTGGTAGGGCTGTGAGCCTGAGGTGTAGGAGATTGTGATCTCTGAGTGTAGGCCTTGTTGAAGGCTGAGGTGGGGAATTTGGCCTGAGTTGTAGGAGTGTGGATACACTTTGAGTTGTAGGAACCTGTTTGGGATTCTGAGCTGTAAGATCTAAGGATCTAAGGTGAAGTGCAGAAGTTAGGCCGAATCTAGTACATTGCTAGATAGGCGAAGGGGGAAAGTGGATGTACCTAGACCTTGGGGAACCACTATAAATACTGTGTGCACTCTGTGATTGATTTTTTCTGTGATTGCTGTGCTGATAGCTGTAGAATTTATAATTGCTACTTAAATTACAGAACAGATTTTCTGCCTTTAAAGTAGAAGAAAAATTACACCTATTCACCCCCCTCTAGGTGGTTAGGCACAAATTCTTTCAGCAAGTTTATTATTTATTGCTACTATCCTATGAGGGTTTACTCCTAATCCCAAATGATCCAACCTTTTTTGAAGATTTTCATTAATATTCTTAAGTTGATAACTCCTTCCATTCAAGGAGTCTACAAAACCTTTTACCTTTGTTAATTCTTCTTTTAATAGAGAGTTTTATTCAGTTAACTTACTTACCTCTTCCTTCAGGTTATCTATCTCAATTTTTAAAATCTTATGATGTTTTATTTGTTCATTATCATCAGGACAGTCTTCATATAATTTCAATTTCTGCCTTAATAATTTAATTTCCTTTTCCAATTTTATCTGATCTATACAAAATTCTCTAAAACATACTTTAAAATCATCTAAAGTAAAATCAATTTCATAAAAACGCAAGTGCCTCATTTGTATCATGATCTGATTCTGTCTCTAGAGCAATGAGACATGCTTCTTCAGTAGCAATTTCTTCTTTTGATGAAGAGCTAGATTTTGAACTTGTGTCACCCCAAGTTTCAACAATAAAACTTTTTCCCTTTTTCTTATCTTTTCTTTTCTATTATTTCTTCTTTTGGTCCTTGTTACTTGATTTTGTTTTCTTTTGTTGATCAAAATATTCTGTTGATATACGTCCAGATTTTTTTGCATGTGAAACAGATTATCTCCTTGTTAGGAGTCTTGACAAACCTTGATTTTCCTTGATACCTATCTCTTCTTCTAGAGCCTTCTGATTTTATCCACTTTCTAATCTTCTTGCTAGAAGATTAAGCATATCATTCTTTAAAACAGATGGCTCATCCTCAATAACTTTCAAAGCAACATATTTTTTCTATAGAAGTTAAGTTATTCTCCTTAGCTTCTATTTCAACTCTACTATTTAGGTGTTGTTCATATAACTTCAACTTTCCTAGCAAAACATCTATTATAATTTCTTTATGACACCTTGCTTCTCTAATGGCCCAAATTCTAAAATCTTATGTATTTGGGAAGCACATGAGTAATTTATCATTTATTTCAGTGAGAGATATGTCATTATTCAATCCCTTTGGCTCATTAATTATCATGTTGAATCTATCATACATTTACAGATTCATCAATTTTCTTTTGAAAATTCTCATAATGAGAGATTAAAAGAGTTCTTCTATCTTTTCTCTCATCTGCACTTCCATCAACTATTCTTAAAAGTGATTATCATATCACTTTTGATGATTGACAATCAGCAACTTTTTGAAATATATCATCTGACATAGTAGAAACAAGTATTTTCATAGCTTTTATATCACAATATTTTATCCTCTTCTCCATATCCATCCATTCACTTATTGGTACAAGATCTGCAGTTGTATTTCACTCTGCATCCTTCCTATATAGCATTAGTAGTCCTTTCAAAATTAATTCAAATATACCCTCATTAATAGAGTTCATGTATAATCTGATTCTTGTTTTTTAGAGTATATAATTTTCAAGATTATAAATTGGTGACCTAGTAGATGCAAATCCTTTGAATGTATTTGCAGATAGTTTTGAAATATAAATATAAATATGCTAAAGAAACTTAAATGATCTTTTGTTCAAGGAGTTAACCTTTTATAGATTAATCTTCTCTAGATTAACCTAATAATGATCAACATGGCTCTGATACTAATTGAAATAGGAAGCAGTTGTTATTTACCTCAGAGTTTTCTTAGAGGGGGGGGGGGGTGAATAGAGATTATAATTTTGTTTGAAATATTTAATTTAATTCATAGGATTTGCATATATATATCAAAAATTAACCAAAAATAAATGCTGGCATATAAAATCACAGCACATAATTGAAAATAAACACAGAAACACAGAAGACGCAAAGATTATAGTGGTTCTCCCTCAAACTATGTATATCCACTCTTCTATCCTCTTAGTAGGAATTCACTATCATAATGTCTGAGTATTTTGATCATGAGACTCTTAGAACCAACACAAGATCTTTTGTTAAGGAGATTTTAAACCAATACAATCTGAGTCTTTTCTCATGGAGACTCTCAGAACCTCTCACTGAATCCTTCAACGAGTGATTCTCAAAACACTTTTCACAAAGTGTAAGAAGAGAATGAAAGAAGATTTGTGATAGAATTAATCTTCTCTCTGTGTCATCTTAGCGGATTTTTGAGGGCTAACAATGCTAATATCTGGAACTTTAATGAATCTCTAAATATCAAAATCACAAAGATTATAAGATTTGTTTCCAGATTATTCTTGAATCTTCTCTGAATCTGATGTAATTTCCTCTTGAGAAGAAAAAGAACTAATTCTCTTTAATGGATTCATCAATAATCTAACAATCGACTGATTGATAGAAGAAGTTCAATTGTTGATGAAGATCTTCCAAAATTTCTCTGTCAAATTCAAACTATCATGAACTGATATGAATTTCTTGATCGTCTGAAGTTGGTGATTGATGTGTGAATTCAATAATAACTGATCATTGTTGTTTCTCTGTTGTATCTCATCATATATATGTATATATGGATCGATATCTTCTAACGTCTCCATATTCTGTCATGCAAAACACTTCTTGAAATAATTATGATTGAAAACCTCGAAATAAATTCTATTAAGAAATTCAGTCGCTGTAATGTCGAATTCTAATCGAAGCAAAATCGAATTCTGACTGTCTCTAAGAATATCTTCGTAGTTGACATTCTGTCGATATCTTGTCGAAGTATGTGTCGATATAACTCTTTGAATGTCGTCTGCTTATTAATTTTAGTTGCTCTGACTTCTATTCAAAGTTGTGTCGAATTTTAGTCAAAGTTGTGTTGACTTCTAGTCGGCGTATGTTGGTCAATCATGTCTTTTCTCTTAAATTCAGTATGCCTTTCTAATGTCCTTTATATCAATAACATCCTAGGACCTCTAAGACCAAATTACCCTCATTATACATTATGGGTAATAAACCTATGATTTAAAATCACTAAATTAATTTGTTAAGATAAATTAAAATGGTTTTTACCAACACAATACTTGTTGTGAATGTGGACGATGTGATTATTACGGGTGATGACGAGAAGGAAATTGCTCGGCTAAAGTAATATTGGGCAAGGAGTTTGAACTGAAGTACTTCGGGCAGCTGAAATACTTCATTGGGATAGAAATAGCTCACGGTGCAAAGGGAATCGTTCTATCTCGACAAAAGTATGTGTTAGATCTACTCAAAAATGCATGCATGTTGGGATACAGACTCGCAGTTGTTCCTATTGATCAGAAGACCAAGCTCAATGCTGAGGCTGGCTAGCTGGCTGATAAAGAGAGGTATCAAAGGCTTATAGATTGCTTGATCTATTTGATCCACACCCATCCTGTCATATATTTTATTGTGAGCGTAGTATCCCATTATATGCACGATACCAGGGAAGGGCACTTGGAAGCCGTGTATTAGATTCTTAGATACTTAAAGAGTGCAACAGGAAAGGGATTGATCTTCCGAAAAAATGAATATTTTAATATCAAGGGATATTGCGACTCTGACTGGGCTAGTTGTGCAGATGTCAGGAGATCAACATCAGGATATTATATGTTTGTTGGGTACAACCTTGTCTCTTGGAAAAGCAAGAAGCAGACTCTAGTTGCGAGTTCTACAGCTGAGGCAGAATACAGGGTGATCATGGCATCAAGTGTAGGGGAGCTATTATGGTTGAAAGCCCTGTAGAGTGAACTGAAGATAGATCACGATAGATAAATGACTTTGTGGTATGATAGCAAGTCAATCATTAACATAACCAAGCATATATCGATCGACAGGTTCTTCATCAAAGAAAAGTTGGATGGTGGGATACTGAAGTTGGGACATGTTAATACACAAGAACAATTGGCCGATTGTCTAACCAAGGAATTTAGCTCATTGAATTTATGTAGATTGTGTGAGAAGATGAGCTTAATGGATATCTTTCGCCCACCTTGAGGGGAAGTGTTGTAATTTGGTGTGTGCATAGTATACACTGGTGTGCCATTAGCGGCCTCCTCGTTTTGGGATTAGTCCCACATCAAAGAATTTGTTTTTGTGTCTCTCTCTTGTGTGTATATATAGAGGAGATATGTAATTGGATTTGGGTGAATAATAAGATTTGATTCCTTTATTTTTTTTACTAAAATATAATGTGGTATTTGTGTATTAACAATACGATCATATTTTAGAACGATCAAGTGCGGAAATTCATGCTAACGGAAATATACGACAGGGTTGGACTTCCGTACACAGACATGTTGGTGTGTATAACACACCAACAATTTCCTCATCCAGGTGGGCTTTGTGGAGTGGACATGTGATACTTTTTTGAATTTGTTTAAGTAGTTTATAGAAAATTAAGCAACTCTCTATTGGATCTGGTGGCCAACCTTAGAGTGGGTAAATAAGGTTTTTAAGTAAATTCAGAATTAAAAATAAATTTCACCAAGGAAAACCTATTCTGGAAGCTAATGCGGGGTGTTAGGATAGTATCGCATGGTGGTAGGTCACAATGAACAACTTCCCCAGCAAAATTTTACTTTTTGAAGTGTAGACAGCCCTTAAACCACTAACAACATCTAGTCAAGAATTCATAATAAAATAAAATAACTTTAATTTTATTCAAAACTAAAATAAGGGTTTATAACAAGACAACTAGATCTTCGTGATGCCGGAGATTGGAGGCTATGAATCAAACAAATCTCTATTGGTTTCTATACCGAACCTCTTAGGACCGGTTAGCTCTCTCTCTTTTTCCCAAGAAGATTGACGAGATGACTCTTCACCTTCCTCCCAGGAAGGTTCTTAGAGTCCACTAGATCTCCTAAATTTAGACGTCCTCCTAGGATGATTTTCCACAGGTTCCTCCCAGGAATCTGACGTCCTCCTAGACCGATTTCTCAGAAACTTAGACTGAATAGAAAAGTGAAAATACAAATAAAAATGAAAGAGTTTAAATTATTGTTCCCTCAAAATAAGAAATCCTTCATAGAACAATGCACGATCGAGGGTTCTGAATGTCATTCTTTGTGCACTCGATCAGCCACTAATGGTTGTTGGAGACTTCGCTCTTCAGTGTTCTTCGATCACGAACGGGAGGGAGAAATTTTTCTTTATCTTACTTGGAAGTGGTGGTTCATACGAATAGATATGGTAGCCAAACCCTAGACGTGAAATCCTTCTTCTTGCCTTCTTAGAAAAAGAAACACGCGCTTTTATACTCGTCTTTACAAAAGCTACCGCTGCCAGTATTGCTAGCGCCCGACGGTAGGTCTTTTCACGCGGTATCGCTAATTGTCCATTAAATTAGGAAAAATATCCAAAATAATATTTGCGCCACTTTTGGATATCGCGGTGCTGTACTTTTAACACATTGCGGTAGCGGTAATTTTAACACCTAGCGGTAGCGGTTTTTACTCAACAAATTGACTCGGCGGTCATTGAAATGGCTAGGGCCCGAAGATGGGGCTAGCACTCGGCAATAGTTTACAGAGAGAAATGTTTACGAGCTCACTTTAATCCTATGTCGCTAGCACCAGCGGTATAGCTAAGGATTATTGGTAGGTCACAGAGATTGAAAATCTCATTCTTTATACTGAAAAATCTGCACACTATACCCAACACAAGTATGATCAAATACAACTTGGGATTTGATATTGTCAAACTAAAGAGATGCGGGCCATTGGTTGCAACAAGCACCCCATTTTGATAATATCAAATCTCGTTCATGAGATATAAATCATTATTAGCAAGGTATAGTGTAGTTCAAAAATAAGCATGAAATATAAATAGACATATGAAGTACGACTCTCCTTACATATGTGCTCCCCCTACATGTGTGCTCCGCCTTCACGCAATATTTCCCTCGGTGGCTAGTATGAGACTTACTCATGAACAAACAAATCTCCCCCGTTTTGATATTATTGAAAGGGAGGGGAATTAACGGTAGTGTAATATTAAGCAGAGAGATGAAATTTTGGCAAAGCAAACACAAAATTCTTGGAAAAAAACTGTACAAGCTGGGCAAAATGATTACATACCTGGCCAACAAGAAAAAAACATTTGATTTAAATCATTGGTAGAGCATAAGAAATTTTGGACAAAGCATGTGAAACTAAATACACAAGATTTGGCATGCAATGTCGGCTGATTTATAGAGTTAATGCAATATAACATTGTAAGTTTCATGAATAGAAATTGTGTACTAGTACACATGTGTGATAGATAGTCAGTGCAGTTTAGGTCCAATTCTTATGCATAAAAGTGATTGATAGAATAATGACATGTGTACGCATATTATCAAAAGAAAAACAAACATTAGGTAGAAATAATCATTAATACATGTTTTATCTTCATAAATCAATATGTTAACACAAGAGTGATGAAGTGAAAAATCATGTCACATTTTTATCTACTATATACCAAGACTAAAATAAAGGGCTCTAACTCAATTAATTATCTTTTCAGAAGATCGAAACGATTCCATAGACCAAGGTGTTCATCTACAAAATGCTCATAGAGGCTTATCAGGAGAAATGAGTAGTGTTTGGGGGGTATCCTTGACACATACTTTGATTGCATAAAAATAATGTACACACATTTTTTATTTGATTTTTTGTTATTTTTTTACTATCAAATTTGTTGAAACCAAGAATTCGGTCTCTTGTGGAGTTCACCCATGGGGAAGGGTGATCGTGCACCTACTTCTCTTCTCGAAGCCAAACAACAAAATGAAATGGAAACTGATCCAAGGGCTCGGCGTGGAGGTCCCACCACACACCCATAAGATCTTAGAGCGCTTCCACTCCTTAGCCAATGGCCGAGCTAAGGCTACCTTAGAAAGCGCAAGAAGATCTGAATACTAATAAGCATGCCTTCTGAGGTGCCCCTGGGTCTTATTTATAGATTTCTGAAAACAACCTGCCAATAGCCAATCTCCGCAGTTTTTAATAGCTATATGCAGCCCAACTAGGCCTGCTAATAGCATAACTCTATTGTTCTATCAAGCTATTCGCACCCCTGGCAAGGGTAAAATGGTAAAGAAAAACACCTCATAGGAAACTGGGCGAGGGGAGCATCATCACTCAATGCCAAATCCAGAAGGGCGCCGAGAGCATTGAGTGGAGCGACGTCACTCAACACCAAAGCCAAAAGGGCGCCGAGAGCGTTTAGTGGAGCAACGTCACTCAACGCTAAAGCCAGAAGGGCACCGAGATCGTTGAGTGGAGCGAAGTCACTCAACACCAAAGCCAGAAGGGCACCAAGAGCATTGATTTGCGTAACATCACTCAACGCCAAAGCCAGAAGGGCACCGAGAGCATTGAGTGGAGCGACGTCACTGCATGCCAAAGCCAGGGGGCACCGAGAGCATTGAGTGGAGCGATGTCACTCAATGCCAAAGCTAGGGGCACCGAGAGTGTTGAGTGGAGCAACGTCACTCAACGCCAAAGCCAGGGAGTAAAGCCTGGATGAAGTTTCATAAAATAGCTAGGCGAGTAGCCCTCTAACACCTTCACTCGTCCGGGGCGGTCTGGGATTATTACTACAGAAAGAATTCTAAAAGACTTGAGCTCATCGAGCTTTGTTCGACGAGGTCAGCTTGAAGAACCTAGAGCTCTGTTCGACTAATGTCGAGCTCCACTCGACAAATGGCGAGCTCCCCCCGAGCTCGGTCCGGCAAAAACCCGATCCGGATCATCGAACCCCGGGTGAACGCGGGCTGGTTGGGCTGGCTCGCGCTGCACGCTCGCCTAGCATCGGTGAGAGCGAGCTGGCTGTTCTGAACCCGCTCGCATGTTGTTCTGGAGCGGACTCATCGCCTTGGTCTTCTTGTCTTGCCTGGTAGACCCACTCGAAAAATACAGGGTTGTACATAATCCACACTCTTTTGAGCTTGACCAAGCTCGAAAAGAATCATCCAACTCACGTGTTCGGTAAGTGCTTTGTTGAGCGGTCAAGGAATCTCTTAGTTGGTCCCATCCAAACGGTATAAATATTCCATCAGATCCTTGGAAAAACCCTACCTTCTTTAGCCTTCTCAGTGAGCTACAGCTGCACGATGTCTGTGTCCGAGGAGATGCGAGCTCGCCTTGCGGCCGCGAGGGAAAAGACTGTGGAGGAGGCTCTCGAGGCCACTCCATGGCTGGCACATGGATCTCCCAGCCCCCTCTTTAGGCCGGCAAAAGGGAAAATTGTCAGGCGGTCCCCGACAAATGGCCTCCCGGGCTCCAGCTCGGCGGCGGGCATCGAGGTGGCCCACGAGGTATGCACACCTCCATCCTGACTCGTCTCTTCGCTTCTGACTTCTCTTTCCGTGGGTGCAGCCTCGTGAGGATGGAGGCAGTGGGGAAGGGGATCATTCCCTCCCACTATAAACCGAGCGGGTCGCCAGCCCCTCGAGCCTGGGGCATCCCCCTCTGGAGACTTCCCGGAAGCCAATTCCTCCTAGGTTGGGAAAATCCTTCGCGGTTCTTGAGGAAGGACTCTTCCAGGGCTGGCCAGCCTCTTCTCGGCCACCAGCTGATGCGGGCGATGTGCCGACTCCCGGTAAGCTCATACTCGAGCCTGTGTTTCCGTCTGCTCTTTCTGACCTATCCCTTCACAGGTTATAACGTGATTTACTCCTCCGAGTCTGAGATGAGCGAGGGATATTTGCCTCCCCCTGACACATATCACATCTCTGAGTATCTGGGCGATCCGGCAGATGTGGCAGGGATGAAGATATAGATGACGCGGTTGTTCTAGAAGCACACGCTGCTGCTGTAGGATGTCTTCAATAGGGTCGATAAGGATAAGGCCGAAACGGAGGAGCGGCTTGCAGTTCTAGAGGGAACGAGACACCCAGCTGACAGGGACTGGGTTACTTCTCCCGGGGTGCAAATAATGTGGGCCGAGGAGCGGCTCAGGCATGCCATGGAGAAATTCGGCCTGGCCCAGCAGGAGTTAGTGGCTGTTTGCGAGTATCACTATCCTCGAGTGCTTCCCCGATCTGGGACTTGAGGGCGGGGCAGGTGGAAATGGATCTGAAATTGTTTAGTTGCCTACCTAAATCACCTAGAGGGGGGTGAATAGGTGAGATGTGCGTTTTTTGTGGAATAAAAATTTAAGAACTATGCACAGAACTGTCTACCAATCAATCATAGACAAAGCAAGATTTATAGTGGTTCCCCAACCTTGGGTACATCCACTTTCCCTCACCGATCTACCAATAAACTAGACTCGGCTACTCCACTATCTCAGATTGAAAAACTAATCCTACGCCTCGGACAAAGTTCCTACAATCTCGATCCACAAAACGGATCTACACTCGGAAGATAAAACTTCCTACAATCACGGAGACAAAGGCTCCTACACTCGGAGAAAATTCTCCTACAAGAATGAAATTGAGCGTATATAAAAATACAAACAATGAATCTTTATCAGATCTGCAAACAATTGGACTGGATCTTCCTCTTATAGACTTTGCGGCTTTATCAGAGTGGTGAAGAAAATCTCGGCAAAAATAGATCTGGATATCCTTGGCCTCACACGATCGGATAGAGAATCAGGAATTAAGCGGCGATCTCGATCTGTAAGCCTTCTTGATCTGAATCCTCTGAAAATGAAAACCCTAGCCGGATGTGAACGATGAAGATCGGCGGCGGCGGCTTTCGCTTCTTGGAGAGAGAGAGAGAAATTCAAAGAACTTAAAAAGTAATCGGCAGCAAAAATTATTCTTAGGGTTTGTCGGTTTGACAAGACCGTATATATGATTTGCGATAACTATCATGATTAAATCTTAATGAGGTACACATGGACCAATCATGTCACGACTCATTAAGAAATCAGTCAAATCTGGACTTAACAAATCTTTCAAAAAAATTGAAGCTGATATACTTGAGTGAAGAAACGGCTACTTGAGTAATATATAGAGCTACTCGAGTGGGTAGAAGATAACTACTTGAGTACTAAAGAAAACTACTCGAGTAAACTGAAGATTACTACTCGAGTAAATAGTTGAAGAAAATCTGAGAAAGGAAGATCTGCTACTCGAGTACCAAAATAACTTACTCGAGTGCTTAAGCAGTTACTCGTGAAGTGGAGTTGGAGTACTTGAGTACAAGAAATACTACTCGAGTAAATGAGAATAAACTACTCGAGAGGTAGAGGAACTACTCGAGTCAGAGACTTAGAATATTTTCTGGAATAGAATTCTGGGCTACTCGAGTAGTAAAGATTGAACTACTCGAGTGAATAAGAACTACTCGAGTATATGGAACTAGCTACTCGAGGAATTGACTTGGAGAAATTCTAAGGGAAGAAATTCTGGTTACTCGAGTATAAACTCTGAACTACTCGAGTAGTAGATGAACTACTCGAGTACATGACTTAGACTACTCGAGTGAAGAGAAAGAACACGAGACACAGACTTCTGTTACTCGATAAAGAAGGTTTAAACTACTCGAGTATCTATATGGCTACTCGAGTATTTTACTTATAAAATATTTGGAGAAGAAATTCTGGTAACCTGAGAGAGAGAAGAATTTACTTGAGTAGTTGTCTTAGCTACACGAGTGCTAAAAATTGACTACTCGAGATCTAACTTCCTTACTCGAGTATTAGGATTTTTACTAGAGTATTAACTAAGAAATTCACTCGAGTAGGAATTGATCTACTCGAGTAAAGTACTTCGTAAATTCTTTTAATAGAAATCTCTTCTTCTTTGGTGAAACCAACATCAAATCTTTTCCAATCAGTCCTGGTGCTTGAATAAGAAGTGTAACCCAATAGAGAGGCTACCATTGAGTCAACACCTTGGATCACACAATGAGGGATTATATTGTATGGTCATGTGTTAGGTGACCCATTATAGACTGACATTGGTCTACACTTGGCATTAGAATCCTGCAAACACTTAACTCAAACAAAGCATCAAATAAAACTTAATTCATCTTAGTTCAATGGTGACTTCATCAAATTTGGGTTAATGTGGATACAATACCCAACAATCTCCCCCTATTTGTAGAATTCAGAACCCTTTACACTAAGGTGAATTATAGACATGAAAAGTGCAAAATAGATAAATCAGTGTAAGCAAGCATAAGACTAGAAACAAGATTATATGATCAAAAACTTAGAATTATATAAATGTGGTTTCCAAAGTATCATTTCTACAAAAGATCATTTCCACATCATCATATGTCCTTGTAGCTTAGACTTGGTGGTGCTGCATATCTTGCTTCTCTTATTTTCTCCTCTGGTATCTGTATGACTTGGGGTAGTATTTAGGAGGTCTTGGAGGAGCAGTAGGGTTGTTCCTCCCAAAATCTCTATCATACAGTATCCTCTTAGTCATAGACTTCTCATATAGTTCCCATTCCTGGGAGCTGTAATGAATGTTCCTGCTTTCATCGAAGTCCATAACAAGTTTGAGAGTATCCAAAATGAGGGACTTGGAGGTAGGAGACCAGATCTCTGCAAATTCTAGAGCTTTTCCCTTTTCTGAATCTGGAACTGGTATAGACCTGCTAGCAGAGGCACCATCACCATATTTTCTTTTCTTCTTAGAAGTCTGGATCTCAGGAGGAGCTTGGAGAAAAATATCTGCAGGGTCATCCTCCCAAAGTTGGGCATAAGAATTTGGAGGAGGGCCTTCTTGGCCTTCATGTCTTGGAGAGAAGGTAGGTTGTTGAGGGGGAGCAGGAGTAGCAACAGCTAGAGGGTTGAGATGATGAGGAATGATATTTGGATCAGCAGCAAACTCAGGAAGGATTTGATTGTGTATCCAGACAGCAGTGTCATATGTATGGAATTTGACACTCTGAATTTGTGCTAAGACATCATCATGGATCTCTTTCATTTTGGCTTCCCGAAGCTCTTGCTGGAGGGCATCTGATTTTTTTAAATATTCTTTCACCAAACTCTCCCCCTTTCTGACGTCTACAGTCAGCTTACTGATACATCTTCTTTGAATGTTCAAACTTCTTCACAGATCTTCATCTTTATAGTTTCAGCTCTTTTATCCATTTCAATCTGATTGTTAGCAAGAGTCACACCTTGCTCCATAATTTGACCAACACTAGTAATAGTGTTATCTAGAGCTTTTCCACCAAGTTGAAAGAGGTGTCTTAGCTGATCAGTATTGTGCTAAATATCAACAAATCCCCTGCTCATCTCAGTCTCTAGAGCAGTGACTTTATCAGTAACAGCTTTAAGAGAAGCATCAAAGTAGGTTCTTTACTCTTGAAGCATAAGCACAAACAGATTCATCAAATCATTGGAGGAAGCAGCAGTAGTTGGAGGATCACTAGTAGAGGGAACTGGAGGAGGAGGTGCAACCCATGGAGCTATTTCTGCAATGGAGACTGAGCTCTTTGCTCTAGTAGTGTGAATCAGGGCATCCCCTTCATCAGTGACTGAGGGTATGGAGAAGTCCAATTTTCTTAAAGGAGCTTCAGCTGGCTAAGGAGATTGCTCATCAGAGATGAAAATGGTTTCAGCTTTCTCTTAGTTTGCAGCAGGAGACTTGGCTGGAGAAGGAATATGTACTAGAGATTTGACTGGAGTGGATTCTGGTGGTATTTCAGTGGTGGTCTCCTTTAGAGAGAATGGAGGAGGAGGTAAATCTGCTGTTAGCTCTTCAATCATGTCACTGATTGCAGCTTCTGAGGAGAGTAGGTCTTCTTGAAGTTGTTGTTCAGATGGTGTTTCTTCTAGAGTCTGAGGAGGTGGAGGAGTTACTGCTGGAGGTGTAGGAATCCTTTCGGGGATAGAATGGGCAGGCTACCCCTCAATAGATGCACTAGAGGAGCTGACAATCTGATGTGGAGTGGAAGATGGGGTCTTGACCACTATGGCTAGAATCTCTGGAGCTTTGGCAGCCTGAGTGGGATTCTGCAGTTTCAATTCCCACCTTTGAATGGAAGATATGGAAACTTTCTTCATGTGATGAAGAACAATCTCTTTTGAGAAATTGAACACTTCTAGATTGATTTCATGGAGGAGCAGAGAAATAATTCTAGAATAATTAGGGGCATTAATACTGTCTCGGATCTTACCTAAGATCATCATACCAAATTGGAATTTCTTCCTACAGACTATGGCTTGCATTATATCAAAGAATGTGAGAGAGAGAGAGAGAGATATCTCTGATGGAATGAGTTTTGCAAAGAAGGACCTTCCCTATAATATCCACCAGTAATTTTCCTTCATGATTTAGCTGAGACCTTTTGACGTATTGTTCATTAGGAGAAATGCCACAGAACATACATGTTTTGTCAGACTCATCAGGGCCTAGATGATCTTCTTCATCTACAATCGGCATTCGAAGAAGTTGAGAAACAGATGTTTTAGTAAGTTTGATTTTGATACCTCTGACCTTTGATTTGAGAACGGCACCACGGCGCTTAACCTTGACATTTCTGAAGAACTCGGTAACTTTTGGAAAGAGGATTTTCCAAGGTTCTTGGAGAATGAAGGTAAGTCCGGCGGTGTCGACTAGGATCATAAGGTTATGAAAATCATCTGAAAGTTCTGTAATTCCGGTGGCAACTAGTTCGGAACCTATGCCAATCTTTTAAGAGGAGGCCGTGATTCAGAAACGCTTGGAAAAACTGCGGCGGGGATGAAGAAGACATGGCTCTGTAACTTCTGGACTGAAGGAGAAGAGATAGTCAGGGTACTCGAGAGCGGAAATGATTTCGTGTAGAAGGATTATGGAATTTCCTATTTATATAACCCTAAGTTTATGTCTGATGAAAATAGAAATGATGGAATCATGCCTTAGAAGTGGCAGTATAAGCCTCGGGTTGCGAATAAGAAAATTTGAATCAAGGAATAAAAGTTGATTATCACATACTCGAGCGACTGGATATTACTCAAGTGAAGTATTTGAGATACTCGAGTTGATAGGCTGGAAGTACTCGAGTAGTTGGGTTGAAGTACTCGAGTAGTTGTGCTGAAGACTCGAGTAGTTTTACTCAGGTACTCGAGTGAAGCTTCACTACTCGAATAGGTGATTTGACTACTCGAGTAAGTCGTTCTGCTACTTGAGTAAGTTACTCGAGTGGTTGATAGGGTCCTCGAGTAGGTCAAGTTTACTGCTCGAGTAGGTCATTTTTCTTACTCGTGTACCTTACTTCTTACTCGAGTCAAATAGTTAGAAATTTGTGGAATTCCAACTTTTGACTGATTCTTGATCTCTGAGCTTCCTTGAGTCCATCTTCTCTAATTTTCTTTGTTGAGCATCCCACGTTCTATTTTGAAGAACGAGAACTTGGTCTCGTCCAGCGGCTTCATGAAAATGTCTGTAATCTGTCTGTCTGTAGTGATATATTGGAGATCTATGTCCCCGTGCTCCACATGCTCCTGGATGAAGTGATACCTCAGCTCTATACGCTTTATCCGGCTGTGCGAGACTGGGTTGTTGGCTATTGCAATTGTACTGGAAGAGTCGAAAAACAATGGAATCTTCTGTAACTTCATGTTATAATCTTCAAATTGATTCTTTATCCATAGCAGCTGTGCACAGCAACTGCCTGCAGAGATGTACTCTGACTCGGCCATTGAGATTGCTACACAGTTCTGCTTCTTGCTACTCCAGGAGATAATCCTTCTTCCTAGGAATTGGCAAGTCCCAGAAGTGCTTTTCTTATCGTCTTTTCTCCCTACAAAATCTGCATCTGAAAAACCTATTAGTTCGCTATCATTACTTCTTGGTTACTATAAGCCAATATTTGGCGTGCCTTTAAATATCTTAAAATCTGCTTTGCAGCAGCATAGTGAGATTCTTTAGAGTTCACCTGAAATCTAGCACATACAAATGTTGAAAACATTACGTCAGGTCTACTGGCAGTAAGGTAGAGCAAGGATCCAATTATGCTTATGTACTTGGTTTCATCAAAAGGTTTCCCTTTTTCATCCTTGTCCAGAGACATTGATGAACCCATTGGAGTCCTCATCAAGGTTGCGTTCTCCATTCCGAATTTCTTAATTAGCTCTTTGGTGAACTTGGTCTGCGAGATGAAAATTCCATCTTCAGATTGTTTCACCTGAAGCCCTAAGAAATACTTCAGCTCTCCCATAATGCTCATTTCAAACTTCCCTTGCATAAGTTTTGAAAACTTCTTGCATATGTTGTCGTTAGTCGAACCAAAAATAATGTCGTCGACATAGATTTGCACTAGCAAAATCTTGCCTTTTATTTCCCTAAGAAATAATGTCTTGTCTATCTTTCCTCTTGTGAACTTATTCTCAAGTAGAAAGCTAGACAGCGTCTCATACCAAGCTCGAGGAGCTTGTTTTAGAACATATAAAGCTTTATGCAATAAATAAACGTAATCAGGAAAGTTAGAATCAATGAAACCGGGAGGTTGTTCCACATACACCTCTTCCTTTATGTCACCATTAAGGAAGGCAGACTTCACGTCCGTCTGATAGACGGTGAAGCCTTTGAGTGCAGCATATGCTAGGAATAACCTTATTGCCTCTAGCCTTGCCACTAGAGTGTATGTCTGGTCAAAATCGATTCCTTCTTCTTGACAATATCCTTTATCAACGAGTCTGTCCTTGTTCTTTATGATCGTTCCATCCTCGTCCTGCTTGTTCCTGTAGACCCATTTTATGCCGATGACGTTCTTACCTTTGGGTCTTGGGACAAGTTTCCATACTTGGCAGCACTTGAACTGATTTAGTTTTTCTTCCATTACCATTATCCAAGATGCATCTAAGTTTGCTTCCTCAAACTTCTTTGGTTCAACCTGTGAGAGAAAGCTTAAATATAAATTCTCATTAGTTGTACCTCTACGAGTTCTGACACCATCCTGGGGATCTCCTATGATTTGGTCCATGGGGTGATCCTTCAGATGTCTGAGCTCTAAAGTCCTTGCATATGGATTCTCTTTAATCACCGGAGTGACTTCATCATCTTGCACGATCTCTTCATCTGTATCATCAACCTCTCCAATAGGGGTTGGAGTGGTGATCTTGATGAACCTTTCACCTTTATCTTCAGATGGTTCATCCAAGCTAAGTTCTTTCAACTTTGTACTTGCATCTTCAATAAGCACATTAGATGAGTTACCGTGCAGCAAGCTCGTCTCATCAAATACAACATGTATTGATTCTTATACGACCAGGGTTTTTCTATTAAATATCCTGTATGCCTTACTCTGGCTACTATATCCTAAAAAAATACCTTCAAAGCTCTTTTCGCTGAACTTGGTAGTATGATACTTACCATTATTAAGCACGAAACATTTACAACTAAAAATTCTAAAATATGTGACAGTTGGTTTCCTGCCCTTTAGAAGTTCGTAAGGTGTCTTATCGTGGTTCTTGTCTATGAGTGCTCGATTTTGCACGTGGCATACAGTGTTGATGGTTTCAGCCCAGAAATATTCCGGTAGTGAGGCATCACTCAACATGGTCCTGCAGGCCTATATGAGTGTCCTATTAATTCTCTCGGCCACTCCGTTCTGTTGTGGAGTACGAGGAGAGGAAAAATCATGAAAGATACGCAAGCTTTCACAAAATTCTATCATGGCCCCAGACTTGAACTCTGTTCCATTGTCAGTTCTGATTTTGACTATGGAGCAGTTGTATTCATTATAGACTTGCCTGACAAAATTAGTAAAGATGTCGAAGGTATCTGACTTGTGTTTCAGAAAGAACACCCACGCAAAGCGCGAGTAATCATCAACAATTACTAACGTATAATCCTTATCTCCCAAACTTCTAATTTGCCGTGGACCAAACAAGTCCATATGAAGCAGAGGTAAACATCTATTAGAATCTTTGCTGATAATGCTTTTAAAATTAGCCCTTGTTTGATTGCCTTTTACACATGCTTGACACGATCTATCTTTGACGTACTTGACAGTTGGGGCATCACGTACTAACTTCATTGAAAATAATTTATTAATAGTTTTGGAATTAATATGTGCTAGTCTCTTGTGTCATTGGTCACCAAGAGATGCACTATATTTTGCTAAAAGACACACTGATGTAGAAGAGTCTACACAAATGAAATTTAAATAAAATGTGTTTCTGCTTCGAGTGATGGATAGAATCGTTTCCATATTATCAACAGACTTTATCAAGCACTTATCAGCGTGAAACTCAACTATGTATCATTTATCGCAGAGTTGGCTTATGCTTATAAGGTTATGTTCCAAACCTTCAACATAAGCTACATCTGAGAAGGGTACACTACTGTTAGTGATCATACCATAGCCTTTAGTGATTCCACGGTCTGAACCTCCAAAGATGACCTTTGGTCCATTCAAGACTGGAGAGAAGTTCTGAAGTAGGCTTCTTGTCCCGGTCATATGTCGAGAGCATCCACTGTCCAAATACCAGATTGGCGTTTTGGTGGTCTTTGGACATACCTGCAATCCCAATCAATTTGCCTTAGGTACCCAAATACGTTTGGTTCCTTGGTCTCGGGTTAGAACACTCCCCCTACGAATGTTAGCATTAGGAGTGGTCTTTCTTATGTTGCGAATATGAGGGGTTGTAGCATTTCTAGGATTAAACCAGCAATCGATGGCAAAGTGACCAATTTTGCCACAGCACCAACAGTCAAATCTGTTGTATCTTTGCCTTATGTTCTGCTGCTTGACCTTTTGAAGTTGTGGTCTGGCAGGGGCAGCATTCTTGGAAGAAGAAGTTTCATGATGATGGCAATCATATGATTTCTTCTCCTTTATTGGCTTTTCCACAACGGGCTTTGCCTTTGGTGCTTTCTTGAAGTTATGACCATGATTGAAGTGCCATAGCTTTGAATAATCACTTCTTCATAAGGTGCCTTAAAGACACATTCACCAAAGTTTCTGGGGCGAGTCCATCCTTGATAACAGGACTTTGGCTCTACATAGGTAGGCCTAGAAAAGTGTCTGTAGGATGAGTCAAGATCAAACTCATTTGAAGGAAATATGACCTTTTTGAAAGAGGTCTGATCTTGAGGGGCTTTCCCCTTCTCTTTGGCCAAGGCCTTCTTGGCGGCCTTATTCTTCTGTTAGGCCTTATTTCTCCTAGAATATTTGCTAGGAGCTTCTTCATGGCCTAGCCCAACACCCTTGGCTTTCGCTAAGAATTCAGCAACGAGTGGAAGAACAGTCTTAGGCTTCGAGAAACTTTCAACAAGTTTCCTTTTAGCAACGAGTTGTTCTTCCAACTCTTTGATGATCTTCTCTTTTAGTTGAAGGTGATCAAGATCCTTGTTGTATTCTTCAATAGCTTTATTGAAGTTATCCTTGAGTGAGTCGGTCTTGGCGACTTCCTCTCTCAACATGCTCTCTTCAGATTTAAGAGACTTTATCTCTTTAGCCGGAGTTTTCACGACTCGGCGACACTTGTCGTAAGCCATGATCAACTCCTTGTACTGGTCCATGAGTTCAGACTCATCATCAGAAGAGCTGTCCTCACGATCATGATCAGAAGCATCAGATTCTGAAAGAGGAGTGTGTGAGTTTACCTTCCCAGTGAACTGGGGCTCTTGTTCATCATCTGTCTGAGCCATAATCCCAAAGTAGGCTTCTTCTTCTTCTTCACTTGACTCAGATGAGTCGGAGTCACTAAGAGTCTTGCCCTTTTTGGCTATTAGGCTCTTCTCTGTCCTCTTCTTGTTGTATGAGGACTTCTTTTCCTCTCTTCTTCCACCCTCCTTCTTATGGGGGCAGTCAACAATGACGTGTCCTGGCTTATTACAGTAGTAGCAAATAATGTCAGTAGAAATATTTTTGTTCTGTTTAGGAGTATACCTGTCGAGGCTACTTGAGCCTTTTCTTTAACGATCACCATCACGTCGTGATCTTCTATAAGAGGCATCCTTGCCTTTCCAGTGCTTCTTCTTGTTCAAGAATTTCTTGAACTGACGTGAGAGTAGTGTGAACTCTCCTTCAGATAGCTCAGATCCTGAGGTACTTGGCTCCGAAGTTTCTTCTTCACTCACTTCTTGTGCTGGAGCAGGAGGAACAACCTTTTACTTCTTTGAGGTTTCTGCCTTTAAAGCAACAAACTTCTCTTTGAATGCAGACCTGCTCTTCTCTTCTTCAACCTTTCTGGTGTTGAGTTGAAGCTCATATGACATAAGCTTCCCGAAGAGATTCTATGGGTCTGTCTCGGCTAGTTTTCCAAACTCCATGATGACACAGACCTTGTTATCCCATTCCTTAGTTAGGGATCTCAAGAACTTGTCATTCAATTCTCCGTTTGTGAAGACTCTGCCATAGACCCATAGGTCATTCACTATCTTGAAGAAATTCTCAAATGTGTCAGCAATGGTGTCCTTGTTTCCTTGTCGAAAAGCTTCATACTTTTGATTTAAAAGAGATCTTCTATCATCCCTCGCTTCTTCTGTACCTTCCATCAAGGTAACTAGAGACTGTCACATCTCCTTTGCAGACTGACATTGTATCATGTTTTGCAGCATAGAGTCATCGACTGCACTTGCTATTATATTCTTGGCCTTTTTATCTAAAGATACAAGTGCTATCTAATCTTTGTCTAGATCCATTAATTTCTTTGGTACCTTTTTAGTTGGATCTATTGTGGAGATTTTCATGGGAATGTAAGGACCTTCTTCAACTATCATGAAGATCCTCGGATCCATAGCTTCCATGAAAAATCTGATTCTCTCTTTCCACATGGGAAAGTTGTTCTTGGTGCACAAAGGAAGCTTGGCAAAATCTTTACCCTTGTCCATGCTTGGTAGATCTCAAAAGACAAATAATCAGATCTGATCAAGTTGTTAACCTTTTATTGATCAACCTGGCTTTGATACCAATTGAAAGTGTTTAGTTGTCTACCTAAATCACCTAGAGGGGGGTGAATAGGTGAGATGTGCGTCTTTTTCGGAATAAAAATTTAAGAACTATGCACAGAACTATCTACCAATCAATCACAAATGAAGTAAGATTTATAGTGGTTCCCCAACCTTGGGTACATCCACTTTCCCTCACCGATCTAGCAATAAACTAGACTCGGCTACTCCACTATCTCGGATTGAAAACCAATCCTACGCCTCGAAACAAAGTTCCTACAATCTCGATCCACAAAACAGATCTGCACTCGGAAGATAAAACTTCCTACAATCTCGGAGACAAAGCTCCTACACTCGGAGAAAATTCTCCAACAAGAATGAAATTGAGCGTATATAGAAATACAAACAATGAATCTTTATCAGATCTGCAAACAGTTGGCATGGATCTTCCTCTTGTAGAATTTGCGGCTTTATCAGAGAGGTGAAGAAAATCTCGACAAAAATAGATCTGGATATCCTTGGCCTCACACGATTGGGTAGAGAATCAGGAATTAAGCGGCGATGTGGATCTGTAAGCCTTCTTGATCTGAATCCTCTGAAAATGAAAACCCTAGCCGGATATGAACGATGAAGATCTGCGGCGGCGACTTCCGCTTCTTGGAGAGAGAGAGAAATTCAGAGAACTTAGAAAGTAATCGGCTGCAAAAATTATTCTTAAGGTTTGTCGGTTTGACAAGACCTTATATAGGATTTGCGATAACTGTCATGATTAAATCTTAATGAGGTACACTTGGACCAATCTTGTCACGGCTCATTAAGAAATCAGTCAAATCTAGACTTAACGAATCTTTCAGAAAAACTGAAGCTGATATACTCGAGTGAAGAAACGACTACTCGAGTAATATATAGAGCTACTCGAGTGGGTAGAATATAACTACTCGAGTACTAAAGAAAACTACTCGAGTAAACTAAAGATTACTACTCGAGTAAATAGTTGAAGAAAATCTGAGAAAGGAAGATCAGCTACTCGAGTACCAAAATGACTTACTCGAGTGCTTAAGCAGTTACTCGTGAAGTGGAGTGGGAGTACTCGAGTATAAGAAATACTACTCGAGTAAATGGGAATAAACTACTCGAGAGATAGAGGAACTACTCGAGTCAGAGACTTAGAATATTTTCTGGACTGGAATTTTGGGCTACTCGAGTAGTAAAGCTTGAACTACTTGAGTGAATTAGAACTACTTGAGTATATGGAACTAGCTACTCGAGAAATTGACTTGGAGAAATTCTGAGGGAAGAAATTCTGGTTACTCGAGTATAAACTCTGGACTACTCGAGTAGTATATGAACTACTCGAGTACATGACTTAGCCTACTCGAGTGAAGAGAAAGAACACGAGACACAGACTTCTGTTACTTGAGAAAGAAGGTTTAAACTACTCGAGTATCTATATGGCTACTCGAGTATTTTACTTGGAAAATATTTGGAGAAGAAATTCTGTTAACCTGAGAGAGATAAGGAATTTACTCGAGTAGTTGTCTTAGCTACACGAGAGCTATAAATTGACTACTCGAGATCTAACTTACTTACTCGAGTATTAGGATTTTTACTCGAGTATTAACTAAGCAATTCACTCGAGTAGGTATTGATCTACTCGAGTAAAGTACTCAGGAAATTCTCTTAATAGAAATCTCTTCTTCTTTGGTGAAACCAGCAACAAATCTTTTCCAATCAGTCATGGTGCTTGAATAAGAAGTGTATCACAATAGAGAGGCTACACATGAGTCAACACCTTGGATCACACAATGAGAGATTACATTGTATGGTCCTATGTTAGGTGACCCGTTATAGACTGACATTTGTCTACACTTGGCATTAGAATCCTGCAAACACTTAACTCAAACAAAGCATCAAATACAACTTAATTTATCTTAGTTGAAGGGTGACTTAAACAAATCTGGGTTAATGTGGATACAATACCCAACAGGATCCGGTACTGATCCTCCTGCCCCCTCCCCGCGGTCGGTTGCTGGGCCAGGACGTACCTGCACTCTAAACCGATTTGTTTATGAGGGTTATTCATCCTAAAGCACTGTTGATATCTGTAGTAATTTGACTCTCTCGCCCGCCAATAGGCTCGACGCTTGTTGCGCGTCCCTTTTATTTTGTTTGCTGTTATTTTTCTGGTTGAATGTGAATGAGGCGCTCCTGCTTGCCTTTCTCTTTTTTAAGTAGGTGCAAGGTCGTTGAGTCGGCTCGCATAATCTGCCCATTTGATCTCGGCAGGAGCGGTCCAGGAGCCTGCCGATTGCGAACCCGCACGATTCGCCTATTGCTTCAGGCGAGTGCGAGCTGCAGCCAGCCCGCCTCTTACACAGGAGGGGTCGGGCGAGACTCATTGTCGAACGGTCTTCATAGCGCGGTTACGAGCCGTGAAGTCAAAATGTCAGGAGACTTTTTGCTATTTGCACTTTTCCGCGAGCGGAATGTTTTCCCTCCCTTTTTCTTTCAATAAATAGTCCCTTCTGGCTCTTTCTCACCCACCACATTTAAGATTTCTCCTTCTCCCTTGCCTCCTGCAACCCTCGACTCGCCCGCCTCCTGTGAGAACTTTCTCACCTTGCTTAGAAAACTCTGCGAAATGGGCGGTGGAAGCGGCGATGCAGATGGGCGGGGTACGTGTTCTTGGACCTTTTCCGAGCACAACTTTCCCCCCGCCGCCATTTCTGAAGCATAACTCTTTGATTCCATAGACGACTACGTCCCGCTAGGTCTTGGTGGCAAGGCGACCTAGGGAGGGGGAAAAGATAAAAGACCTCTCTGGAGGGGAGCTCGTCATCCCCTTGGCGCACTTTAAGGCGGGCCTTCAGCTTCCCCTATGGCCGGAGGTTCGCCAGATACTGAAATACTTCGGGGTCATCCCATGCCAGATGTCCCCGAATTCCATAGATGTCATAGTAGGATTCGCCTGCTTCCTGCGGGAAGAGCAGGTTGAGTTCATCCTCGCGGTCTTCCACAAGCTGTTATCTTTTCATGCAAACAAGGATGGGACTGCTTATTTCTCCAGCGGCCACGTCAAGGTGCGGGAGACCATCAATAAGAGCCATAATTGGCTTAAGAAGTTCGTGTTTGTCAAGGGGGACTTCGGCAATGTCCCCATCTCGTCGGTACAGCTCAACGAGGCGAGCTACCGCCCCGCTAGCCTGGGGGCCATGAAGCAAAGCTGTGCGGGTTCTTCGTCGGGAAGAACTTTGAGGTCGCCTACCTGAGCCGGAATCTGGACAACCTCGCTCCCATCCTGCTCGAGGGAGGTAAGCTGCTCGTGCTTTTCATTTCTACTTTGATAATTTTTGTTTTAACCTTTCCTTCCTCACAAGCGAGCTGGACATCCCCCTGCACCCCCCCCCCCTTACGATAGCGTGCGGGTCGCCCCCGGCGAGCTTGCTCGTGCCGAAGCTGCAGCCACAGCCGCCGCTCAACGCGAGATCCTAGAATCTGCCGTCCTGAAGCGGCCCAGCCGCAAACAACCTCCACCGTCGACGCCCAAGAAGGTGAAGGCTATGGGTGATGCGTCTACCGCGACCCAAATAAAAGGCAAGGCCCTAGCAGTCCAACCGACCAATAGTCCCGCCCCCGCAACTGCTACGGCCAGCAGCACCCCTAACGAGGCGGTGGACATCTCCAGGTCGTAGGGCAAAGAGTCACTTGCCCCGAAGCCGGTGCGAACGAGGCACCATAACTTTGGCCTTGGAGAGTTATGCCTAGACGAGCCCGACATTCCCCTCCTGCTGTGGGACAAGGATTCGAACCGGGCGATCATATCAACTCTGCTGCAGAGCTGGCTGGAACAGGAAACCATCAGCGGGGAGGCCTACAACTTCTCCTTCGGCCTCTACTCGTGTGAGGAAACCGCCATCTACGACGAGGAGGCAACACGGGTGCTGGTCCATGAGAGCGTGTGGGCCCAGCTCCGCAGCCTGGAGCTAGCCCACATGGTCGGTCGGCTGTGCACTCAAATGGACAAGAACACCCCCTCGCTCAAGAGGCTGGCGGACGAGAAGGAGGAGGCTCACCGCGTCGCTCAGGAGGAGGCAGAGCGACAGAGAGAGAGAGAGAGAGCGGACAAAGCCGATGCGGCCGTCGCCGTCTTGTAGGAAGAGAAGGAAGTGCTACAGGCATGGGTGCAAGAACTGGAACCCGCAGCGTCTCTCTCGCCGCCCTCCAGCAGCGGCTGCCAGCTCATGCACTATTGTAATGCCCCGAAACTCAAACGAGCGACGGGAGGCATTTTGGGACAAATCTGGTATTTGGCAGGAGGTACACGACCTGGGACACGGGCGTGTACCAGGGCATGTCAGGCTCAAGTCGACGATTTGGTTGCGAGGTCGACTTTTTGCGCTCGATGATGTGTCGAGGCGGGGCACATGGCCTGAGACACTGTCGTGTCTCATGGCGTGTGGAGCCCGTGTCGACGATCGGCACGAGGAGACGACATTTTTGCTCGACGATGTGTCGAGACAAGGCACGTGGCTAAGGACATGGGCGTGTCCAAGGCCGTGTCGTGTGGTCGACGAACTTCGCTCGACGAAGTGTCGAGAAAGAGAACACGGCCTGGAGCCCAGGCGTGTTCGGGTTTGACACGAGCGTGTTAAATAGGACACGGGCGTGTCCAAGACCCGTGTGAGTCTCGGGTTGTTTTCGGGGCTATGTCGATGGGGGTACACGACCGACCACACGGCCGTGTTAGTTGGAACACGGGCGTGCCAGGTCGAACAAAGGTGTGTCGGATGCCCGTGTGTTTTTCAAGACGCGTCGATTTTGACGGCGAATGAGGGACACGGCCCTGGACACGGGCGTGTCACAGGCCGTGTTTGGCCCAGGTTTTACTTTTCAGCTACGAATCGTAGCCATTCGTTTCCTTATTTTGGGATCCGACGGTTAGGGGTTGTTCCTGCTGGGATATACCCGAGATTGGGCCTTTGAAACCCTCATTTCTTTTGAGTGGTTCTCTTTCTAAGTCTAGAGAGAGGGGAGAGCAAAGGAGGAAGAAGAAGCTTAGATCCGGTCTTTGGAGGAGCTTCAGAGCACCAAATCGCGAACCAACTTCGGATCTACGGAGGCAAAGAGAGTGCGGTGCTTTTCATCCGCTTACATTTCCATGGCGCCAAGGAAGAATGCTAGGGTAACGATTCTCTTCTTGAGCATGTGAAGCTCTCCGTCTTTGCATAGGAAGCCCGCTCTCGCGAGTTTGCGGTGAGTTGAAGGCGTTCCTTCGGGTAGATATGTAAAGTCCCCGTTATTTAGAGTCCGTATTCGAGAACAGACATAGGCATGATGAGTGAAGCCTACCCGGACATGTTGGTCCGGATCGGTGAAGTTGCATTGCATAAATTTCGGAGAAGACTCCGTGCGATTGTTTGTTTTTCGGGTTTTCTACGCGGTAGATTGCAACAGGGAGTGAAAGAGCAGATAGATCTGATATACTCTAGAGGGGGGGATAGAGTATATGGTGCTTGAAAACTTTTTACAATAATTGTTGTAATCTGAGTGAACAGGGAAGCAACTATTAAATCTAATCACAAAATAACCTACAACAAAAATTAATCACAAATCTAAACTAATCACAAAACAATCACAGCCAGAAACAAAAGATAAAGACAAGCAAGCCAGAAGAAACAAGGAGCTATAGTGGTTCCCCTAAACTTGGGTACATCCACTCTTCTACCACCCTAGGTAGGAATCCACTGCAGGATGAGTTGATCAGGTGTCCTGGGCACCAATGAGCTTTTGATAAGGTGCTCAAAAACCAAATCAGATTTTTTGATCAGGTGTCTTGCCACCAATGAGCTTTTGATAAGGTGCTCAAAAACCAAGCTCAAACTTTTGAAGGGAGTTTGAGAAACCCTTTATAGAGATGGGGATGAGAGAGTTATGGAAGTCTTCTCTTTCTCAGAGCAACTGAGAAGACTATGTGGATTTTATGTTGTCAAAGCTCCCCCTGAGTTCTTGAGATGTTCAAGAAATGAAGCTTTGCTGTAGGGTGATAGGCCTTCAGAAGTTGATCTCCAGCAAATGATAATTTCAGCAACAGCTGAAATGTTAGGTGTCTGGAGTCTTTGAAAGATGTTGGCCTTGAACACTTGAATCAAAGGTGATCTGAAGATTTTCAGATTTGTTGATCTCCTTTGGTGTGTGTTCTTGTATGAATTCCTTTTAGCTCTTTCTCTTGTGAACAATTGATGTTGAGAAAGATGTTGTTCAGAGAATATTGTAGTAGAGAATCTTTTTTTTCTTCTTCTTCTTATTCTGCTTATTTTTGCTGTCTGTCTGTGTGTTGTGTATAAGTGATTCAAAAGTCTTTTTTGTTTTTTTCTCTGGTTCTGAATAGAAATTCATCTGTCAAGAATAGCCGTTGGCCTGTCATTAATTGACTTCCTTAATTGCAATTGTCTTCTGGGGGAAAGTCCAAAGAAACATTCCTTGATAATCCCTTGAAACTTGGTCCAGAATAAATGAAAACGGCTAGAAAATCTTCTGAATTAATTGTTGAATAACTCCTTAACTGTTCTGAATTTGAATCTTGAGAATCCTTTAACTCATCAGAAAAATGTCGAACTGAGCTCTGCTATCGTCGAACTGAGCTCAACGATTTGGACTTATACAGCAACAGAGATCGTCGATCTGAGCTCAACTAACGTCGAACTGAGCTCAGAGATAGAGAATCAATACTGAGTCAAGATCGTCGAACTGAGCTCGAAGATCGTCGAATGGAGTTCGACGATTTGTTGAAGTTGAGCTCAGCGATCGTCGAATGGAGTTCGACGATCTGTCGAAGTTGAGCTAGACGATCGTCGATTGGAGTTAGACGATTCGTCGTACTGAGCTCGATGATATGACTTAGTCTTCAAACTAAAAATCCTTGGTCTTGTGGGCAGCTTCCAAACCTAAGTACTAACCCTTAGACTCAATTCTAATTGACCTTTAGAGTTATACAGGAGGTCAAAAACAGGTTTCCTAAAGACATAGTGATCATAACCCAAATTAGTAATAGAGTGTTCCAACAATCTCCCCCTATTTGGGTTAGGATTACTATTTACAGAACTTGGAAAAATTAAATAACAACATACAAAGCAACAAAACAGAAAAGCAATAAGCAGGCCATAGCAGAACCACAGATATATATCATCCCAGACAGAAATCAGAAATCAAAATGATTGTCACCTTACATAGTTATTTCTTCTCCTTGCTCTTTATAAGTTTGATTTCTCTATTGGGGTTAAGAGCTTCCTTTTTGGATCTTGTGTCATCTGCTGCACCTAAAGAGGTTTGTTGTTTGGGCCTTGGAACTACAGCTTCAGGATGCAGCTCCATATATCTATCATAATCAAAGAATTTGCTTGAAGCATATCTTTCCAATTCTTTCTTTCTCTGTTCAGACAATGTAGTGATGTTGGAGGAGTCTCTGCCTTGCTCTTTAGATTTCTTAATTTGGTCCAGTGCAGCAAGCTCTTTCATCCTGGCAGTCCAAGCAGTTGGATTATTTTCAGGATCTTCAAAGGGCACTAGTGGCTCATATCTATTGGATGGATTATCTTGAGGAGGCCTGGATGAAACTACTTCCTTCAGCTTATAGGGAAAAGGACCTGAGGTTGTGTCTGATGAAGCTTGTCCTTCCCTGGAGTAAGGATGTTGCCTTGAATAACCTTTTGAATAAACCTGGACTTCCCTCTGGTTTCCTCTATAGTTTCCTCTTCTAGATTGAGAACCTCTAGACTGGCTTCCCCTATGATAAGATCTTGCATGTGGCTGATAGGGGGTTTGGCTTTTAGCATGAGGTTGAGCAGCTGAGCTTCCACCTGCACCTGCATCAGGAGGAGGTGGTGGAGGAGGATGAGAATGATGAAACTGGGAAGATCCTTTTTCATACTTCCTCTTTTTCTTCATGGCTTTAAGTTGGTTCTTTGAATACTGCATCCAGTGCTCAGTTATGGGGTAGTCATGAAGAATGTAATATGGAATGCCATTATTATCCTTGACTTTGGCTGGAGGTACTCTTTTCATGGCTTTGCTCCTTGCCTTTCTCTTTCTGGCAATAGTGACAGAGGAGTCATCAGAATCAGTCCTGAATTCATCACTTTCAGAACTTTGCTCATCATATAGAGCATCAATCTTTTTCATGTAATCCTTCTGAAGTTGAGTTGAAGCAGATGTAGCAGCAGTGGTTGGAGCAGCAGTAGATACAACACTAGTAACAGAAGTTGAAGCAGCAGCAGCAGCAACAGACACAGAAGTTGAGGCAGTAATAACAACAGACACAAAAAGTTCTGGAGCAGCACTCTTAGAAGGTATAACAGCAGTAATATTAGCAGCAGTAATAACAGTAGCAGTTTGTTCAGCAACAGTTTCAGATGAAATACTTTCAGATACAACAATATCAGCAACATCAGGAATATCATCAGCAAACACAGAAGGCTCAAAATCATGTGCCTCTGTCATCTGCATATCCTTAGAGATTAACTCATCAGCAGTATCAGCAATAACATCAACAAAACTTTCAGCAGGAAAGGCAGCAGCATCAGAAACATCAACAATGCTTTCAGCAGGAGTAGCAGCAGCATATACTGAATTGACAAAAGAATAAACAATGCTGATGTCACAGCTAGAGAAGGGCACAATGGCCTTGGACAAATCCTCTGATGGGTGGACAGCAACTCTCTCTGGAAGACAACTGAAATAGGCTGAATAAAATACTGAAAATAAGGACCTGATGTCCACTGGGAAGACTGCAACTGGAGCTTGAAGAACAACAGCAGCAGCAGCAATAAAAACTGAAGAAACAGCAGGCAAGCTCACTTCATAAGGCATCTCCCCCTGCCTAGATTTAGATAAGGCTGTATTAAGGCACACTGATGAAGGGATTGCCTGAGGGAAGAGGGAGGATAGCCTGGCAGAAAGGGCTGCCACTGACTCAAGTAATGGAGCCAAGGAGGTCTCCAATAGAAGAGATAGCCTGGGGGCTAGCAGTTCAAATATCTAGTCAGCTAGGGCTGGAAGATTTACTTGCTCAACAGGGATGTGAGCAGAGGCAGAGGATGGAGGTGGAGCTACTGGTGATGGTGGTGGAGAGCTGGTGGATGGTAGGAGTGATGGTTGAGGTGTGGGTATAGTGGAGATGGAAGACAGTGGAATTGAGATAGAGGGTGTGAAGGTGGGTTGATCAATGATCTCTTGTAGAAGTTCCTGGTAAGATGTTGATGAGGAGGGTAGCTCATGAGGAGATGAGGGTGAGTCATCCATGAAGGAATCATCAATAAGATTGAAGGAGGGAATGGAGGGTGATGTGGCAATGTCTGGTTGAGGGTAGGAATATAATGGATGGAAGATTTCTTCTGTTGTTGGTAGTGTTGGAATTGGAGATGGTATTGATGTTGGAGAAGGGCTGGAGATGATGATAGTGGATGGAGTTTGAATGGTGGATGGAACTGGAGAAGATGGAATTGGAGGAGGAGGAGAGGCAGCAGCAGGCAAGTCATCTGCAGGGGCAGAGACTTGAGGGGAAGTGACTATTACAGTCCTGGTGCCTGAAGGTGTGCTTGAAGAGGGCCTGCTGGGCTTGGTGATCTGCCTGTCCCATTTGCCAAATAGGGCACAGGACAATCTCTTAGATGCATTAATATGTATCCCAGATGATACAAGCAGAGTATGGCATATGTTCTGCAGAAAGAGGACTGGAATCCTCCCAAAATTCACAAAATTCTTATTTATTTTCTTTTTATTCAGGTCAAAGAAGACCTCTCCCCAGTTCAACTGTTTCTTATCCACTATGGCTCCCATTAAGCATAGCTGATACCTAGAAATGGTATCATGTGTTGAGTGCTTAGCCAACAAAACCTTCCCAACTACATCAGCCAAGAACCTGTACTCCACAGCTAGGTTCTTCTTCAGCAGCTTGCTAGGGTTAGCTTCACAGTGACCCATTCTTGCAAGTAGATCAGCAAATTCCTCTCCAGACAGATCAACAGAATCTCTATCAGAACTTAACTCAAAAACTTCTGTCAGAAGAGCTGGAGTCAAGGGTACCTGGGTGCCAGAAATTGAACCAATTATGGTGTTTTGATACTGGTTGTGGGCAGTGTAGACCCACTCCTTAATCTCATCAGCAGCAAGTTTGATCCTGGCGGTCATGATTGTAGCAAGTTTCTGCTCCTTGAACAACTCCAAAATATCCTGGAAAACTTGATCAGTAGTGCTGATGGACTCCATGTCAATGTCAAAGCCAGCATCGAATTTCATTGCGGCGAGAACAGCAACAGAAACTGCCATGGTTACCTGCAAAAATCAACAAACAAAACGACCAAGTGTAGAAATGTTTGGAGGGAAAGAGAATTTTGCAGAGAAATCGAAAGCGCAGAAGGAGAACGACGTCGAAAAATGAATTTTATATTAGGGTTCGACGCAAAAAAGGAAAGATCGTTGAACTCAGTTCGACGATCGGGGCTTCTAAAGGAATCTGAAGAGTATTCAATATCGTCGATCTCCGTTCGACGATATTGGAGAGCGTCGAGCTCTGTTCGACGATCGTTCAGAGAACAAAATCGTCGAGCGCCGTTCGACGATCGTTGACCGAAGAGATAGTTCATACTATCTGAGAAGCGCTGAACTCAGGTCGACGATTTCGGAAATCGTCGATCTCCGTTCGACGATCTGGGGGAAAATCGTCGAGCGCAGTTCAGAGACCAGAAAAACACTCTAGACACTAAGAAAAATCAAGATGTTTGCCTAGTCTTGGTCAATTTTTAAACTTTTAAAATCTTGGATATTATTTTAGACTTCCTCCATCTAACATTCTTAACTGATTTAATAAGAATGTGTGTTTCTTTTCATCCAAGGGCTTGGTGAAAATATCTCCCCTTTGTAAATCAGTTGGGATATATTGCAGTTCAATTTTATTCTTCTCAACATTATCCCTTAAGAAGTGATGCCTAATTTCTATGTGTTTTGTCCTACTATGGAGGACTGGATTTTGAGCTATAGAAATAGCACTGGTGTTATCACAAAAGATTTTAGACTTCTCTAAGTTGTAGCTATAGTCTAGAAGTTGGTTTTGAATCCACAAGTTTGTGAACAACAACTGCCTGCAGCCATATATTCAGCTTCAGCAGTTGAAGTTGACACAGAAGTTTGTTTCTTGCAAAACCAAGAGACAAGTCTGTCACCAAGGAACTGACAAGTTCCACTAGTGCTTTTCCTGTCAATTCTGCATCCAACATAATCAGCATCAAAAAATCCAGTTAAATCAAATGCTGAATCTTTTGGATACCAGAGACCTAGATTTGGATAACTTTTAACATACCTGAGAATCCTTTTTACTAGTGTTAGGTGTGACTCTCTAGGGCTTACTTGGAACCTAGCACATATACATGTAGCAAACATTATATCTGGTCTACTAGCTGTAAGGTACAGTAAAGAGCCAATCATTGCTTTATATGTTGTCTGATCAACAGGTTTCCCATGTTCATCAGCATCCAATACAACATTAGTAGGCATAGGTGTTTTCATACAAGATGCTTCAGACATGCCAAATTTCTTAACCAATTCATTTGCATACTTGGTTTGAGAAATAAAGATGCCTTCAGCATGTTGTTTGACTTGCAATCCTAGAAAGAAGGATAGCTCACCCATGCTACTCATTTCAAATTTAGAATGCATTAGGTTGGAAAACCTTCTGCACAATTTTGAATCAGTAGAACCAAAAATAATATCATCTACATTAATCTGTACTAGTAGGGTATGGGACTTATGAGTTCTAATGAAAAGAGTTTGGTCTACTCTACCCCTTATAAATCCATTTTCCAAAAGGAAGCATGCTAGGGTCTCATACCATGCTCTAGGAGCTTGCTTGAGACCGTATAATGGCTTGTTCAACTTAAAAACATAATCAGGATAAGTTGGAGAGATAAAACCTGGAGGTTGTCTGACATATACTTCTTCTTTGATGTCTCCATTTAGAAATACACTTTTGACATCCATCTGATATACCTTGAAGCCTTTATGTGTTGCATAAGCTAAGAAGATTCTGATGGCTTCCAATCTTGCAACTGGTGCAAAAGTCTAGTCATAGTCTATGCCTTCTTCTTGAGAATATCCTTGAGCAACTAGCCTTGCCTTGTTCCTTACAATTACTCCTTCATCATCCAGTTTGTTTCTGAACACCCACTTTGTTCCAACAATGGAGTGATCCTTAGTCTTTGGCACTAGTTCCCACACTTTATTCCTTTCAAATTGATGCAGCTCTTCTTGCATTGCAATGATCCAGTGTGGATCTTGCTCTGTATCTTGAATGGACTGAGGTTCAATTTGAGATAGGAAGCAAGTGTGCAACAGGTTTTGGTTGACCTGATTTCTGGTTTGCACACCAGCTGAGATGTCTCCAATTATTTAGGAAATTGGATGGTCTCTTGATGTTACTAAATCAATAGGGGGTGTTGATTGTTCACCAACATGTGTTGTTGTTTCCTCTTGTGGTACAAAAACTGGCTCTTCAGGTTGTTTCTCTTCAATGTGTTGAATACTTTCTTCATCTTCACTGCTTTCCTATTTTTGAGTAACCTGTAACTTGTTCAAGTCTTCAACAAGAGAATGTTCCTGCAAAGGTGCTATGGTAGAAGTGTTCTTCTCCATGAAAGACATGTTAGATTCATCAAATGATATATGAACAGATTCCTCAATTTTTAGAGATGATATATTGTAAACCCTATAAGCCTTACTGATCATGGAGTATCCCAGAAACGCTCCTTCATCGGCTTTAGCTTGAAATTTTGCTAAATATTTCTTGTCATTATTATGTATATAACAAATACAACCAAAAACTCTAAAATAATCAACTTTAGGTTTCTTCCCTTTGAGTAATTCATAGGGAGTCTTACTCTTTAGTTTATGTATCAAACTTCTATTCAGCACATAGTTGGAGGTGTTCACTGCCTCTGCCCAAAAGGATAGAGGAAGATGAGCATCTAACAACAATGTAGTGGCAGATTCAATAAGGGTTCTATTTTTCCTTTCAGCTACCCCATTTTGTTGAGGAGTTCTAGGAGCTGAGAAAGTATGCCTGATCCCTTCACTCTGACAGAACTCTTGCATAAGAAGAGAATCAAACTCTGTCCCATGATCACTTCTAATCAGGGCAATGTGAGTATTGAACTCAATCTGTATGTATTTGAGAAACTCTGTCAAACACTTAAAGTTATCAGACTTCTTCCTCAGAAAGAACACCCATGTGAATCTAGAGAAGTCATCTACAACTACTAAGGTGTAAGATTTCCCTCCTAGGCTTTGTACTGTGATGAGTCCAAAAAGATCCATGTGTAACAGATACAATATCCTAGGTGAATCACTCTTATTAAGTGACTTAAAACTATTTTTAGTTTGCTTGCCTAATTGACAAGCCCTGCAGAGTCCTTCCTTCTTGTAGGGGCCAGAAGGTAGTCCTCTAACAAGGTTGTCCTGGGATAGCCTAGCAATAGTTCTAAGGTTTAAGTATCCTAGTCTCTTATGTCATAAAATATTAGGTCTACAGACAGAATTGAACAGGAAAATATCTACATCTGTTGAAAGAAAATCTACTAGATAGATATTACCTTTCCTTTTACCTGTCAACACAGTTGTGTTGTCCTCTGACTTGATCTTGCATAATGCTTTGCTGAAGGTCACCTGGTAGCCTTCATCACACAGCTGACTGATGCTTATTAAGTTGTGCTTCAGTCCTTCCACATAAGCTACCTTCTTGAATGTTACTGATCCAATCTGGACTGCACCATATCCTTTAGTTTGTCCAAAGTTTGAATCACCAAAGATAACTTTGGGTCCAAGCTTGGCTTTAAAGGATGTGAGGTTGTCCTTGTTTCCTGTCATGTGCTTAGAGCATCCACTATCCAAGTACCATTGCTGGTTTGATGTTGGATAGGTCTTCACCTGCACATAAAATAATTCATTTGTTTTTGACCCAGTTTACCTTGGGCCTAGGTTGATAACCTTTAAACTTAGAAATAAAAGACATCCCAGGTTGACTCTTATAACCTTCAGGATGATATCTCCTTGGAGGTATAATCCATTCAGTATAAGGGTTAAAGATTTAGGATTGGATTTTGATTTGCCCTTGAAAGAGTTTCCAAAGCTCTGATCTCTGTTCGACGATCGTGGAGCTGCGTTCGACGATCTTGGGTCAGATCGTCGAGCTCCGCTCGACGGTCGACTGTGGCAGAGTTCAGGAACTTGAGATCGTCGACCTGAGTTCGACGATTTTGCCTGAGATCGTCGATCTGCGTTCGGCGATCGTCGAGCTCCGTTCGACGATTTCTGCTGGAACTTAGTTTTCTTAGGCAGATCAGAATTTTTCCTAGCTACCTCTACAACTCTCTTTCCTTTATCAGAAATGAACTTGATTGGAGTTATTAGAACTATGGGTTGGCTGGATGAAGCACCCAAGCCCAGTGTACTATTAAATCTGGAGTTCACTGTGCTTGTGATGTCCATCAGCTTGATACTTCTCCCATTAAGGGATTCTTCAAGCTTCTTGGCCTCTGATAGCTCACCTTTCAGTGAAGCTATCTGCTCCCTACAACACTCCAACTGCTGAGAGAGTTTGAGGTTTTCTGACTTTAAGGTATTATGTTCAGATAAATGATTTCTGAGAGAGATAATTTCTTTCTCAGATTTTAGTAAGTCTAAACATAATGCTTTAAACTTAGATTTAAAGTCCTCTGAAATGAAATCAAAATAACTGATTACCTGGTCCTCTTCAAGTTGAGTCTCTGAGTCTGACTCTGAGTCTTCTTCATCTGAATTATGTTGTGAGGCATTGATTGCCATCATGCAGAACTCCTTCTCTTCTGCATCATCTTCATCATCATTGGAGCTGGATGAGGCTTCTGACTCCTCTTCAATCTCACTCCAGGATTCAGCAACAAATCCCTTTCTTGTGTGTTTGTTTTTGCTTGAGGATGGTTTGCCATTGTCATTCCTCTTGGAGTCTTTCTCCTTTCTTCTTTCTTTCTTGTCCCTTCTGTCCTTGTTTTTGTTTTCTGGACAGTCAGGTACAATGTGCCCTGGTTTCCTGCAACCAAAGCAGACAATTTCCTTATTATTAATTGACTTATCATACCTTGGCTTATCATGCTCCTTGTATGATCTCTTTCTGAAGTCCTTTCTGGCCATCTTGTAAAATCTTTTGGCCAACAGACTGAGCAGTTCATCATTGCCTATGACTTTGTCTTCAGGCTGATCTTCAGTTGCTTTGAAGGATATTGTCTTCTCTTTTCTTGTGGCTGGTGAAGCAGCTTTCTGGTCTTCTTCTCTATTTTTGATTAGTAGTTCATAAGATTTGAGCTTGCCCAAAAGAGCTTTTGTGGTGATCTCATTCAAACTTCTGGCATCCTTGATTGGCCAGATTCTTGAATCCCAAGTACTAGGGAAGCACATTAGAATTTTGTCATTAAGTTCAGTTAGTGATATCTCCTTATCCAAAGTCCTGAGTTCACTGACTATCAGACTGAGTCTATTGTACATATCTCCAACTGACTCAGCTTCTCCCTTCTTGAAATTCTCATATTGAGATATGAGGTGGGATCTCCTGTCCTTTCTCTCATCAGCTGAGCCTGAGACTATTTCAGAGAGTTTATCCCAGATTTCCTTTGCTGAATTGCATTCAGCCACCTTTTGAAAGATGTCATCAGACATGGTCTGGGCTAAGATGTTCATAGCCTTTACATCAGCTACCTTCCACTTCTTGATATCAGCATCTGTTCTTGAGAGGGGTGGAACAGCATTTGTACTTGAGTTCTCTGGAGGTCTTGGACAAACTGTCAAAACAGAATTAAAAATATCCTCGCCAATAGAATTCATGTATAATCTAATCCTTGCTTTCCAAAGTGCAAACTTGGATAGATTGCACACTAGAGATCTGGTGCTAGCATAATCTTTGTTTTGGGCCATGATTTGTGAAGAAATAATCTAATAATAAAATCTACAGCAAGCAGATCTAACTAGGGATCTTTGGGTTCAGGTGTTAGCCTGTGCAACCACCAAGGTGTGGTATGTTTAACCAACCTGGATCTGATACCAATTGAAAGAGCAGCTAGATCTGATATACTCTAGAGGGGGGGAATAGAGTATATGGTGCTTGAAAATTTTTTACAACAATTGTTGTAATCTGAGTGAACAGGGAAGCAACTATTAAATCTAATCACAAAATAACATACAACAGAAATTAATCACAGATCTAAACTGATCACAAAACAATCACAACCAGAAACAAAAGATAAAGACAAGCAAGCCAGAAGACACAAGGAGCTATAGTGGTTCCCCTAAACTTGGGTACATCCACTCTTCTACCACCCTAGGTAGGAATCCACTGCAGGATGAGTTGATCAGGTGTCCTGGGCACCAATGAGCTTTTGATAAGGTGCTCAAAAACCAAATCAGATCTTTTGATCAGGTGTCTTGCCACCAATGAGCTTTTGATAAGGTGCTCAAAAACCAAGCTCAAACTTTTGAAGGGAGTTTGAGAAACCCTTTACAGAGATTGGGATGAGAGAGTTATGGAAGTCTTCTCTTTCTCAGAGCAACTGAGAAGACTATGTGGATTTTATGTTGTCAAAGCTCCCCCTGAGTTCTTGAGATGTTCAGGAAATGAAGCTTTGCTGTAGGGTGATAGGCCTTTAGAAGTTGATCTCCAGCAAATGATAATTTCAGCAACAGCTGAAATGTTAGGTGTTTGGAGTCTTTGAAAGATGTTGGCCTTGAACACTTGAATCAAAGGTGATCTGAAGATTTTCAGATTTGTTGATCTCCTTTGGTGTGTGTTCTTGTATGAATTCCTTTTAGCTCTTTCTCTTGTGAACAATTGATGTTGAGAAAGATGTTGTTCAGAGAATATTGTAGTAGAGAATCTTTTTTTTCTTCTTCTTCTTGTTCTGCTTATTTTTGTTGTTTGTCTGTGTGTTGTGTATAAGAGATTCAAAAATCTTTTTTGTTTTTTTTCTCTGGTTCTGAATAGAAATTCATCTCTCAAGAATAGCTGTTGGCCTATCATTAATTGACTTCCTTAATTACAATTGTCTTCTAGGGTAAAGTCCAAAGAAACATTCCTTGATAATCCCTTGAAACTTAGTCCAGAATAAATGAAAACGGCTATAAAATCTTCTGAATTAATTACTGAATAACTCCTTAACTGTTCTGAATTTGAATCTTGAGAATCCTTTAACTCATCAGAAAATCGTCGAACTGAGCTCTGCTATCGTCGAACTGAGCTCAGTGATTTGGACTTATACAGCAACAGAGATCGTCGATTTGAGCTCAACTAACGTCGAACTGAGCTCAGAGATAGAGAATCAATACTGAGTCAAGATCGTCGAACTGAGCTCTAAGATCGTCGAATGGAGTTCTATGATTTGTTGAAGTTGAGCTTAGCGATCGTCGAATGGAGTTCGACGATCTGTCGAAGTTGAGCTAGACGATCGTCGATTGGAGTTCGACGATTCGTCGTACTGAGCTCGACGATATGACTTAGTCTTCAAACTGAAAATCTTTGGTCTTGAGGGCAGCTTCCAAACCTAAGTACTAACCCTTAGACTCAATTCTAATTAACCTTTAGAGCTATACAGGAGGTCAAAAATAGGTTTTCTAAAGACATAGTGATCCTGACCCAAATTAGTAATAGGGTGTTCCAACAGGGAGCCTTGGGGATTATCCCAAAGATGCACCCGAAAAACTGGGCAGATGTGTGATCTTGCCAACTTGGTGGCCTGAGAGCCAACTTGAACATAACCGGGTTATGTGAAGTGTGTGACGGAAACTGGACTCGGGAGAAGTTTGACATGCACATATGGTTTAAATTACCGATGCGATGTGAGCATGGGTTAGATGGAACTGTACCCGTTCTACGTCGTTCGGTTAAAGAGACCTAAGAGTACGTGGCACTTGCCGTTGGCATAGATGAGGGTCTTCGGCGGTCTATGGTTTTAATTACCGTGACCCATGCAGGGAAGACTAATTGCTCATTGTTTGGCCGTCCAAAGGGATGGTGGTGAGTCGGCGGGCTTTGACCGTGTTCACCGAGAATGTGCCCTGAGTGCACGGGATGTGTGGCCATGTGAGCCTACGCATGTGATGAAATGTATATTTATACACTGCTTGGTTATGCTAATAAGTGCAGGGAAGGAGCATCGTTGCCCCGAATTGGGGGCGGGATCGTTATAATTTGGTCAGCATTGCTGACCGTTGCTTTTGTTTGCCACCGTGCGGTGGTTTGTTGTTTGCAGGTGCTGCTGGACCAAGCAGTCAATAGCGGGCTAAAGCCCAAATTGCGAAGACGGCCCTTGAAGGCCTAATTGAAGTGTTTACTTGCTTTTATTCATGTATGACCGGCCTGTGTTCCGTGGTTTGTAAAACATGTAATTTGACGTAAACCATTTGAAAGGCCTTAAGGCCAGTACTTGTGTATGTACTACATTCCTATTTCGTGTATTAGTGGACATTCATGCTTGATGCTGGGTTCTTTTAATTGCAACTTATAAAACTGTTTCCGCTATAATGCTCTGTGTAGGACGTTGGATTGGTTGGATGGTTTCCATTGAGTAACCACCCGGTCTGTTTGTGGTATATGGCATCGGGCCCCGGCCAGACCTACTGCTATATGCTATGCGACGGATAGGGGGTGTTACAATTTGGTATCAGACTACTGGTTTTGGTCAGGCTTAAGATGAATTCGTGGACGAATTCTTTTTAAGGGGTGGTGAGCACATGTGTGTGCGTCATCGTTATAACAACAAAATAACCCATGAATGTCCACTTAGGAATGAAAATACACGTGTTTGGGGAACCTGCGTGTTCTTATAATTGTTGTTTGCAATTTTATTTGGTCGCTTAACGATGTTTTGTACCACTATAGGTGACCAGAAGCGATGCTGGGCCGCCAGAATGTCCGGTTTCTGAGGAGTATAGTGCACCCGGTGAGGTGTTTGAGACCCCTCCTTCGTATGAAACCGTAAGAAGGATCGTTGAAGCGGTGTTCGTTGTGACAAGTGCACAGCATGGAAGAAATGTACAACCATGTGCCCCTGTTGTGGCTTCAACGCCAGGTGGCGTGATGGAGCAGATGACTTTTGGTAGACCATCGGGGCAGCAGCTGAATATGCATTTAGTGCAGGGAGCGCACACAGTTGATGAATATTTGCAAGCATTTCTTATGATAAGCCGCTACCCATGCTTTGAGTTGGATAATGAGCAAGCTACAGTCGATAGATTTTATAATGGCCTGCTTGCCGAGTTACGAGTTCTACTGCTATGACCAAAGTTATTGGGATTCCGAGCCTTGGTGGAATCAGCTAGATCTTTGGAGGCAGATTTGAGGAAGACTCACCCGATGCCAGCGACCATGGTATCGAACTATGCAAGCCCCATAAGAGCTGCATCCGGCAGAATGCTGGAGAAGGGGGCTACGACATCGACTAGCAAAGCTACTTCCACTTGTCATACTTGTGGAAAGAAAGGGCACTTTGCCCGAAGGTGTTGGAATGGTGCTCAGAATACTAAAAAAGCTATGTCAGGAGCAGTTGAGGACTTTAGTGCAAAAGAAACGGCGTTCAAAATGTTGAACACCTCAAAGTCTGGTTATCGTAGGTGGTATAAGAAGACTAGGACTTTGGGTCTAGTCCCTCCTTTTGGTGCTTCGGGGGCATCTACAGGCCAAACCCCGGGCACATGTTATAATTGTGGGGAGTCGGGGCATTATGCCCGTGAGTGCCTAAAGCCCTGGAGAAAGCACGCCGTCGTGAGGACAGGTATGGTTTAAAGATAGTTTTGCCTTAAATACTTGTCGCCCTTGTGCATGTTAGCTTAGAACTACTTGTGCTAAGCTTTGTTCTGATTTTAGTTTATCTGGCGAAAGCACCGTTCGTTTAGGGAGCTTCGCATTCCTTTATTTATGAATTATATTGCGCATCGGAGTACCTCCTTCGACGGTAAGAGACAAATTGGATGTGTTATGGTCCAATGGTGCTCAATGTGCGCGGGTAGAATTTGTTGCGCTTAGGTTTGGATTGGGAGTCAGGAGTTCCATTTGCTAACGTCACTATTGCTGCTGGAGGAGTTCGACGTAATATTTGGCATGGACTGGCTCTCGAAGCAGCAAGCCTATATCGATTGCGGTAGCAAGGAAGTCAAGCTGGGAGCAAGTCGTGAGACGACTTTCACGGGCTTGAAGGGGTCAAGCAAGACGTTGATGTATGCTCTTCAAGTGGTGAAGGCGGTTCGTGCCGGTGTAGAACTGTTCTTTACACTAGTGGAGGTTGCAAAGCCTAAGCCCGCGTTGGACAGTATTTCATTGGTATCAGAGTACCCTGATGTGTTCCCTAGCGATCTTCCTAGAGCCCCGCCGCAGTGGGAGATAGATTTTACGATAGAGCTCGTACCAGGTGCAAAGCCTGTGTCACGCTCTCCATATCGGCTAGCGACTAAGGAAATGGCGGAGCTGAAGGTTCAACTGCAAGAGTTGTTGGAGCAAGGGTATGTGCGTCCAAGCTCGTCGCCTTGGAGCGCGCCAGTCCTCTTTGTTAAGAAGAAGGACGGAAGCTTGAGGCTATGTATTGATTATCGGGAGCTCAACAAGTTGACGGAAAAGAACAAGTACCCGATCCCCCGGATCGATGATATTTTTGATCAGTTGGTCGGGTCGACGGTGTACTCAAAGTTGGACCTCAAGTCCGGGTACTATCAGCTGCGAATAAGGGAGAGTGATATCCTGAAGACAGCGTTCAGTACGAGATACAGGCATTACGAGTTTACGGTCATGCCGTTTGGGCTGACTAATGCGCCATCAGTGTTCATGGATCTGATGAACAGGACCTTCAGGGAGTACTTGGACCATTTTGTGATCGTCTTCATCGACGATATTTTGGTGTACTCGCAGAGTGAGGAAGATCACTTCAAGCATCTTCATTTGGTTTTGGAGACGCTAAGGAGGAATCAATTGTATGCCAAGTTCTCGAAGTGCGAGTTTTGGTTATCCTCAGTGGCGTTCCTCGGTCATATAGTGAGTGGGGAGGGTATTGCAGTGGATCCGGCGAAGATTATTACGATACGGGAGTGGCCTGAGCTTTCTACGGTAGCGGAAGTCCGGAGCTTTTTGGGGATTGCCGGCTATTATAGGCGCTTCGTAGAGAACTTCTCGTGGATAGCATTACCTCTCACTACTTTGATGAGGAAGGAGCAGAAGTTTGTTTGGACGCCGGAGTGCGCGCGAGCTCTTGAAGAGTTGAAATGTCGGTTGACCACGGTGCCTGTGCTGAGTTCGCCGAGTGGGACCGAAGGTTATGAGATTTATAGCGATGCTTCGGGCAGCGGTTTGGGTTGTGTGATGTTACAGCATGGAAGCGTTATAGCATATGGCTCGAGACAGCTGAAGGTGCATGAGAGGAACTATCCGGTCCATGACTTGGAGTTAGCGGCCGTGATTTTTGCCTTAAAGCTGTGGAGGCATTATTTGTACGGTGTGAAGATTGATATCTACACCGATCTTAAGAGCCTGAAGTATTTGATTGATCAGAAAGATCTGAATATGCAACAACGTAGATGGATGGAGTTCCTGGGGGGACTATACATTTAAGATACACTACGTGCCTGGTAAAGGTAATGCGGTTACGGACGCGTTGAGTCGCCGGGCCCCAGCTCAAGCCAATTGGTTGTTGATCCATGGCGAGCGGTTGGTTCGGGAGTTGGAGGCATTGGAGATTGTCTGTGTAGATAAGCAAGCAAGTGCTGAAGCAGTACTGAATTGGACTGAATTCCGATATGACCTTGTTGATCGGATTCGGCAGACTTTGGATTTGGATGACCATATGAAGCAGTTCATGGTAGAGGCTCTAGATGGGTCAAACTCCCAATTCGTTGTGGAGGACGGATTGCTATGGAAAGACGGTCGTCTGTGCGTCCCAAGTGTGGGCAATTTGCGGGTGGACTTGTTGTACGAGGCGCACCATACCAAGTACTCGATTCACCCGGGGAGCCCAAAGATGTACCGCGACGTTAAGAAAATGTTTTGGTGGCCGGGTTTGAAGAAGGATGTGGCACTCTACGTGGAGAAGTGCCAAACTTGCGCCTTGGTGAAGGCAGAATGCCAAAAGCCGGGAGGATTTCTGAAGTCCTTGCCTATCCCGGAGTGGAAATTCGACGACATCTCTATGGACTTTGTGCACGGGTTGCCAAGGTCGCAAAAGGGGAACGACGCCATTTGGGTGGTCGTAGATCGGCTAACGAAGGTGTTGCATTTCATTCCGCATATGAAGGATGATCCGGTGGAGAAGTTGGCAAAAGTATATGTGGAAAATATAGTACGGCTTCATGGTGTACCCCGCAGCATCATGAGTGACCGAGATGGGCGGTTCACATCCAATGATTGGAGGCTAGTGCAGCAAATGTTGGGAACAAAGTTAAAATTCAGCACAGCCTTCCATCCGCAAACAGATGGGCAGACCGAGAGGGTCAATAGGACTATGGAAGACATGCTCCGCATGTGTGTCTTGGTTAGAAACGGGTGAGTCAAAGTTGTACAAGCGCCAAGAGGTGGAAGATGCTACGTCTTTGGTTCGTACCATTCGGGAAAGGTTGCTAATTGCTCAGGACCGGCAAGCGAAGTACTATAATGCCAAACACAGGAACGTGGAGTTCGCTGTGGGCGGCTCGGTGTACTTAAAGATCAAGCCGTTCAAGGGTGTCTCGCGGGTGCGGCGATTGAAAAAGCTAAGCCTGAGGTACCTTAGGCTGTTTGAGGTTCTGGAGCTGGTTGGCGAAGCAGCCTATCGTTTGAAGCTATTTGTGGAGCTTAGCGGTCTACATGATGTATTCCATATATCGGTGCTACGGAAAGCGGTGCAAGAGCCTACACAAGTGATCGCAGTTGATCAAGTGCTGGTGGATAATGGGTTGATGACAAAAGTCAAGCCTGTGTGGATTGAAGACTCGGAGGACAAGTGGATACGTAATAAAGAGATGAGGATGGTCAAGGTTGGGACAATTGCGGTCGAGAGGAGCTCTCTTGGGAACGAGAGCAGACTATGCTTGACGAGTATCCAGAGTTGTTCCGCTCAGGTACAATTTAATTTTGGTACTTGTATTTCCTTTATGTAATTTCGTGGACGAAATTCTTTTAAGAGGGGGAGAGTTGTAACGCCCCGAAACTCAAAAGAGCGACGGGAGGCGTTTTGGGCCAAATCTGGTATTTGGCAGGAGGCACACGGCCTGGGACACGGGCGTGTCCCAGGGCGTGTCAGGCTCGAGTCGATGATTTGGACGCGAGGTCGACATTTTGCGCTCGACGATGTGTTGCGACGGGGCACACGGCCTGAGATACGGGCATGTCTCAGGGCGTCTGGAGCCCGTGTCGACGATCGGCACGGGGAGTCAACATTTTCGCTCGACAATGTGTCGAGACAAGGCACACGGCCTAGGACACGGGCTTGTCCAAGGCCGTGTCGTGTGGTCGACGAACTTCGCTCGACGAAGTGTCGAGACAGTGAACATGGCCTGGAGCCCAGGCGTGTTCGGGTTTGACACGGGCGTGTCAAATAGGACACGGGCGTATCCAAGACCCGTGTGAGTCTCGGGTTGTTTTCGGGGCTGTGTCGATGGGGGTACACGGCAGACCATACGGCCGTGTCAGTTGGAACACGGGCGTGTCAGGTCGAACACGGGCGTGTCGGATGCCCGTGTGTTTTTCAATACGCGTCGATTTTGACGGCGAATGAGGGACATGGCCCTGGACACGGGCATGTCACAGGCCGTCAGCCCAGGTTTTACTTTTCAGCTACGAATCGTAGCCATTCGTTTCCTTATTTTTGGATCCGACGGTTGGAGGTTGTTCCTACTAGGATATACCCAGGATTGGGCCTTTGAAACCCTCATTTCTTTTGAGTGGTTCTCTTTCTAAGCCTAGAGAGAGGGGAGAGCAAAGGAGGAAGAAGAAGCTTAGATCTGGTCTTTGGAGGAGCTTCGGAGCTCCAAATCGCGAACCGACTTCAGATCTATGGAGGCAAAGAGAGTGCGGTGCTTTTCATCCGCTTACATTTCTATGGCGCCAAGGAAGAACGCTAGGGTAACGATTCTCTTCTTGAGCATGTGAAGCTCTCCTTTTTTGCATAGGAAGCCCGCTCTCACTCGTTTGCGGTGAGTTGGAGGCGTTCCTTCGGGTAGATATGTAAAGTCCCCGTTGTTTAGAGTCCGTATTCGAGAATGGACATAGGCATGATGTGTGAAGCCTACCCGGACATGTTGGTCTGGATCGGTGATGTTGCATTGCATAAATGCCGGAGAAGACTCCGTGCGATTGTTTATTTTTTGGGTTTTCTACGCTGTAGATTGCAACAGGGAGCCTTGGGGATTAACCCAAAGGTGCACCCAGAAAACTGGGCAGATGCGTGATCTTGCCAACTTGGTGGTCTGAGAGCCAACTTGAACATAACCGGGTTATGTGAAGTGTGTGACGGAAACGGGACTCGGGAGAAGTTTGACCTGCGCATATGGTTTAAATTACCATTGCGATGTGAGCACGGGTTAGATGGAACCGTACATGTTCTATGTCGTTCGGTTAAAGAGACCTAAGGGTACGTGGCACTTGTCGTTGGCATAGATGAGGGTCTTCGGCGGTCTATGGTTTTAATTACCGTGACCCATGCCGGGAAGACTAATTGCTCATTGTTTGGCCATCTAAAGGGATGGTGGTGAGTCGGAGGGCTTTGAGCGTGTTCAATGAGAATGTGCCATGAGTGCACGGGGTGTGTGGCCGTGTGAGCCTACGCCTGTGATGAAATGTACATTTATACACCGCTTGGTTATGCTAATAAGTGCAGGGAAGGAGCATCGCCGCCCCGAATTGGGGGCGGGATCGTTATAATTTGGTCAGCATTGCTGACCGTTGCTTTTGTTTGCCACCGTGCGGTGGTTTGTTGCTTGCAGGTGCTGCTGGACCAAGCGGTCAATAGCGGGCTAAAGCCTAAATTGCGAAGCCGGCCCTTGAAGGCCTAATTGAAGTGTTTACTTACTTTTATTCATGTATGACCGGCCTGTGTGCCGTGGTTTGTAAAACATGTAATTTGAAGTAAACCATTTGTAAGGCCTTAAGGCCAGTACCTGTGTATGTACTATATTCCTATTTGGTGTATTAGTGGACATTCATGCTTGGTGCTAGGTTCTTTTAATTACAACTTATAAAACTGCTTCCACTAGAATGCTCTATATAGGACGTTGGATTGGTTGGATTGCTTCCATTGATTAACCACCCGGTCTTTCTGTGGTATATGGCGTCGGGCCCCGGCCGGACCTATTGCTATATGCTATGCGACGGATAGAGGGTGTTACAACTACACTGAGTACGAGCTGGAGGAAATGATGCAGAAGAACACTGCATGCACGTCAAAGTATACCCTCCAGACTCTACGGCGGGCCGATCTCATTAAGAGCGAGGGTGCGGGCCTTTCCGAGAGCGACGTGGTACCGACATTATTCTTGCCAGTACCTAGGCAGGGAGACAAGTCCTATCAACGTCTCTAGGGCTTGTCACCCGGGTGCTCGCCTCGCCGAATTCTTGCGCCTTGCCTCTTATGTGTACCTCTGTTATAAATGTAAATGAGGGCTGAGTTTCAGTCATGTGTTTTTGTTCATCAACGAACCGTTTTCTACTCCCTTCTTTCATATTTATTTGTTACTGCTGCTTGTCATGTTCTTGTGCAATGTGAATTTTTCCTTTTTCGTACTCGCAACTTGTTTTTATTCTCCCGCTCGTGATTCCTCATTCTTCATTTTGTCAGCGAGATCTCGCGCCCCTCAAGGACTTAGCTTAGGAAGCATAGGGGCTTAGTTAACCGACCCGCGAGTGGTGACCCGTCTCCTGGGCCCAGATCTTCTGTGTCCCCTACTCGCTAGATGGGGAGAGTTTGCTTGGCTCGCACCCGGGCCGCCGAGTTCCGTGCGAGCTTACCCTCATTCGACGCAGCCTGGGCTCTCACCTCCTTGGCTATTATCTCAGGTGCTAGTCGATTGTGTTGGATTCATTTTGTTAATTTTGCGACTTTTTCCTCGACCATTCGGATCCCTGGGCCGCCAACTTCTATCATCGCTTTATTCATCAAGACCTGCCCTGTCGGCCAGTGGGGGCGGAGTAGACACCTATGAGTGACATCCAGCCCTGCCATCAAGGTGAGAGCCTGGCAGCGGGATCTACTCGGTGTCCGAGTTGACACACACGAGTGACATCCAGCCTTGCTATCTAGGTGAGAGCCTGGCTGTGTGATTTACTCGGGGTCTGGGTAGACACCATCGAGTGACATCCAGCCCTTCCAGCTTGGTGAGAGCCTGGCAGCGTGATCAGCTCGGGGTCTGGGTAGACACCATCGAGTGACATCCAGCCTTGCCAGCTTGGTGAGAGCCTGGCAGCGGGATCTGCTCTGGGTCTGGGTAGACACCATCGACTGATATCTAGCCCTGCCAGTTAGGTGAAGGTCTGACAGCGGGATCTGCTCGTGGTCTGGGTAGACACCATCGAGTGACAGTCAGCCCTGCCAGCTTGGTGAGAGCCTGACAGCGAGATCTACTCGGGGTCTGGGTAGACACCGACGAGTGACATCCAGCCCTGCCAGCTAGGTGAGAGCCTGACAGCGGGATTTACATAGGGTTCGGGTCGACACACACGAGTGACATCCAGCCCTACCAGCTTGGTGAGAGCCTAACAGCGGGATTTGCTTGGTGTCTATGTATACACCATCGAATGACAGCCAGCTCTGCCAGCTTGGTGAGAGCCTGGTAGCGGGATCTGCGTGGGGTTTGGGTAGACACCATCGAGTGACATCCAGCCCTGTCAGCTAGGTGAGAGCCTGACATCGGGATCTGCTTAGGGTTCTGGTTAACACACACGAGTGACATCCAGCCCTACCAGCTTGGTGAGATCCTGGCAGCGGGATCTGCTCGGGTTCTGGGTAGACACCATCGAGTGACATCCAGCCCTACCAGCTAGGTGAGAGCCTGACAACGGGATCTGTTCGGGGTCCGGGTCAACACACAAGAGTGACATCCGGCCCTACCAGCTAGGTGAGAGCCTGACTGCGGGATCTGCTCGGGGTCTGGGTAGACACCATCGATTGATATCCAGCCCTGCCAGCTAGGTGAAAGCCTGGCAGCGGGATTTGCTCGGGGTCCGAGTTGACACACACGAGTGACATCCAGCCCTGCTAGCTTGGTGAGAGCCTGATAGCGGGATCTGCTCGGGGTCTGGGTAGACACCATCAAGTGACATCCTGCCCTGCCAGCTAGGTGAGAGCCTGACAGCGGGATCTGCTCGGGGTCCGGTTCAACACACACGAGTGACATCCAGCCCTGCCAGCTAGATGAGAGCCTGACAACGGGATCTACTCGGTGTCTGGGTAGACACCATCGAGTGACATCCAGCCCTTCCAGCTAGGTGAAAGTCTGGCAGCGGGATCTGCTCGGGCTCTACTGAGTGGGATTTTTACCTACTTATGCAGATCATTGCAAGACTCGGCATATGAGAAAACTTTATCAAGAAAAAGGGCACCTCTTACACGTTTTACAGATAAAAGCACTTCAAATCATCTCCACTACAGGTGAGACTCAGGGCCTCACCCTCCACATTCTGGAGGTGATACGCTCCTGATTTCAATGCCTCTTTTATAATATATGGACCCTCCTAATTGAGGTTGAGCTTTTTATGCGAACAGAAAACAAACAGGCCGAAAATTTGGAGTAACAAATTTTATTATCCAAAAAAGGTGTCTATTACAAAGGTATAGCCTTCTTTTTATAGAATGGAGGAGATGATAGAGATTACAAATAAGCAATGTGGGACTAAAAATTACAAGTATATGCGGCTTTACAAATAAACAAACCGAACAGGTCGCGCGGTTAGACGAGTAGGCTAACCACTCGACATCTACCAGAAGGAGAGAATAAGCGCCACATAGAACAAGACGCCATAGGAGACCGCTACACCGCCAGTCTCAAAGTCGCCAGAGACAAACCGCCAGACCGCCCGACCTTCAAACAGCAACAGGCTAGCAGACAAGCTGCTGAGACAAACCGCCAGACCGCCCGGCCTCCGAACTGCAACAGGCCGCCCAGCCTCCATACCGCAACACTCCCCCTCAAGCTGGAGCATAGATATCAATCATGCCCAGCTTGTCACAAATGTGGAAAAAGGAAGCGGACACCGGCTTGGTGAATATATCTGCCAACTCGTTGTCAGAAGTGACGAACGGAGTACAAATCTATTTCTTCAAGATCTCATCCCGAATAAAATGACATTCGACTTATATGTGTTTTGTTCTCTCATGAAAGACCGGATTTTTGGATATGTATATCGCGGTCTTGTTGTGGCAGAACATAGGAAAATGATAGGTGTAGACCTCTCCTAAGTCAAGCATGAGAGCTCGTAACCACTTCAACTGACATGTGGTCGATGTCATATTACAATATTCCTCTTGTGTACTTGACCTGGAGACTACAGACTGTTTCTTGCTCTTCCAGTTCACAAGAATTCCTCCAACAAATGTGCAAAAACCTGATGATGACTTGTGATCACCTTTGTCATCAACATAGCTCGAATTGTAGTACGCTTCAACCCTCAAGTGACCATTCTTCTGAAAAAGAAGTCCTTTCCCTGGCGCTGCTTTAACATACTCCAATATCCTTAGGGCAGATTGTAGATAACACTCCCTAGGGGCTTGCATGAATTGGCTCACCTTGCCCACAGCATAGGAGATGTCGGGTCTGGTTACCGTAAGATAAATGAGTTTATCAACCAGATGTTGGTACCTCGTAAGATTAGATAAAAGAGGCAAGTCATCTCTCCAAGTTTTGTCTTCTCCAACATCCATGGGACATCGGGCAGGTTTAGCACCATTCAACGCTGCCTCTTTTAGTAGATCAAGAACATACTTCTGTTGGGAAAGGACCAAGAAATTGGGCTTCCAAGAGATTTCAATCCCTAGAAAGTATTTTGGGGAGCCCATATACTTTGTGACCAGGTGTTGATGGAGGTGTTTCTTTGTCAAAGCTACCCCAACCTGGTCATCGCCAGTAAGAAGAATGTCATCCACATATACCATAAGAATAACCAGACCCGAGGAGGTTTTGCGAATGAACAAGGAGTGATCAGCTGAACCTCTAGAAAAACCAATGGCCGGAACAATACCGCTAAACTTGTCAAACCAAGCCCGAGGGCTTTGCTTTAGGCCATAGATGGTCTTCTTCAGCCGACATACTTGTGTCTCCCCGTGAGCAACATACCCAGGAGGTTGCTCCATGTAAATATCTTCTTGAAGATCACCATAGAGAAAGGTATTCAAAACATCCAGCTGTGAAATTGTCCAATCCCTGTTAACATCCAAAGAAAGTAGGACACTAATGGTGCTGAGACGAGCAACGGGAGAGAAGGTGTCAAAATAATCAGCACCATAGGTCTGAGTGAAGCCTTTGGCAATCAGGTAGGCCTTGTAGCGATCCACGCTGCCATCCGGACGGAAATTTACAACAAAGATCCAGCGACAGCCAACCACATCAGTACCCAAAGGGGGAGGAACAAGGGTCCAGGTACCCCGTTCAGTGAGGGTAGCAATTTCCTCATCCATGGCGGCCTTCTAATGAGGAACATCAAGAGCTTCCTGGTAGGTGCGGGGAGCAGCAGTCGCAGAGATAGCCAATGCAAACGCCCTGCGTGTTGGGTACATTGGTCAAATGTACCTGATTTGAAGAAGCCTCACCTAACTCAATGATATACATCAGAATGTATTTGATGTTTGTTTGAGTTATTTGTGCAGGTTAGGTATACACTGGACTGAAGCTGAAAATTTCTAAGTCCATGTGTCGACACCCAGAGGCAAAGTGTCGACACTTGAGAAAGCTTGTGTCGACACCCAGACATGCAGTGTCGACACTTGGAGTCATTGTGTCGACACCTGGGAAGAAGTGTCGACACCAGTCAGAAAGTGTCGACACTTGGAGCTGTGTCGACACTCAGTGTAGAAGGATGCAGAAAAGCTGTGTCGACACTTAGCAGAAGTGTCGACACCTTGAAGAGCTGAGTCAACACCAGACAGTGTCGACACTTGGAGTTGTGTCGACACTCAGCATAATTCTGCAGAGACTAAGTACAAGTGTCGACACTCAACACAATGTGTCGACACTCAATCTAAAGAGTCAACATATGAAGAATGTGTCGACACTCAGCACAATGTGTCGACACACACTCAAAGAAGTCAACACTTAAAGAATGTGTCGACACTCAGCACAATGTGTCGACACATAACCAGAAGACTCAACACTTGAAGATAGTGTCGACACAAGGAGCTGTGTCGACACTTAGCAAAGAACAGAAAACTTGTAAAATATTCTAAGTATAAGTGTCGACACTAATGGGATGTGTCGACACTCAGCTGAAGAATCAAGAATGAAGACTTGTGTCGACACCAAGAAGCAGTGTCGACACTTGACAGTTTCTACACATGAAGATGTGTCGACACAAAGGAGATGTGTCGACACTTAGAAGAATACAGAAAGAATGAAGTACAAGTGCTTGTGTCGACACTCAATTTCAGTGTCGACACATGCAGAAGAAACTGTGTCGAGACATACAAGGAATGTGTCGACACCTTGTAGACTTGTGTCGACACTTACACAACATGTGTCGACACTTGGTCTATAAGTGTCGACACTTAAGAACAGAAAGTCTCGACACTAACTGACAGTTAGAGAATTTCAAGAAGTGACTGGTTGACATGACAGCTGCCAATCCAGCCGGTCTACAGCAACTGTCAGCAAAGTCAAAAGACTGTTATAAACCGGATCAGCCGGTTACCATGAAGGAGGCCTATAAATAGGCACCCACAGTCTACAGAAATAGAGAGATAATAATTAAGAAGTTCACAAACATTACATGGTGTGATTGAAGTAGTTGATCAGACTAAATCAAGAAGTGATACACAGAAGATCAACACAAGAAGATCAGGCAGTCCAACTGCAGATCTAAGTAGTTGGAGAGAGAGAGCTCCAACCAAGGATTCAGTCTTTGGAACTAAGGCTGAGAAGAAGAATTCAGAGTCATCTGGATTTCAAGAAGCAGAGATCAAGGATCAACTGCAGAAGATTCAGACTAATTCAGTTCTACTCAAGAAGCTTTGAAGAAAGCTAAGTCAGTTTGGATCAAGCTGAGTTCTTCCAAGAACTCTCCAAGAAACTCTCAACTCCTCTCATTCCTTCTGAGTTGTAGAGTTAGAATTTGTAATTTCTATTATATCTTGTAAGATCCATTGGATCTGAGTGATTGTAAGCCTATTTTATAAAGGCTGAGGGTAGGGCTTGGTGCCTGAGTGTAGGAGTTGAAGAACTCTGAGTGTAGGCCTTTGATTGGCTGAGTGTAGGCCTGAGTGGCTGAGTGTAGGCCTTTTGGCTGAGTGTAAGGCTTTGGGCCTGAGGTAGGAACCTTGTTGGGTTCTGAGCTAGTGGAGAAGTTTGGCTGAATCTAGTACACTGCTAGATAGGCGAAGGGGGAAAGTGGATGTACCCAAAGATTGGGGAACCACTATAAAATTAGTGTGTCTGCTGTGCCGTGCTGTGTTGTGGCTTTTCTGTGTGATTTCTGAAATTGCTGTTAACTATAATAATCTGTGATAAACTGTTGTGCTGTCAAACAAAAGTTAAAAAGGTTTAGGTCACCTATTCACCCCCCCCTCTAGGTGTTTAGGTACCATATCTTTCAAGTGGTATCAGAGGGAGGTTCCTCAAAATCAGGACTAACTGTCTGAGGAGATCCAGTTTGGCAGATTCAGTTAAGTCAGGAAACAGGAAACAGTTTCAAGAAAATCAAGAACATGGGTTCTTCAGAGAATCATAAGGAGTTGGGTTCAATGAAACTACCTATATGCAGAAAAGAGATCTTTGGGATCTGGAAAGAGAGGGTTAGGCTGTTTATGGAAGCCTCTGACCCTAGAATATACATCACAGTCAGAGAAGGGCCATATGTGCCTATGAAGATTTCAGTTTTGGATGCAAATCAGAGGACTCCAAAGGATTTCTCTGAAATGACCAAGGATGAGATTGTCCTAGCAACTATGGACAAAAGGGCACAGAACATCATAGTCAGTGCAATTGATGATGCCACCTTCCAGAACCTTATTCACTGTAAAACTGCAAAAGAAATGTGGGATACCCTCATTGTCTACATGGAAGGTTCTGAAGAAGTAAGGCAAGATAGGAAGTCCTTGCTTAATCAAGAATATGAGAGTTTTAGGCAAGGAAGAGGAGATAGCATCACTGAATGCTATAAGAAATTTTATAGAATTGTAAATGAACTCATGTCATATGGAAGAGAGTTCACAAACTATGAGTTGAATGACAAATTCTTAAGGTCCCTAACCAAAGACTGGGACACCAAGATTTGTGCCATCAGAGAAATGGCAAAGTTGGGAGAAATTCCTCCTCCCACACTTTTTGGCAAGTTGTTATCCTATGAGATGCAATTGTCAGTAAGAAAAGAAGAAGAAAAGTCAACAAGGACTGAATACAGAGAAAAGACTGTTGCCTTTAAGTCAGATGTACCTAGAAAGAGCAGGACCAAGTCATCAACTCCTCCTCCTGAGGTAGTTGAATCAGAATCTGAAGAATCTGAAAGTACAAAATCTACAAGCAGTGAAAGTGATGAAGACTTTGCTGCATTCACCAGACATTTTCAGAAGTTCCTTAAGAAGAAACAGTGGAGGTCTAGACCTTCATCTTCCAAAGGGAAAGAGGTTCAGTATCTGGAAAAGAAGCCTTCAAAGAAGGACAAGAAAAGGACCAAGACAAGTAAGGCAACTGGATCCAAGATAATTTGTTACTGCTGCAATAGACAGGGCCATGTTATTGCAGACTGTCCTGAAAGAAGGAAGGAATCCAGTGACAAGAAGAAAACACACTTCAAAGGAAAGAAGGAGAAGTCCTTTGTTGCAAAGAATGAGAAGACTCTTTCAGATATGTCTTCTTCAGACACAGAGACAGATGCTGAAGCCTATATTGGGCTATTTGCTGAAGAAGAAGAAGAGTTCATGCAGATCATGGAATCTATCTATGAGCAAGAAGACTGTCAAAGCCAAGGACTGATGGCTTTGACTGAAAGTACCAAAAACCTGGAGCAGCCAGGACCCAGTCAGGTACAAGGCTTAACTCAAAGTTCTGATTCCAGTTCAAGTTCAGAGTCAGAGTATTCTTCATCAAGTGATGAGAATATGTCTGAGTCTGAGGGAGATATTCATCAACTCCTAGATGAATATCAAGTACTATTGCTAGCCTATAAGAAAAGCAAGACCCTAGCCAAAAATTTGGCCAAGGAAATTGCTGATCTCAAGACAGCTGCAATAGATTATGAGAAGAATTATGATCAAAAACTAAATGAAGTGGCCAGGCTGAAACACATTACTGTGATTCAGATGGGTACCATTACATTTAAGAATGATCAAATTAAGAAACTGGAGATTAATCTTCAGAAGGAGAAAGAGCTAGTAGCTAGCTTTTCAAAACCTAAATCAGTGCTACCCTTGATTGATGATTTTGTTCATCATAAAGGAAAGACTGGACTGGGATTTGTTAACCCAGTTTGGACTGTTCAGAATCAGTCCAAGTCCAAGGGCAAAGCCCCAACATTCACTAAGACAGCCAAGTCTGTACCTAAGCAAAGGTACAACAAATTTGAATGTTGGTGCTGTGGCAAAGTTGGCCACTTTGCTTTGGACTGTTGGCACAATGTTAGTGCCAAAGGTAGTAACAAGATACCTGGTGGAAAGCCAGCAGGTAGCTATGTCAATTTGCAAACTAACAATCACCAAGGACCCAAGTTTACTTTGGGTTCTAAGGTTCATTAATTTGTTTTGCAGGAGAATCCAAGTGACCATACCCCTACATGGTACTTGGATAGTGGATGTTCCAGACACATGACTGGAACTAGGGGACTACTGAAGGACTACATCCCTATCAAGAATGGTCCAAAGGTGACCTTTGGTGGTTCAGAAAAAGGAATCATCAAAGGGTTTGGTAACATATCTTCTAACTTAGTTACCATTACTCAAGTGGCTTATGTTAAAGGTTTGAAACATAACCTCATTAGTATAAGTCAATTAAGTGATGTAGGGTATGACATCTCATTTGTTAAAAATGGTTGTCATATCAAGAGGTCTAGTGATCAAAAGATCATTTTGACAGGTTTTAGAAAGAGAAATGTCTATTGTTTAGACATTATGGTTGAGAACAATAGTTCTCCAGTTTGTCTTGTAGCAGATGAGACAGTCTCTCAATGTGTCAAATGGCACAAGAGGCTTGCTCATCTTAATTACAAGACTATTGGCAAACTCTTTAGTGAAGAGTTAGTGAGGAATGGTCCTCAAGTTAAGTGTGTCAAAGATGGCATTTGCTCAGCTTGTCAAAAGGGCAAGCAGACTAAATCCACCTTTAGAAGCATTGACAACAAGGATGCTGTGAGATGTTTATATCTCTTGCATATGGATCTATTTGGTCCAATGCCAGTTCACAGCTTAGGTAGGAAGGTCTACACCTTTGTAGTTGTTGATGACTACTCAAGGTTTTCCTGGGTGTTCTTCTTAAAGCAGAAATCTGAAACACCTAGTGTCTTCCACAGTTTTGTTAAGCAAATTCAGAATGAATTGAACTGTACAGTGGTCAAAATTAGAAGTGACCATGGTACAGAGTTTCAATCTGAAAGCATGACAAAACTATGTGAAGACTATGGGATATTTCAAGAATTCTCTTCACCAAGAACACCTCAGCAAAATGGCATTGCTGAAAGGAAAAATAGAACCTTGATAGAAGCTGGTAGGACTCTATTAAGTGATTCTTCACTACCAGAATATTTCTGGGCTGAAGCAGTAAACACTGCATGCCATGTGATAAATAGAGCTACCATAACTAAAAGGTTAAACAAGACCCCCTATGAAGTAGTGAAAGGCAGGAAACCAAACCTATCCTATTTCAGGATTTTTGGTTGTAAATGCTTCATACTTAACAATGGGAAGACTTACTTAACTAAGTTTGCTGCCAAATCCCAAGAGGGAGTGTTTGTTGGGTACAGCAGTAATAGTAAGTCTTATAGAGTCTACAACTTGACTACACAAGTTGTAGAGGAGTCTGTGCATGTAGTTTTTGATGAGACACTTCTTATTAACAATGAGTTGTCTAGTAGTGTGTGCAGCCCCACAGGTCTTTCTAAGAAGATGGACAAGCTAACCATAGAAGATGTACCTGCTGCAAGACAGCAAGTAGAAGAAGATGGCTTATGTCCAGGGGGAGAACTACATGTACCAGGAGCTGAAGAAGTTCAAGGAACTCAGCATGATGAAGATGATGAAGAAGTACAACCAGAAGTAAGGATGCCTCCAGCCAACAGGCATCTAAGAGATCATCCAGTGGAGCTGATCATTGGAGATCCAAGACAAGGTGTTCAGACAAGGAGCAGAAATCAGAATACTGCAATATATTCAAGTTTTCTGTCTCAGATAGAACCAAAGAAATTTGAAGAAGCTATACAAGATCCACAGTGGACTGAAGCTATGCAGGAAGAGCTAAACCAGTTCAAGAGGTGCAAGGTTTGGGACTTAGTTCCTAAGCCTAAAGATCACAATGTGATAGGAACAAAGTGGATCTACAGAAACAAGTTAGATGAACAAGGAGTCATCATTAAGAATAAGGCAAGATTGGTTGCAAAAGGATATAGGCAAGAAGAAGGTATTGATTTTGATCAAACCTTTGCTCCAGTAGCCAGACTGGAAGCCATAAGGATGTTCTTGGCCTATGCAACCTACCAAGGATTCAAAGTATACCAAATGGATGTGAAGTCAGCATTCCTTAATGGTAATTTAAAAGAAGAAGTATATGTGGAGCAACCTTCAGGTTTTGTTGATTCTACTTTTCCACATTATGTCTATAGACTTAGGAAAGCATTGTATGGGTTAAAGCAAGCTCCTAGAGCTTGGTATGAAACCCTATCTAGTTTCCTCATTGAGAACAAGTTCACAAGGGGGAAAATAGATAAGACTCTATTCCTTAGGGAATCTAGAGGCAAAGTAATACTTGTCCAAATATATGTAGATGACATTATATTTGGGTCTACTGAAAGTAGCCTTTGCAAAAAGTTTGCAAAGCTTATGCAGAGTCAATTTGAAATGAGTAGTATGGGAGAACTGAAGTTTTTCTTGGGTCTCCAAGTTAAACAGACTGAAAGTGGTCTTTCCATATGTCAGTCTAAGTTCACCCTAGAACTCATAAGGAAATATGGTATGGATTCCTCCAGTACCATGAAGACTCCTATGGGGTCAAGTATGTCTCTAAGCAAGGATGATGCAGGGAAACCTGTAGATGAAACCTTGTATAGAGGGATAGTTGGCTCCTTACTATACTTGACTGCAAGTAGGCCTGACATTATGTATGCTACATGTGTTTGTGCCAGGTATCAAGCCTGCCCCAAAGAGTCTCACTTGACTGCAGTCAAGAGAATCTTGAGATATCTAAAGGGCACACCTTATCTAGGCCTCTGGTACCCTAGGAATGGAGATTTTGATCTAACAGGCTATTCAGATGCAGACTTTGCAGGATGCAAGGAAGATAGAAAAAGCACAACTGGATCCTGTCAATTCCTAGGTGGAAGACTTATCTCTTGGAGTAGTAAGAAGCAAACCAGTGTGGCCATCTCCACAGCTGAGTCAGAGTATATAGCTGCAGGAAGTTGCTGTGCTCAACTTCTATGGATTCAACATCAGCTAGAAGACTATGGATGTCAGGTAAGTAGAACTCCACTTTATTGTGATTCTACTAGTGCTATTTCCATAGCTAATAATCCTGTATCTCATAGTAGAACTAAACATATTGAGATAAAATATCACTTTCTTAGGGAGCATGTAGAAAGAAATGATATTGCACTTGAATATGTTAAAACAGATAATCAGATAGCTGATATGTTCACTAAGCCCTTAGATGAAGCTAAGTTTAATAAGTTCAAAATTGAACTAGGTATGATAAACTTAGACTAAGTATACAGAACAAAAATTGGCTAAGTAAAAAGGTGTCGACACATAGACAAGTCTATGTCGACACAGAATAGTAAGTGTCGACACTTCAAAAAAATGGTGTCGACACATCTAGGAAGTTAGTGTCGACACTTCAGAATGTTAGTGTCGACACATGTCGAGTAGGTGTCGACACATCCACTAAGGTGTCGACACTTAAGTTTTACTCAGAATTTTTTTAAGTAAAGTCTCGACACATGTCGAGTATAGTGGTGTCGACACTTAACCAAGTGTCGACACATAGAATCTGTTAACTAAATTTGTGTCGACACATGAGTGTCGAGACATTATAGGTCAGTGTCGACACTTATTGACAGTGTCGACACATCATTAGAAATTCCTCCCGCCTGTTCGTCTTCAAACAGGAAAGGTATAAATAGGGTTCTGTCTTTGATTGTCGACACGCTTTCACAGTCTCGAGACCTAAACTCTTGTGTCGACATTTCTCTCTTCTCAAAACTAAATCTTCAAACCCTAATGGCTCCCAAGCTGGAAGAGAACGTCAACGAGGGCTATGAGCTCGTGCGAGGCGCATTTGACGACAGCGATCAGGAATTCAAATCGGTGATTACCCTAGTCAGCGATTCAGGACTGGAATTCTTGGTTTCAGAACAAACGAAAATCTGGAAGAAAGAAGTAATTGAATTTCTTACTCAAGCAACTGTGGACGACTCTGGATTCAGAATCAAGTCCAGGGTGCATGGCACCAAAGTCAAACTATCCCCCAAGTCTTTGAGAAAGGTACTTCAGCTACCTAAGATTCAAGAAGAAGAGGAGGTAACTGCTTCTAAGACCAGGGAAGCTCTTACTTGGTGTGGACTGGATTCACAGATGAAGGTGGGATCAGTCTTCAATAGGAAGGGGATGAACAATCAAGGCAAGTTCTTGTCAGAAGTAGTGGGCAAGGTAATTCTGTGCAAACCAGGAGGGCATGACAGGGTGTCTGCCTCCATGTTTGAAGTAATGACCAGAATCATCTTCACTCTGAAGACAGATTGGTCAATGGTGGTTTTTGAGAAAGTGAAGGAAAGCCTGAAGAAGCCCAATCTGGGCAGGATTATAAGTCTCTACCTGGCTGGATCCATTCCAGAGGTAATGAGCACTGCTGCAGGAACAAAGATAAATCATATGAGGAGAATGGACTCCAGAATATTCTCAAGATGGGAAAGGGTGCTGGTGTCAAAGGACTTGGCCACCCCTGAGAAACAAACTTCTAAAACAGACTCTCCTCCCAGGAAGAAAAGGAAGACAGCTGCTGTGCCTCAAGAGTCCTCAAGCAGCTCAGGCAGTGAAGAACAGGTGGTCTTCACTCCTGAAAGTCCAGTAGATGTGACTGCAGCAAAGTCACCTGCTCCTCAGGAGCCAGCTGATATCCAGGGGGAGCCTCCAGTTGTAGAACATCCATCTACACTGGATAGTGAGCAGGCTACTCTCATTATTCAAGAGCAAAATCAGCCAGCAAACCCAGAACCAGATGTTGTTCTTCCAAACACATCTGTTGTGATACCTGATACAGTGGTTGAAGAATCAAGGACATCTCCTGCACAGTCTCCACCAGAGTATACCATGGAAGATCTGTTTTTGAACTTGGATCAAGAAGATTTTGATGTGGAAAAGACTGCTGCTGATGCAGTGAAGGATGCTGTTGCTGAGGGGGAGACTTTGGATAGTCAAGAAGAGCCTATAAGGCTAGATTCTGAGCAGGCACAAGATGTGCATACTGAAAGAACATCCAGCCCTAAGGATAGGGTGGATATAGCAAGTACATCTGACTCTGAAGATGAGGAAGCTGAGCAAGCTAAGAAAAAGAAGTTCTTTGTATTCAAGAGGAGGAGCCAAAGCTATAAGAAGGCTCTCCAAACAGTTGCTCAGCATTCACTAGTTCAACAAGCTCCATCCACTGATTATAGTGCTCTACTGCTTGCAATGCAAATCAAGATGGATGAACAAAGGAAAGCCTTAGAAACTTATGTTGATGAAGGGCACAAGGCACTGCAAACTGATCTAGGCCAGGAAATCAAGTCTATAAGGTTTGAAATGAACCTTAATAAAACAGCAATGACTGATTGTTTTACCAAGGGTGCTAATGCTGTGGTCTATCTAGCTAAACATCAAGAAGAAATTAAAGAGAAAGTGGATGATATAGCAGTCAAGCAAGGCTATGTGCTGGAGAATCAGTTGAGGATGAATGATAACTTGACTGCATCTCACAATGCAATTGTCACTGAAATTAAGAATAAGTCAGATGAACCTTCCACTTCCTCAGCTGCTGCCAAAGCTGATTTTGATAAGATATTTCAAGCAGAGATTGCTGCTGTTAAAACTGCCATAAAAGATTCCCAGAAGGTCATATCAGAACAGCTTACAAAGCTTAGACCTTTCTTTAAAGAGGGCATAAGATATTTGGATAGCCAAATCCGATTTCAGAAAGATGATGTAAGGGATCATATGGCTCAAGAAGTCATAAAGGGGGAGAGAGTGTTAGTCAAGGCCAGTTCTGAGCATGCAAAATGGATTTCAAATTCTATAAGGGCTACACTTGGCTATCCTCCCCTGTGTGATGACAATGAAGTAGGTGAATCTGGTATTCAAGGAACATTTCTTGGAGGTGAGCAACAAGCAGTGGCTGATGTAATCTATCCACCTCCAGACTTTGAAATGATTCATGCTGATGTAAGCACTATGTATAGTCCAACTGCTGGCAAGCCAAATGTTATTCTGGAAAAGGTTGTTCAACCTATCACAGCTGCTATGCAAGAGGCATTGGATAAAGAAGAGGAAACTAGGCTGTCAAAGAAGAAGTTTAGGGAAATTGCTGAGCAAAAGCCAGATTTTGAACAATGGAGCCCTACTTCTAGAAACATAATTCTTACAGCCTGGAAAGCAGCCAAGGATAATGCCCATGAGAGGAACAAGTGGTTCTCAGAGGCTGAGTGGAGAAAGCATGAGATTAGACAAGAAGCCATTGTCCAACACAGAAGGAAGGCCAAGTTAGGAAAGCTACCTCCAACAGCTGTGGAGCCTAGCAAGTACTTTCCCAAGCCTTATCATTATTTTGAAAGGCAGAAGATCAAGGCAGATAAGCAAGATCTAAAAGGGAAGAAGACTGGTGAAGCTGAGCCTGCTGCTGCTGCTGCTGCTGTGAAAGCTCAAGTTAAAGCTGGAAAAGGGATTGTTATCAAAGAACCTGATCAGCACTAGATTAGGGATTAACTTGATGCTTATTGAAATCTGTTAAGAGAAAAACATTGTAATACTTCATTGAAAATGTATAAGAAACATTATTGGAACAGTATATGATAAATACAGTTTGAATGTTCTGAAATATGTGTGTTTCTTAATTGTTCTGCAATGTTTAATAAGTATACATGTGTAGTTTATTACATGTTCAAGTTTTACCCTGTTGTCATTTATATGTTTTACATCATTTTGTAATTTTTAATTATGAGTGGTGTATATCATTGACTAAGGGTTATGACTTCTCCAAATAGGGGGAGATTGTTGGGTACATTGGTCAAATGTACCTGATTTGAAGAAGCCTCACCTAACTCAATGATATACATCAGAATGTATTTGATGTTTGTTTGAGTTATTTGTGCAGGTTAGGTATACACTGGACTGAAGCTGAAAATTTCTAAGTCCATGTGTCGACACCCAGAGGCAAAGTGTCGACACTTGAGAAAGCTTGTGTCGACACCCAGACATGCAGTGTCGACACTTGGAGTCATTGTGTCGACACCTGGGAAGAAGTGTCGACACCAGTCAGAAAGTGTCGACACTTGGAGCTGTGTCGACACTCAGTGTAGAAGGATGCAGAAAAGCTGTGTCGACACTTAGCAGAAGTGTCGACACCTTGAAGAGCTGAGTCAACACCAGACAGTGTCGACACTTGGAGTTGTGTCGACACTCAGCATAATTCTGCAGAGACTAAGTACAAGTGTCGACACTCAACACAATGTGTCGACACTCAATCTAAAGAGTCAACATATGAAGAATGTGTCGACACTCAGCACAATGTGTCGACACACACTCAAAGAAGTCAACACTTAAAGAATGTGTCGACACTCAGCACAATGTGTCGACACATAACCAGAAGACTCAACACTTGAAGATAGTGTCGACACAAGGAGCTGTGTCGACACTTAGCAAAGAACAGAAAACTTGTAAAATATTCTAAGTATAAGTGTCGACACTAATGGGATGTGTCGACACTCAGCTGAAGAATCAAGAATGAAGACTTGTGTCGACACCAAGAAGCAGTGTCGACACTTGACAGTTTCTACACATGAAGATGTGTCGACACAAAGGAGATGTGTCGACACTTAGAAGAATACAGAAAGAATGAAGTACAAGTGCTTGTGTCGACACTCAATTTCAGTGTCGACACATGCAGAAGAAACTGTGTCGAGACATACAAGGGAATGTGTCGACACCTTGTAGACTTGTGTCGACACTTACACAACATGTGTCGACACTTGGTCTATAAGTGTCGACACTTAAGAACAGAAAGTCTCGACACTAACTGACAGTTAGAGAATTTCAAGAAGTGACTGGTTGACATGACAGCTGCCAATCCAGCCGGTCTACAGCAACTGTCAGCAAAGTCAAAAGACTGTTATAAACCGGATCAGCCGGTTACCATGAAGGAGGCCTATAAATAGGCACCCACAGTCTACAGAAATAGAGAGATAATAATTAAGAAGTTCACAAACATTACATGGTGTGATTGAAGTAGTTGATCAGACTAAATCAAGAAGTGATACACAGAAGATCAACACAAGAAGATCAGGCAGTCCAACTGCAGATCTAAGTAGTTGGAGAGAGAGAGCTCCAACCAAGGATTCAGTCTTTGGAACTAAGGCTGAGAAGAAGAATTCAGAGTTATCTGGATTTCAAGAAGCAGAGATCAAGGATCAACTGCAGAAGATTCAGACTAATTCAGTTCTACTCAAGAAGCTTTGAAGAAAGCTAAGTCAGTTTGGATCAAGCTGAGTTCTTCCAAGAACTCTCCAAGAAACTCTCAACTCCTCTCATTCCTTCTGAGTTGTAGAGTTAGAATTTGTAATTTCTATTATATCTTGTAAGATCCATTGGATCTGAGTGATTGTAAGCCTATTTTATAAAGGCTGAGGGTAGGGCTTGGTGCCTGAGTGTAGGAGTTGAAGAACTCTGAGTGTAGGCCTTTGATTGGCTGAGTGTAGGCCTGAGTGGCTGAGTGTAGGCCTTTTGGCTGAGTGTAAGGCTTTGGGCCTGAGGTAGGAACCTTGTTGGGTTCTGAGCTAGTGGAGAAGTTTGGCTGAATCTAGTACACTGCTAGATAGGCGAAGGGGGAAAGTGGATGTACCCAAAGATTGGGGAACCACTATAAAATTAGTGTGTCTGCTGTGCCGTGCTGTGTTGTGGCTTTTCTGTGTGATTTCTGAAATTGCTGTTAACTATAATAATCTGTGATAAACTGTTGTGCTGTCAAACAAAAGTTAAAAAGGTTTAGGTCACCTATTCACCCCCCCCTCTAGGTGTTTAGGTACCATATCTTTCACTGCGAGAAGGAGTGAGACGATCATATGAAACAACAACAACCAGCGGGTGCTGGGTACACGTCTACATCCCTTTGCGAAGAGCAATGGGAAGATCCAGGTCAGCGTGTTCCTCAGTGACCGCAACATCCATGGCGGAGAGAGCTGGCTCAGAAGAGGAGAGAGATGGTAGCAGAGAGGAGGGAGAGAGCAGCGGTGGAGAGGGAGAGAGAGAAGGAGGAGACGATGGAGACGACGGTAGAGAAAGCTTGATGGGAGTAGACATGGTGGTGGGGACGGTAGGAGTAGCAGAAATATCTAGAGAGGGAGAGGAATCAGAAGTGAAATAGGACGCATTCTCTAATAAGGTCACATCTACGGATACGTATTGTTTACGAAGAATGGGGTCAAAGCAACAATAGACTTTTTGAGTAGTAGAGCAACCCAAAATGACACACATGGTGGCACATGGGGTGAGTTTGTCATGAGTGGTGTAAGGAGCATGCACAAAAGCCGTGCACCCAAAGATACGCAGAGGGAGAGGAGACGAATCCTTGCCCGGATAGAGAATGGAGAATGGGGTTTGACCATGGAGAACCGTGGAAGGAATTCGATTAATGAGATAGTAGAAGATGAGGATGGCGTAGCCCCAATAGGAGCAAGGAACCTGCATCTATGTCATCAGAGTGCGAGCGACATCGAGGAGGTGACGGTTTTTACGTTCTGCTACCCCATTTTACTGTGAGGTATAGACACAGCTAGTTTGATGAATAACAACATGTTGCAGACAAAAAGAAGAGAAATCATTACTAAGATATTCCTTATCATTGCCAGAGCAAAAGATTTTAATAGATTGATCAAACTGATTCATAATCATATTATAGAATGATGTCCATACAGAAAATAATTCGGAGCGATCCTTTAAAAGATACACCCACGTACATCGAGAGAAATCATCAATAAAGGTTACAAAATATGAACTACCCCGACCTATGGTGAGGGTAGGAGTAGGAACCTAGATGTCGAAGTGCACTAGATAAAATGATCGGGAAGATCCACGACCTTGCTTCAGAGGGAAGGAGGAGCGGTGATGCTTGCCAAGCTGACATCCATCACAGTTGAGAGGAGGACTCTGCGAAGGAAGGTGGGGCAGAAGTTGATGAATAATTCTTGGAGGAGCATGACCAAGATGAAGGTTCCATTGGAGAAGATCAGTAGAAGAGGTGGAGAAGGCAGATTGTGCAGAAATATTGTCGAGGAAGTAGAGGCCTCCACACTCAGTCCCAGTAGCAATCGTCCGTTTGGAGCCCGGATCCTGAAAAGAACAAGTAGTAGAAGTGAATGTGACGGAGCATTGTAGTTGCTTGCAAATAGAAGTAACAGATAATAAGTTGCAAGGGAACTTGGGCACATAGAGGGTGTCCACCAAGCAAAGAGACGGAGTGACTTGAACAACTCTCATTCCATTGACCGGTGAGGGAGATCCATCCGCAATAAGGACCAGGGGCAACCGATCATGCTGTTCTAGGAGAGAAAAACATTGTGGATTGCCGGTCATATGATTGGTGGCACTAGAGGCGATCAGTCATTTACCTTGAGTAGCGACGTGGGCACTACCTGAAGATGTGACCACGGAGGCGGATGACTTCGAAGAGGAAGTGGGAGCGTCTCTAGATGGTCAAAGATGAGGATACTTATTCCAACAGCGATCAACCGTGTGGCCGGTGCGGCCACAGTGAGAGCAAAGAAAGCGGGAAGCACCACGTTTGATGGATGGGAGATGGCAGCCACTAGAGCCACTTTGCTGAGTATGGTGAGCGGAGTTGTCCGATTGAGGAGGGGAGGATAACAGCGGACGTTGTAGCAGAGAGGTAACAGCGACAATACGGGCAGCAGTGGCATCCAGGGTGGGAGACTCTGCCTCGCCAAGAATTTGTTGACGGATCATGTCATACAACTCAGGAAGTCGTAGAAGATAACACACAACCAGAAGTTCCTAGAAGTATTTGTGTTGCTCAGCAAGATCTGCAAAGAAGGGGCGATTTTGGAGAATTCGGCTCCGAGATCCTGAACTTGTTGGTAAGCAGCAGCAGGAGTCATGGAGGGACGGGCAAAGAGGTCCGCATACAGAGTATAGATGCAGGATGTCTGAGCCCCCTTGGAGTAGAGAGCGGCGAGATGAAGCCAAGCAGCCTTGATGGTTTCATCGTAATGAATGATGGGTAGGCATTCATCAGAGAGGCTGTTATCCAGCCATATACGGACAAGAGCGTCACTGGAATCCCAATCGTCAAAGAGAGGGGAATCATGCGAAGGAGGGTCATCGATGAGATGATGACGTTTGCGATAAGAGCGGAGGAGGAAGGTGAAGAAGACATTCCAATCCTGGTAGTTGGGACCGATGAGTTTGGAAACGGTGATAAAGTTGCCCGAAGGAGTGGTAGGAGTAGGAGGAGCGGCAATGAGAGTGGTGGTGGTAGAGATATCTAGAGTGCCATAGAAGAGAGTAGCGAGAAGAACAAGTCACGGCTAGAAGGAGTGGTCGCGGAGACAAAGAGCAGGTTGCGGCTAGAAAAGGAGGGCGCGGCGACTAAGAATAGGTCGCAACAAGAAGAACATGTCGTGACGACTTAAGAACTAGTCGCGGCGACGTAGGAAGAGGAGTGGCTAGAAAAGGAGGGTGCGGCGACAGGGAACAGGTCGCGGCAAGAAAAACAGGTCGCGGAGACTTAATAACAGGTCACAGTAACTTAATAACAGGTCGCGACGAGAAGAAAGAGGAATCAAAGAGGTCGCGCGCACAAAGGGCAACGACAAGCAGCGAAAGAAACCATGCAAAAAGGGTGAAAGCCGGTGGAAGAAACAAGTCGTGAAGACAGGTCGCGAGAAGAAGAAACAAGTCGCGCAGACAGAGAGGGCTTACAGAATCAGGAGAAAAAGATCGAGTCCTCTGATACCATGTGCGAACAGAAAACAAACAGGCCGAAAATTTGGAGTAACAAATTTTATTATCCAAAAAAGGTGTGTATTACAAAGGTATAGCCTCCCTTTTATATAATGGAGAAGATGAGAGAGATTACAAATAAGCAATGTAGGACTAAAAATTACAAGTATATGCGGTTTTACAAATAAACAAACCGAACAGGTCGCGTGGTTAGATGTGTAGGCTAACCGCTCGACATCCACTGGAAGGAGAGAATAAGTGCCTTAGAGAACAAGCCGCCACAGGAGACCGCTAGACCGCCGGTCTCAAAGTTGCCAGAGACAAACCTCCAGACTGCCTGACCTTCAAACATCAACATGCTGGCAGACAAGCTGCTGAGACAAACTGCTAGATTGACCGGCCTCCGAACTACAACAGGCCTCCCGGCCTCCATATCGCAACACTTTCCCACGGCTGCTGATCTTCCCACGGCATCTACTTTCTTCAAGACCAAGTCTCCTTCAGCAAATTGCTTGATTCTAACATGCTTGTCAAAGTACTTGGCCATCCTCCTCTTCACCTCCTCCTGCAGGATGGCGGAGAGGTCACACAGCTCCTCCACCATATCAAAGGTGAGCCGCAGCTCCTCCCTATTTTCAGCCGACCATTCCTCCCTGCCTTCCTGCGTCGTGACCACCCGGGGCGTCTGGACTTCAAATTCTATGGGGAGTACTGTCTTACATCCATGGGAGAGCTTGAAGGGGGTCTCCCCTGTGGCTGTGTTGTGGGTTGTCCTCAGGGCCCAGAGGATCGAGGGAAGCTGCTCCACCCAGCTCCCCTTTAGGTTTTCAACCTTCTTCTTCTTCAGGAGGTTCACAATAATCTTGTTCTCCGCCTCCACCTGCACGTTGCTTCTAGGTGGTGGACTGAGGCAAATTTGAGGTCAATTCCGAGCTGTTTGCAGAAGTGGATGAATTCTGTGCTGTCGAACTGAGGCTCGTTGTCCGTGACAATGGCCTGGGGGAAACCATGGCGGCAGATGATCTCCCCCCAAACAAAAATCTTGATGACTAGGGATGTCACCTTGGCCAGCGCCTTCACCTCTAGCCATTTGGAAAAATAATCTATCATCACCAACAGGAACCTCCTCTTCCTGCTGGCCAGGGGGAACGGTCCGACCAAATCCATTCCCCAAATCGCAAAGGTCCAGGGGGTTGTGATGCGCTTGAGGCGCTGAGCCGGTTGTAGCTGGAGGGGGGAAAAGAACTGGCATTTGTGGCACCTCTTTATGAATTCCACAGCATCGTGGCCCAAGTTAGGTCAGAAGTGTCCTTGTCTAACAATCCTCCCTTCCAGAGTCTGGCTCCCGGAGTGGCTCCCACACTCCCTGGAGTGGACTTCTTCCAAGATCCTCTGCACTTCCCTCTCGGCCACGCAACAGTCTAGCATCCCCGAGAGAGTCTTCTGATACAACTATCCGTCCCAGAGGAGATAGTATGCGGACTTATACCTGAACTTCTTCTTGTCCATCCCCTCTAGATACTCCCCTGTGGAGTGGAAAGTCGTGAACAAGTCCATCCACGAGGGGTGGTGATCCACTTACATCAGCTCCCCCTCTTCGATGGAAGGATATAATAGATTAGTGATGGTACCCCCCCACCCGGGTACCGTGATTTCCCAGCTGATCGACCTGCTCGTTCTCCTCTCTGGGCACATGTCAGATGAAGAAGGTCTGAAACGTGCTGATGACCACTTTCACTTTTGCTAAGTATATCCGGAGGGTAGGCTCTCTCGCCTCGAACTCCCCATTGATCTAGGAAGCTACCACCATGGAGTCAGTGAGGACCTCCACGTCGAGCACCCCCAGATCCCTGTCCAGGCGCAGCCCTGCTATTACGGCCTCATACTCGGCCTGGTTGTTAGTGATGGGAAAGTGCACCACCACCATTTTCTCAATTCTCATCCCTTATGGGCTTTCCAAGATTACTCCAACCCCCAGGGAATGTCTACCCGAAGCACCGTCGACCTTTACCTTCCATGCAGTCGGCCGAGTGAGGTTCTCCTCTGACACCTCGACCACGTAGTCAGCCCAAAAGTAGGCCATTGCTTGGGCCTTGATCGAGAGGCGGGGGATGAAGGAGATATCGAACTCACTCAGTTCCACCGACCACATAGCTAGTCTGCCCGAATGCTCCACCCCCTCGAAGATGTTACAGAGGGGATGGTCAGACACCATTCAGATGGAGTGTGCCTGGAAGTAGGGTCGGAGCCTCCGGGCCGAGATGACCAGAGCAAAGGCCAGTTTTTCCAAGATGAGGGATCGAAGCTTGGCCTTCCTCAGAACCTGACTCATATAGTATATGGGTTGCTACCTCTTCCCCTCTTCACAAACTAGGAAGGAGCTCAAGGCCTCCGCTCCGACCCCGAGATACAAATACAGGTCTTCCCCTTCCTTCGGCCCTTAGAGAAGCGGAGCCTAGGTCAACTGCCTCCTTAGGGCCTGGAATGCCTCCTCTCGCTCCTTTGTCCACTCGAACTTCTGACCCCCCCTACCCTCAATGTCTTGAATAAGGGGGAGCATTTTTTTCATAGCCCGGGAGAGGAACCTGCTCAATCCTGCTAGCTTTCCTGTCAACCGTTGCACCAATTTACCCTTGTCAAGATTTGGCTCGACTCCTGTGTATGTGAGGAGATGCACTAAGAACTTCCCCCTGCTGGCCCCAAAAACGCACTTCAGGGGATTCAGCCGCATCTTATATTTGCGCAGGGTGGTGAAGGTTTCCTATAGATCCCGGAGGTGAGAGTCTACGTCTTGACTCTTGATCATGAGGTCATCTACGTACACCTCCAAGTTTCTCCCCCTCTATTCTCGGAAGACCCTGTCCATCATCTTTTGGTAAGTCGCTCATGCATTCTTTAGCCCAAAAGGCATCATTTTGTAGCAGCAACACCCATCCCACATGATGAACGAGACATCTTTGATATATGGGGGGGGGGGTTTGTTAGAACCCAAGGTTGGATTTGGGTAAGGATCACTATTAGGATTTATTAGATTGACCCAAAATGTATAGTCATGGGTCATAGGATTATTTCCAGGTTTGGTCATTCAGAAAAATTCCAGAGAAGTTCAGATTTGAAGTTCAGAAAATTGCTGGAAGAAAATCTCTGAATTCAGTTCAACTATCTCAGAGCGGAGATCAACTATCTCTGAACCCAGTTTGAAGAAGCTTTAAAATTAAGATGCAGTTCAAAATCTCTGAACTCAGTTCAACTATCTCTGAGCGGAGATCAACTATCTTTGAACCCAGTTTGAAGAAGCTTTAAAATTAAGATGCAGTTCAAAATCTCTGAACTCAGTTCAACTATCTCTGAGCGGAGATCAACTATCTCTGAACCCAGTTTGAAGAAGCTTTAAAATTCAGATGCAGTTCAAAATCTCTGAACTCAGCTCAACGATCTCCGAGCTGAGTTCAACGATCTCCGAACCCAGTTTGAAGAAGCTTTAAGATTTAGTTTGGCAATTTCCTATGCCGTTTTTCAGACCTTCTTATTTACAGCTGGCAGATTTAATTAAATCTTAACTGCAGGCATTTATAGCTCTCAGATTTAATGCTATCAAATATAGGTGTTTGAATGACAGTATAAAATATGGCTTATTACAGAGATTAAATGCCAATTGATTTCTCAAGACATATTCCATTCTCGTGAATTGATTTAGCCATTCCAAGATAGAAAGAATTCAAATGCTTGAATTCTTCAGGCATTAAATATACAGATATTATATCTTACAGGGAATATAAGAAGAGTAATACAGCACTCGACAAAATAGAAGAGATAGAGAGAGAATATTCAAGAAGGCTTTTTCTCTCAACAAAGAAGAACTTAGCTACAAGTTTTCTTACAGCAAATCAACATCATCTTCTTCATCTGCTCCAGGCTTTCAAGAGACAATCAATTCATATCAGTCTAAAAGCTTGTTGGAGAGCAACATCAACTTGAAGGCCTACACCCTGAAGCAAAGCTTCCACTCCTGAACTATTCTACATCTCAGGGGGAGCTTTGACAACATCACTGAATCCACATAGTCTTCTCATTTTGATTGAGAAAGAGAAGACTTTCATCACTCTCTTATCCCCACCTCTTGTAAAGGGTTATTACTCCCTTCAAAAGTGAACTCCTTGGTGATAGGGCACCTGATCAAAAACCTATTGGTTTTTAGGCACCTAATCAAAAGCCTGAAGGGTTTCTAGATCTACCTGAATCAGATCCTGTGGTGATAGGGCACCTGATCAAAAACCTAAGTGGATTCCTACCAGGGTGGTAGAAGAGTGGACTACCCAGATTTGGGGAACCATTATAAATTTCCTTGTGTCGTCTGGATTGCTTGCTTTCTTTCTTTTTATTTGTGCTGTGATTTTTTATCTCTTAATTCTAATTTAGAATAAATTAAGATTTATCACCTCACTTTCAATTGGTATCAAAGCGAGGTTGGTTAAAAATATCACATCTTCCAGGTTGGTTAAAATACCACACCTTAGTGGTTGCACAGGCTAACACCTGAACCAAAACGATCTGATAGATCTTAAATTTCTTGAGAGTTTTTCATGGCACAAAATGAAGAGTGTTCAAGCACTGAACCTCCTAAGTGCAATCTGGATAAGCTTGCACTATGGAAGACAAGGATTAGGCTTTTTATGAACTCTATTGATGAAGCCATTTTCAATTCTATTTTGGCAGGTCCTTATCAACCATTGGAAACAACAAGTATGAATGCTGCTCCATCACCTCAATGGACAGAAGCTCAAAAATTGCTAAAGATTGCTAATATAAGAGCAATGGACATCCTTGCTCAATCAATGTCTGATGACATTTTTGAAGGAGTTATTGAATGTACTTCAGCAAAAGACATCTGGGACTCCCTCACAGCAATGGCTGCTGGATCAACAAAAGAAAAAACATTAAATACTGAATCTTGGAGTCACTCTGAAGCTTCATCCTGTACAACTGAAGATGAAGAAGAGTCAAGAGCAAGAGAGTTTTGCCTAATGGCAATAAATGCTTCATGCAGCAGACATGATGAGGAATCAGTCTCTGATGAAGAATCAGAATGTGAATCAGAAGAGGATCAGGTTATCTCTTCCCTTGATTTTGACAACATAACTGAATTTTTACCAAAACAAATTAAAAATTTTCAGAAAATTTATGTTCAACATAGTTCATCGAACGGAGCACGACGAAAACTACACTCTTCGTCGAACTCAGGTCGACAATCTCTGAACAGAGACTTCTGGTCAGAAAATCTTGATCGACGAAATAAATACCCTTTGTCGAACCGAGAACGACGAACGTCGAACTCAGATCGACGAAAATATTTTTCGTCGAACTCAGAATTTCGAAACAGAAATTTTTATTCTTTTATTTCAAATTATTATTGTGAAATAAAAATAGGACCCAAGGTAATCTGGGTCCAGAACTCCTAACCTCTCTTTTCAGGAAATGCAGAGGATACAACAGTAGTTGTATAGGGGGAGATTGTCAATTTTATGTGTAAAGAAAATTTCTTATTAGGATTCTCTAGTAATTTTTTTTCATGTATTTTATTTCTCAAAGTACCCTTGTATATCTGTTGAAAAACTTTTAAATCAGGCAGATTATTTTTGCTTTGTGTTTTATTTTATGTGAATAGTATCCTCACCCAAATAGGGGGAGATTGTTAGAACCCAAGGTTGGATTTGGGTAAGGATCACTATTAGGGTTTATTAGATTGACCAAAAATGTATAGTCATGGGTCATAGGATTATTTCCAGGTTTGGTCATTCAGAAAAATTCCAGAGAAGTTCAGATTTGAAGTTCAGAAAATTGCTGGAAGAAAATCTCTGAACTCAGTTCAACTATCTCTGAGCGAAGATCAACTATCTTTGAACCCAGTTTGAAGAAGCTTTAAAATTAAGATGCAGTTCAAAATCTCTGAACTCAGTTCAACTATCTCTGAGCGGAGATCAACTATCTCTGAACCCAGTTTGAAGAAGCTTTAAAATTAAGATGCAGTTCAAAATCTCTGAACTCAGTTCAACTATCTCTGAGCGGAGATCAACTATCTTTGAACCCAGTTTGAAGAAGCTTTAAAATTAAGATGCAGTTCAAAATCTCTGAACTCAGTTCAACTATCTCTGAGAGAAGATCAACTATCTCTGAACCCAGTTTGAAGAAGCTTTAAAATTCAGATGTAGTTCAAAATCTCAGAACTCAGCTCAACGATCTCCGAGCTGAGTTCAACGATCTCCGAACCCAGTTTGAAGAAGCTTTAAGATTTAGTTTGGCGATTTCCTATGCCGTTTTTCAGACCTTCTTATTTACAGCTAGCAGATTTAATTAAGGCTTAACTGCAGGCATTTATAGCTCTCAGATTTAATGCTATCAAATATAGTTGTTTGAATGACAGTATAAAATATGGCTTATTACAGAGATTAAATGCCAATTGATTTCTCAAGACATATTCCATTCTCGGGAATTGATTTAGCCATTCCAAGATAGAAAGAATTCAAATGCTTGAATTCTTCAGGCATTAAATATACAGATATTATATCTTACAGGGAATATAAGAAGAGTAATACATCACTCGACAGAATAGAAGAGATAGAGAGAGAATATTCAAGAAGGCTTTTTCTCTCAACAAAGAAGAACTTAGCTACAAGTTTTCTTACAGCAAATCAACATCATCTTCTTCATCTGCTCCAGGCTTTCAAGAGACAATCAATTCATATCAGTCTAAAAGCTTGTTGGAGAGCAACATCAACTTGAAGGCCTACACCCTGAAGCAAAGCTTCCACTCCTAAACTATTCTACATCTCAGGGGGAGCTTTGACAACATCACTGAATCCATATAGTCTTCTCATTGTGATTGAGAAAGAGAATACTTTCATCACTCTCTCATCCCCACCTCATGTAAAGGGTTATTACTCCCTTCAAAAGTGAACTCCTTGGTGATAGGGCACCTGATCAAAAACCTATTGGTTTTTAGGCACCTGATCAAAAGCCTGAAGGGTTTCTAGATCTACCTGAAGCAGATCCTGTGGTGATAGGGCACCTGATCAAAAACCTAAGTGGATTCCTACCAGGGTGGTAGAAGAGTGGACTACCCAGATTTGGGGAACCACTATAAATTTCCTTGTGTCGTCTGGATTGCTTGCTTTCTTTCTTTTTATTTGTGCTGTGATTTTTTATCTCTTAATTCTAATTTAGAATAAATTAAGATCTATCACCTCACTTTCAGGGTTCATCCTAATCTGGTGATAACCTGAAAATGCATCTAAGATGCTCATTACAGGAAAATCGACGGCTGAGTCAACCAGCGTGTCGATCCGAGGTAAGGGATAACAGTCCTTAGGGCATGATTTATTAAGCAAAGAAAAATAAACACACATATACCACCGGCCATCTCCTTTTTAACCATTATAACATTGTAGACCCAACCGGGGTATTGTATTTCGGATACAAAGTCGGCCTTGAGGAGTTTGGCAACCTCCTCCCTGATGTGCTCGGCCAGCTTGTCTGTTGTGGACCTCTTCTTCTGTCAGATGGCGCAAGCTCCCGGGTCTAGGTTGAGGTGATGACAGGCCACATCCGCGTCAATCCCCGGCATCTCTGCTGCGCTCCATGCGAAGATGTCCACATTCTTCTGGATATATGCCAGCATCCTACCCTAAGCCTCCGGGGTCAGCCCCCCGCTAATGTGAATCTTCTCCACCCTGCCTCCAAGGGTGAGAACCTCCATCACTACCACCTCTTCCGCAGCCTCCATCCTGGACTACTCCTCCCATTCTCCAACGTCCCTCTCCTCCGGGACAATAACTTCCTCAGCTTCTTCCTCTTCCCCCACGACCATCACCTTAGCCTAACTCCTCCTGGTCTCCTCCTGCCACCATCACCTCGGTGTAGCTCTCCACCTCCATCTCCTCTCCTCCCGCCTTGTGTTCTGCCTCCTCCATTCTCCGCTCTATCTCCTCGGCCCCTTCCTGCCAGGAGATAGTGTTCATGGCGGTGACGTAGCACTCCATCGCCACTTTGTGGTCACCCCAAATCCGGACCTAGATCCCCTTGACATTGAACTTCAGGCATTGGTGGAAGGATGAGGGGACGGAGCGGAAGGCACTGATGAGGAGCCGCCTAAAGATGGTGTTGTAGCTGCACGGGGCATCCACGATGACAAAATTACACTTTCGGAACTGCCCCCCCCCCCCACCCAGGGTAACGTGGAGCCCCACTCCTCCTTCTACCTCCTTCCTCTCCCCTAAAAATCCAAATAGGGGTCCATCTAAATCCATCACCCTCTTCGCCTCCACATTCATCGCATCGAATGCCTTTTTGAAGATGACGGTGACGGTGTCCCACTGTTAATGATGATCCTAGAGACAGTGAAATTCTCGATGGTCATCTGGATGACCAGCGCATCGTAGAATGGATCCTCATGATTTGGCATATCCTTCCCTGAGAAGGTAATCATCTCCTATAGGGTGGGGTATGGGATATGGATCCAATGCTCCGGTGATACATGGTATGGAGGCAAGCCTTCTGGCAGGCCTTAATCCCCCCCCCCCCCGTGGATCACTCTGATCCCTCCCTGGGTCCCGATGTCTGCCCAGTCTTCACATCGATACTCCTCCGCCTGAGGCAGGACCTCCTCAATCCTCACCTCATGGCGGCCCTACTGCTGATCGACACTACTGCTGATACTGCTCCCTGTTTCCTCTTATCTAGAGGAACTCCGGGCACGTGGTCGTGGCGTGCCCTTCCACTTTGTGGAAGTCACGGTTGGGCAACTCCACCCTGACTTATCTCCTCCTCCTTCGAGCCGCTCTCCTCCTCTCCCCCATGGCTATGGCCATAGCCTAATTTTGATCGAGGAGGGGAGGTCTTTGTGCTTGCCTCCAACCTGGTGGGGTGGAACAGATCCTGGCCCCCCTGGTGGTGGTCCCTTCCCTGGTAACCTCTCTGTGGCCCCTGGTCTAGCCACTCGGGCCTCCAGCCCAACCAACAATCCTGCTCCTGACGCCCCTACCTGTGTTGTTGTCGCGCCTGATGTTATCGTTGTTCCCTCTGCCGGGGTTCGACTCTCCTTTCCTCCCGCCCCCTCCCGCCTCTCGGCTCCTTCTCCTCCTCTGTGGCCCACCTAGCCAGCTTCCGAGCAAACTCTGGATTCGACGCCTCCCCTATTGACCTCCATTGCCTCCCTCTCCATCAGCTCTTCGTAGGAGAGGGATGGTATTCTCTTCAGCTCCATTCTGAAGAATCCTTGTTATAGCCCTAGGGTGAAGGCCATCATCAGGCTATGGCCTAGCATCTCCTGGACTTGGGTGACCTCTTCCTGAAACTGGTCAGCGTAACTCCCCAAAGTCTCATGTACCCCCTTCTTGATATGGAACAGGGACTCTAACTCCTTCTTTCTCCTCTTAGAGTTAGTGAACCTCAACACGAACCCCTGGCGCAGGTCTTCGAAGCAGTAAATGGAGCTGGCTGGCAGCTGGTGGAACCACTCCCTCGCCTTATCTTTGAGGGTGATGGCAAAGAGCCAGCACTTGAAGCCATCCGACATCTGTCGGATTGAAAACACGTCCTTAAACCACTAGACGTGCTGAACCGGGCCTCCCTTCTCAATGTAGTAAGACATTTCAGGTTCCTTGAACCCTTCCAGAATTGGGGCAGAGGAAACCAGCTCGCTGAATGGGCTTCATCCCCCTATTGGGCGACATGAAGGATCGCGTGCACCCATCTTGCCAAACTGACCTCCGCTTGCCGAGCCGGGGAAGAGCACGTGTCCGGGGGGATCGCATCCCCTTCCATCTTCGGCGACCTCCTTCCCAGCTCGCCTGTCAGGAGTGTCCTTACCCAGAGATTGGGCGGCTGCATTTGGGATAGCTGGAGTCGAGCACTCGGCTCGCGCGCTGAGTGCGAACTTGACGAGGTTGAGTACCTCTTGCCTAAAGTCTTCGAACATCCCCATTGTGGACAGAGGTGGCGGGGGCGGCGAGTCGGATCTGTCTGAGCCCTGTCCTTCTCCTCTTGCCATCTAGCATGTTCAAATTTTTTTGTGTTGACCACTTTCCATGCTCACCACACTAGAATGTTGAAACCGAGAATTCGTTGCCTTGTGGAGTTCACCCTTGGGGAAGGGGTGATCATGCACCTACTTCTCTCCTGCAAGCCAAACAGCAAAAAGAAATGGAAACTGACCAAAGGGCTCGACATGGAGGTTCCACCACACACTCGGAAGATCTTAGAGCACTTCCCCTCCTTAGCCAATGACCGAGCTAAGGCTACGTCAGAAAGCGCAAGAAGATCTGAATTCTGATAAGCGTACCTTCTAAGGTGCCCTTTGGGTCTTATTTATAGATTTCTGAAAACGACCTGCCAATAGCCAATCTGCGTTGTTTTGAACAGCTATGGGCAGCGCAACTTGGCCTGCTAATAGCGTAACTCCGTTGTTATATCAAGCTATTCGCACCCCTGGCAAGGATAAAATGGTAAAGAAAACACCTTATAGGAAAATGGGCGAGGGGAGCATCATCACTCAATGCCAAAGCCGGAAGGGAGCCGAGAGTGTTGAGTGGAGCAATGTCACTCAATGCCAAAGCCAGAAGGGTGTCGTGAGCGTTGAGTAGAGCGACGTCACTCAACGCCAAAGCCAGAAGGGCGCCGAGAGCGTTGAGTGGAGCAACATCACTCAACGCTAAAGCCAGAAGGGTGTCGAGAGCGTTGAGTGGAGCGACGTAACTCAACACCAAATCCAAAAGGGTGTCGAGTGCATTGAGTGGAGCAACGTTACTCAACGCCAAAGCCAAAATGGCGCCGAGAGCGTTGAGTGGAGCGACGTCACTCAATGCCAAAGTCAGGGGCCACCGAGAGCATTGAGTGGAGCAACGTCACTCAACGCCAAAGCCATGAGGTAAAGTCTGGATGAAGTTTCATAAAATAGTTGGGCGAGTAGCCCTCTGACACCTTCACTCGCCCAGGATGGTCTGGGATTATTACTACAGAAGGAATTCTAGAAGACTTGAGCTCGTCGAGCTTTGTTCGACGAGGTCAGCTCAAAGAACCTAGAGCTCCGTTCGATGAATGTCGAGCTCCACTTCATGAATGGCGAGCTCTGCCTGAGCTCGGTCCGGTGAAAACCCGATCAGGATCGCCGAACCCCGGGCGGACGCGGGCTGGTTGGGCCAGCTTGCGCTGCTCGCTTGCCTAGCTTCGGCGAGAGCGAGCTGGCTGTTCTGAACCCGCCCGCATGTTGTTCTGGCACGGACAAGTCACCTTGTTCCGCTCATCTTGCTTGGTGGACCCACTCGGCAAACACAGGGTTTCATAAAATAGCTGGGCGAGTATCCCTCTGACACCTTCACTCGCCCAGGGTGGTCTGGGATTATTACTACAGAAGGAATTCTAGAATACTTGAGCTCATCGAGCTTTGTTCGACAAGGTCAGCTCGAAGAACCTAGGGCTCCGTTAGACGAATGCCGAGCCCCACTCGATGAATGGCGAGCTCCGCCCGAGCTCGGTCTGGTGAAAACCGGATCTGGATCGTCGAACCTCGGGCGGACGCGGGCTGGTGAAAACACGATGAATGGCGAGCTGGCTGTTCTGAACCCGCCCGCATGATGTTCTGGCGCGGACAGGTCTCCTTGGTCCGCTAATCTTGCCTAGTTGACCCACTCAGTGAACACGGGGTTGTACAAAATTGACATTTTTTACTTAGCTCAAGGTCCCTGAATCAATCGAAATCGACCCACATAAATAGATACACTTTAACTTGTATACAAAGACCTTACTATTGTAATTTTTGCCCAATGTTCTAAATACTATATATGAAAAGTACACAATGTGACAATGATTTTTCAAGTCATTCTTAGCATGCTAGACACAATATCACGAGTTGTAACATGTGAGCTTTGAAATTTCTACTATTGTGCATTTTCTAGGGATGTGTGAATCGTGAAAAGTTATTATGGTACCTAAATCCTCACACATACCTACAGGCATATCAAACATACACTTTCATATCAAATAATACTCAGTAGCTAAGTTCCAATAGATTAGACACAACATGATAAATCATACAATGTGAACAGAGACTAACAAACCTAAATCAAAAATTATATGTAATCTTTTTTTTGCTTTCAGTTCCAGTCATGCATGTCCTAATAACACTGATGCTACCATTTTATTGCATAGTTTTTTTGTTTTTTGAAAATAAAAAAAACGAGGGAAAAAATATTGTATTGGTATTTTGGGCTTTTATATTTTTTGTTATATAATAATTAAAAATAAAACAAATCAAACTGAAAAACAAATCAAAAGGCGTGTTTTTGTGTTTTTGTAATTTTTCAAATTTTTATTGAATTTTAGTTTATTTAACAAACTGAAAGAAAAATGCACACTCGACAAAAGTGCATGACAATAAATGACATAAAAAGGCAGAAAAACAAACATGAGATAAGCATACAAAAAACTAACCTACCTCCAACACTAGTGCTATCGTGCGGCGGTAACTTACAGAGATGCGAGTTCAAAACAAATGTCCCAGATTTCGACAGTTTTTGCTTCTAATGTTGATTTTATATGAATGTTCAGTATACTATCAATTTATTGCAGCAAAAAATTAGAAGAAAATCACTCATTAGTTGTCGAGGTTAAGAGATTACACAGTAAGATCCAAAACACCCCATTTTAATCAAAGGAGAGAAAAACGAGCGTCGGGGACGGGTTTTGTGAAGATATATGCAAGTTGATTATCAGTGCTAACGAAGCTCACTATCATGTTTTCCTTCTTAATGTGATCACGAATTAAGTGATGACGAGCATCTTTGTGTTTACATTGAGAATGATGCATCAGATTGTTTGTTAAGTCTATGACACTCGTGTTGTCGCACATAAGTTCAACGTTCTTGAAGGAGAGACAGAAGTCCTCTAACATTTGTGACATCCAAAGTGCTTGTGCGCAAAAGCTTCCTAGGGAAATATACTCGACCTCGACCATCAAAAGGGTAACCGAATTCTGTTTCCTACTTGACTATGAAACTAGTGCTGGCCTTAAGAAGTGGCCTATGCCACTTATGTTTTTACGATTAAGTGAACACCCGACATAATCTGAATTCGAATATCCATAATGTGTGAAGTTGGTGGTGTTTAGATATCAAAGACTAAGATTTTGAGAACCTTTGAGGTACCTAAAGATACGTTTAATAACTTTAAGATGAGATTCTTTATGATTAACCTGATATCTGGCACAGAGGCACACTACAAACATGATGTCGGGTCTAGATGCACTTAGATATAATAATAATCTGGTCATGCCTCTAAATAATGTTTGGTCCACCAAAATGTCACTTTCATCCTTCCCTAATTTTAGTTAAGCGCTTATAGGAGTTTTCGCTTGTTTCAAATTCTCAAAATTGAATTTCTTAATCATTTCTTTATGTATTTTGATTGACAAAAAAATATCATCGTCTCGTTGAGAAGTTTAAAAACCTAAAAAAGTATGTCAATTCTCCTACTAAACTCATTTCAAATTTACTTTCCATCACTTTTATGATTTCTTGGCATAATGTTTCGTTAGTGGCATCAAAGAATATATCATCAACATAAATTTGCATGATCATTAAATTTGAATCACTATGTTTTACAAATAAAGTAGTATCCACACTTCCTATCTTGAACTCATGCATGATAATAAAAAATGTTAGCTTATCATACTAGGCATGATGTCCTTACTTTAATCCATATAAGGCTTTTATGAGCTTATAGACATAATTTAAATTATTTCTATTTTTAAAACCAGGTGGTTGTTCTACATATATTTCTACTTTAATATAACCATTTTAAAAACACACTCTTGACGCCCATTTGATATAACTTTATTATCTTAAAACTAGTAAATGCTCAGAACATCCTAATGAATTAAAGGCTAGCTACGGGTGCAAAAGACTCCTCAAATCCACCCCATTGATCTGAGAGTATCCCTGAGAGACCAACATAACTTTATTTCTCATTACCTTAGACTCACCAACAAGTTTATTTTTCAAGATCCACTTAACACCTATAATTGGATGGTTACTAGGGTGCTCCATCAATGTACATACTCTATTTCTTTCAAATTGGTTAAGTTCCTCGTTCATGGACAAAAGTCAAGACTCGTCCTTTTGTACTTCAGAAATGTTCTTAGATTCAATTTCAGATACAAAACATAAATTTGGAAATGATTTGTGCACAGATGAACGAGTTCTAATTTCATGTGAAGGCACTACAACTACTAGTTCTCTAGGATAATTTTTTGAAAAAAATAGTTCATTTAGAGGCTTATATCCTTCCTAATCACCTAAGTTGTCACCTACTACTACTACATATCTCTTCACACTCTCCACGTCTTGAGATATGACGTCATCATCAATTATATTTAACTTAGGGTCTTCTTTTGAAGTAATTTCGTCAAAGTGAATATGGATTGATTCTTCTACGACCAAGGTTCTTTTATTGTAGACCATATAGGCATGACTCGTGGAGAAATATCCTAAAAAGATGCCTAGGTCAGATTTTTCATTGAATTTCCCTAAATTAGCCTTGGTGTTAAGAAAGAAACATGAGTCATTAAAGACCCTAAAATAGGATACAAACAGTTTTTTATCATAGTATAGTTCATAAGGTGTGCGCTTGAGAATAGTGCGAAGTATGGTCCGGTTCATCACATAACATCCAGTGTTGACCGCTTCAGCCTAAAAGTAACGAGGTAAGCCAAACTCAGGTAGCATTATGTGTGCTAATTCTTGGAGTGTTTGGTTCTTTCTGTCAACTACTCCATTTTGTTGTGGAGTACGTAGGGCTGAAAAACTCGTGTCAAATACCTAAATTATTACAAAAAATTATAAAATTTTCATTCTCAAATTATCTCCCGTGATCAAACCTTATGAATTTTATTTTTAATTCCATTTTGTTTTGCAATCTAGCGCACAGGTTAGAGAATTCAAAGAATTTATCAAATTTGTTAGCAAGAAAAACGGTCCAACAAAAATGTGAGTAATAGTCTATAATCACAAAAGTGTATTGTTTCCCACCTATAAATAGATCCATTTAAATTAATTGTAGTGGTCTAGACGTGAAAATATCAATTTATCCTATTAAATCATTGCGGTGTATGTGATGTTCACATTCATCTTTGTTAATTTATCATAAAGAGCACATTTAGTTTAACTTTAGCAAATCTTGATATGATATAACTAGCATGAACAATGAGGTTTTCTTATAGTAAGAGACGATACTAAAATGATAAGTTAGGGTAACCATATGCTATGATATGTAAGTTTCAACACATATATACTTGATTTGCATGTGCCCAAAACGGAACTCCTGACTCAATATACATAGTACTATATCAATGTGATTAAGCTCCAAGATTTATGTTAATATATATATGATTGATTTTTATAGTATTACTTAAGAAATACAAATTTCAATTTTTAGAGAAATTATGAAAGAAAATCAACTAGCCTAGGTGATAGACTTCATTATAACTGATGCTATGATAGAGAGATAAGTAGGACACTTAAAAGTTGACTATTATTTAATTACATTCAATTGGATTGATTTTTCATTAAACATAATATTTATAAGTCATATAACAAAAATATATGAAAAGTGTCTGAGGCATGTTGGCTTAAGAGAAATACAGAAGCAAAAACAAAAACAAAAACAAAAACAAAATTAAATAAAAACAAAAAGAATATTATGCACATCGTGAAGCAGATTATTGGGTAATTTTGTTTTGAATAGTTTCTACACCACGCAATAGGTGGATACTAATAGATAAGATATTTAGGTATCCAAAAGGAGTCAAGTCTTGCGGTTCCTTTGGGTACCCAAACATAGCGTGATAAACTATGTGGATATAATGACGAATGTGTCCTTTCGTGTAGAATAAGTGCTTCATTTTTAAAGATGAGTTTTCATTCATACTTTTGTTGAATATTCTTTTTATATGACAGATTTCCACATTCATTAAGTTGAGGCTTATAATGATAGTGATTTTTGAAATTATTATTAATAAAAATTTGTTGGCAGTTACTTTAATATTTTGAGAAGTTAAATGCAGATTAAATATTCTACTAGTTGTATGTCTTATGAAATTTGAAATACTAGTAGATACTTTATATATCTTCGAAGATAAACTAGACATAAAATTTTTTTTATTATTTGAAATTTTTTCTTAAATAATTTTAATGATTCTAGTTTTTGAGTTAAAACACTATTTTCATTAATCAATTTTTTTCTTTTGAAATATGTAGCTCTTTTTCAAAAATTTTGAATTTTTTTTACATTATTGCAATCAATACAAGATGTAGAAATTTTATCTAAAGAGCATGTAGTCTAGGCACTACAATAGTAGATTCTACATTTATATTTGCCTTTAAAGTGTTATTTTCTAAAAAATATTTTGAGTTAATAATTTTCAATTTCTTGATTTTACGTTTAGAAATATTTAGTATGCATAATATCGAAATTGAAATCGCAACAATGAGAGAATTTTTGCTTACAGTATTCTCGGATGTGGCAAGATTTGAACAAGAAGTTCCTTTGACATCTTCTTCTACGCATGATGTACTTATTGTGTCCCCATCCGAGCATAATCGTGCAGTCTCCCATTCCTTTTTATTTGACTAATATTCCTCCAAGTACAAGTCCTTGTTGATTTCTTCTCTTGGATCTGTAGGAAATTGCACTTGTTCGTCATCTATGGAAGGAAGAATGTAAATAGTCTTAAGAAATTTCCAAATATCACAAGTAGTAGGCCAACTATAAATAAGTTTGAAAATGTCCTGATCAAACACGCAAAATAAACTATTCATTAATTTAGCATTTAAAAACATTTCATTTTTATTTAATGTGCTTGGGGGTTTCTTAATTGTAATATTCCAAACTTCTATATTTAATGATTTAAGAAATTTTTCCACCAATATTTTTCGCCCATCATAATTTTCACCTATAAAAAACGGTGGTGCTAGTGATTTTTCAGTATACAAAGTTTCATCCCCACTAGTCGATTCGAGAATAGGGTTGGTCAATACTCCCGATGGTGAAATCAATTTGGAATAACCTCGCTCTGATACCACTTGTTGGATCTGATGACCAAACTAAGACGGGGGAGGGGGTGAATAAGATTTTTAAGTAAATCTAGAATTAGAAATAAATTTCACCAAGAGCAACCTGTTCTAGAAGCTAATACGGGGAGGTAGGATACTACCACGTGGTGGTAGGTCACAGTGAATAACTTCCCATACAAAATGTTATTTTTTGAATTACACACAACGCTTAAAACCCTATCAACATCCATCCACGAATTCACAGTAAAATAAAAGAACTGTAATTTTATTCAAAACTAAAATAAGGGTTTACAATAAGACGACTGGATCTCCATGACGTAGGAGATAGGAGGCAATGAATAAAACAAATCTTTATTGTTGTCTATACCGACCCTCCCAGAACTGGTTGGCTCTCTCCCTTGTTCGAAAGAAGATTGACGAGTCGACGCTTCACCTTCCTCCCAAAAAAGGTCTTAGACACCACTAGATCTCCCAGATCTAGACGTCCTCATAAGAAAATTTCCAACAAATTCCTCCCAGGAATATGACAGTCTCCCAGACAGATTTCTCACAAACTTAAACTGAATAAAAAAGTGAAAATACTAATAAGAATAAAAGAGTTTGAAATTATTGCTCCCTCAAAATAAGAAATCCTCCGTAGAATGGTGCACGATTAAGGATTCTGAATGTCATTCTTCGTGCACTCAATCAACCGCTGATGGTTGTTGGAGACTTTGCTCTTCAGAGTTCTTCGATCACGAACGGGAGGGAGAAATTTCTTTTTTTTTCTTGCTTGAAGGCAGTGGTTCGTACCGACAGAGACGGTAGCAGAACCCTAGACGTGAAATCCTTCTTCTTGGCTTCTCAGAAAAAGAAACATGCGCTTTTATACTCGTCGTTAAAAAAGCTATCGTCGGCGGTAGAGCTAGAGCCCAACAGTAGTTCTTCTTATGCGGTGCCGCCACCTTTTCATTAAATTAGGAAAACATCAAAAATAATATTCCCGCCACTTTTGGATACCGCGACGTGTAACAAGCCGGGAGGACCACGGCATCACCCGGCCCACCAGTAGCCCAAGGTTTAGAGCTCAGATGTAACATCCCATTTCCAACTGGACCCCTAAGAGTGGTTTTGGCCATGACTAGGTCATGACAAAACCCTAAGAAGCTAAAAAGGGCCAAGTGATAGAAGGCCAAGGTGAGAATCACCTTGGACTGCCTATGGCACAACCTCATCACAAAACCTAGGGTTTGACCTTAGGGCTTCACCATGACTCCATGACCCCACCACAACATCACTAACCTATTAGAGGGTCCACTAGAGCCTTAAGGGTCCATTAGAGTCAACCTAAAGTTTCCAATTTGAACTAGGACCACCATAGGCCTAAATTGGGCAAGGTACCCTAACAAAGGGCAGTTGGCCTCTAATGTTCCCAACAAACCTTGCCCAGGTATTCTTAGACCTAAATTGAGGCCAATGAGTCACCTAGGACTCATTGGGGTCAACTCCAGCCCCTAATCTTGTCAAAGTACCCTTACTAAGGGTAGGTGATCTCCAAAGTGCAAGGTAACCCTATATAACCCTTCCTAGACCTCAGGAGAAGCCATGGGGTCACCAAGGACCCCTTGGAGTCAACCCAAATGGTCATGTTGACCTAAGACAACTCTAGCCCCAAAGTGGTCAAAGTGCCCTTACCAAGGCACAAGTGACCTCCAAGATGCCAAGTCAGCCATATCCAACCCTACCTAGGCCTTAGGGGAGGCCAATGGGTCACCAGGGACCCATTGGGGTCAACCCAAATGTTCATGTTGACCAAGGTCAACTCTACCTTAAGGTTAAGTCAAATTAGCCCAAATAGGCTAACCCAAGCTCAAGACCATTTCCCCCCATTTGGTCTAGCCTTGATATCATGGAAATGATGAATGAGTGGGCTACAATTAGGCTAGAGTGATGAACAAATTCGGCCATGAGGGGCAGGAGAGAGAAAGCTGCAATTTACCATTAATGGAGGAGAGAGAAAATGGAGTAAAGGTCATTCATGCCATGGGGAAGCCAAGGGCCATTCTACTTTGCTTGGTTCACATCCCCTAACAGCCCTGAGAAGATTAGGAGGCTTTCCAGGCTCTTCCACTGGTTGGATGCACTGAACCACCAAGGCCTAGAGGTAGCTTTCAAGACCATTAATGGCCATTGATGATCCAGCCTCTCCTCTCCCCATCTGAGGCTTTAAACACCTTTAGTGGGCCGAGAGGAGGATTTCCCAATCCTTAACTGAAGAAACCGAGCCTCCCCACAGTGTAGTTGCAGATACCGAGCGGCGCCGCCTTCAAAGATGGCTTCCCGGCGATCTTCTCGACTTCAGGCCGCCGGCAAGGTCCTCCTCCTCCCCTTATCTCATGGTTAGATCGTAGCAACGTTTAGGTTCAAGGTTCGGGCTCAATTAAGCCTGAATCAATTTTATATTTCCATGGTTTCGGGCCGAGAATTAACTTGGTAGAACCGCCGGAATATGCCTCTCCGGCGGCTGTGCCGCTGCCTAGCGACAGCCACCACCTCAACGGAGGTGATGGTGGCGGTGGCCGGCTGGGGCAGGTGCTGGATCGCCGGTGGCAGCACTTGGAAAGAGCTCCAGGCAGGATGAATCCAGGCCGTCAGCTGGAGCTAGACGATGACGGGATACCATCCAAGGCGCGCCAAGATTCGTGTTATATCAAACCTTAAACTATATGATATATTTCCATGCTATTTCATTTCCGTCACAGATTTTGCTATTAATGTTTCTATTTATTAAAAATACGTAGACGCTAGATCAGAAAATGTGCTCAACATTGAAAATGTATCCCTGGATGTCTAGTTTAATTTAAAATTAATTTTACTCAATTTGGAGTCTTGGTTACACCATAACACTCATTTTGGTGGGACCTATACCTAGGGCTATCCTGAGATTCAAATGTATGCCCACCCTTCATCCCTTGTCCAAATGATCTGAGATTTGGGCAGGGAGTCTACCCTAGCTATATCTAGGGTCTATCCAAAAATGGAAATTTTTGGAGAAACGTTTTCTATAGTTTGTTAGAAAAATATAATAATCCATGAATAAATTAATTAGTAGTCATAAACAACTCCAAATCCCCCCAAATTTGGGTGGTTGGTCTTAGAAAGAATGTTAGGGCTCTGGTAAAATTTTCATCTCATTTGGAGATGTTTTTTTAGGTATTGATCCAATCCTAGGTTGACCCTTTTAGCGTTAACTAGGTCAAGCACCCCCCTTTGGGTTTTGAGTGGCCAAATCACCTCAACAGAGGCTGATATTTTGGCCACTGACTCTCTATAGTATGACTCATCCTCCAATGGAATTTGGTGTGGTTAAGAGTAGGGTAGCCCTAGAGCCCTAGGGTAGGTCCCTTAATGGGGATTTTTAGGGTTTGAAGGTCATGGGGTCAAATAACCTTGGAATGATTGGAAACTTTGTGGAGAGGACCATAGGAATAATATGGTCCTCTGGTTAAAATTGTAGGGAATTTGGAAGCTTTAAACTCCCTCAAAACCCTAACCCTAGCTTAGGGCACAAACCTTGCGGTGAAGGAACATGTCACTAAAACTCATTGAAAAGTGATGAGATTTGGGTTGAGTAGTTTTTAAAGTTAGTACAAGCTCTGGAGATTTTATTATGAATTTAGAATTATTATTTTGGATACTTCATTAATAATTTGGTAATTTGTATTATTTACTTAGAAATTTATTATGAAGTAACTACTTGCTGGAAATTGATGAATTTTAGTCATAGGACTTTTTATTATGTGTTAAAGCTCTGTGAATTTTTATGGAATTTTGGAAGAAAAATTCTAAGGGTTGCTTCATTAAGTATTGTTTCCTATGAAAACTTATTTAAATTTATTTTGGAGCCTAGCAAGCATGAAAAATTATGCTTTTTACACAATGACCCTCTCTGTACCATATTAAGATTCTGTAATTTTTATATAATTTGCTGATGAATAATTTTGGTACTTCCTTCTTTACATATGGTTAAGGGAATTATTTTGGATAAATTAATTAGAGGTCAAATAGTCTCTAAACAATTGTGGAAATTAGTATCTAGTAATATACCTATGTTATTTAGTGATCAAAATTTTTGGGTGGCCATTACTTGAGTAGATCATATAGTTAATGTTCAAAATTGCCCATGGCCAAACATTTGGGAAAATTCAATCAATATCAAATTAATTAGAAAATTTATGAATCTCTAATTTTATACTAAATTTGTTATGATAGACCTCTAGTGAATTTTATAGGAGATTTGGAAGACAATCTGGAGTACCTCCTTAATACATCTCATATAGTATAGTGTGGTCTGCATATAGTAACTGCGGAAACTGAACTAGAGTGGGTAATGAATTTTGAAGACTTGAATCCTCAGTATGTTGCTGGTTTGGCTAAATAATGGAGTTCATCATTTAAAGACAGGATTAGTAGAGTGAGAGGTTGACTAGTGTTAGGTGGTGCTCGGGATCGGCGAAAGATCGTCCTTCCCGTAGGGAGGAAGTGTTTAATGCACTAGGGCTAGATTCAGTAAAATTAATTAAGGGTTGGGAAATCGGGTAGCAACCAATAATAGTAAGTGTCTTGCGAAAGGGAGTTTTGGGCGTAATCCCATCGTAGTTCCTAGGGCCTTCGAGAGCCCTTCACGGGGTATACTTTGGGCAGTCCTGGGCTAACCTAAATAGTAGGTAAAACTGAATTGCAAGAGTAACTAGGGATAATCTAGGATTGCACACACACTCCCCGGAGTTGTGGGGGTTAGGTTGGGTCACTCGGGAAGTAGGCTCGGTGGATTTGGTGATGGGCAGGTTAGCTCGGCGAGCTCTGGCTCGGTTGTTGTTATGATGGGCAGGTTGGCCCGACGAGCTTTAGCTTGGTTTAGATACATAAGGTTGCATGTGCATAAAGTAAAGGTGGTGGGTCTTCAGTATTGGAGTGTCGATGCAACGATGCCAGTACGTTGACTCGGCAAGTGTGGATTAGCACTTGGCCATGTAAAGTCTGGTGCGATAGCCGGCAGGAGTACGCAGGAGCTCCTCCTTGTGCACCAGGGTTGAGGCGTACGATAGGTCTGACTGGTAGTGCAATTACCAGTTTAGAGGTGGGCGAGGCCCAACCCACCGCTTCCATCTGCCACTACGGAGTTATCCTGGGAGGTGAGGCTCCAGAAAGAGGGAACTAAAGGTCTGTGTTCACAGAATCGGGTGGGTTAGTTGCACTTGCATGATTGCATCATAACCCACTAGCATGTCATAGCATAATCATAGCATAAAACCCCTGTCACCTATTGTATAAGTGATATGGGATGCTTATACAATAGGCCCTACAAAACGACCCCTTGGTCTATAAGCTTGTGTGGGCAAGTTTATAAATTAAGGTTAAATTCTTTATATATATATTGATGTTAATAACTGACAGCCCAATGTATAAATTGGTATGGGACTCTTTATACGATAGGAGCCCTGTAGAAGATCCCTTGCTTATATGTTTTCGTATAAGTTAAGGTTACTTTTCATACTTAGTTTACTGCCACATGTACTATAAAATTGCTAGTATTGGTTCGCTGCCATCTGTTTATTGATTACTCTCCACCTTCAAGTCCTCCCCTTTCTTCCTCTCCACTCGGTGCCTAGGGGCCATGGGGGAAGGGGTGGGGGATGATAGGACTTAGTCTTATAGACTAACGGTTTTTGGACCACATCATTTAGGGGATCGTAGAACCCAGCATGGAGGAGCAGCCCCGGAAGTCGGCCCGTTTGGAGATAGGGCAATCTAGCTCAGGAGTTCAGACAGCTGGGACTGTGAGCCCCTGACCTTAGTAGTGTTTTATTTTGCTTCCGCTTGAGTGACTATGTAGTGAGGATTTGGTGTATCGGGATTAAGCCCTTATTTTCAGTACATTTATATATTTTGTGGACTCTCCCTCCGTGGAGATATTATTGCTCTGATGTGATTTTCTGTGGACTTGTCTTTTAATTATTTGCTACAATTGTGATCGAATCAGCCGGCAGAATCGGCGTTTCACGGTGATGACCCTTCAGGGCGTGAAGGTGTCACCGCAAAGCGGCGGTTCTGGGCCTAAGACTCCGGTGTTTACAAAAGGGGGGGTCTTACAAGTGGTATCAGAGGAAACCTCGATCGAAAAGTAACAGTCCACAACCCCTGGGTCACCCCCGGGCGAGTTTAGTTTGGGGACAAACTAAGCAGCGGAAGTAGTGGTGTGCCCTTATGGGGGATCATATGGAAATTGTCCACTTTTTATTAGGTGTTGAGTCGATTACCTACTAATGTAGTTTGTTTTGCAGCCCCCAGCTCAGCCCACTCCACAAGGCGGAGCCCAGCAGACTCCGGACGTTGCACCACCTCCCCCGGTACCCACTCCATTCCTACAGTCAGAGATGAGACAGACTCTGACAGCCATCTTGGAAGCTTTTAGGGCTCAACAGGTTCCGGCTCCGCAGCCAAACCCGGGGTCCAACTGGCTGAGCATTTTCCGAGGACTTGCTCCCCCATCCTACTTGGGGACTGAGTCGGTCGTTCAAATAGAGGAGTGGCTGGACATTATGAATGAGATGCTGACCGGGATCTGGTGCCCGTGGGAGGAGAGGGTGCCCTTAGTTGTCTCTTGCTTGGAGTCCCATGCCAAGAGATGGTGGAATACTTCGATGGATACGACGTTTGCTAACAGGGAGGTTGCGGAGATTGCTTGGGATGAGTTCAGGGGCGTGTTGTTGGAACACTTTATTCCACAGTCGGCCAAGGACGAGCTGGAGGATAGATTTTTGCAGTTGAGACAGCGGAACAAGACGGTGGTGGAGTACCACTGAGAGTTCAACCATCTAGCCCGGTTTGCAGACTCTTATCAGTTAGACGAGGCAGGATATACCAAAAGTTCTACAAGGGCCTGAGAGAGGAGCTGAGGGAGACTCTACTGTTTGTATCTGACTGTCCCATTTCCCGGATACTAGAGATGGAAAAAAGGATAGAGGCTGATTGGCAAGCTACTCGGGGCCAGCAACGGCCAGCGGAGGATCAGGGTCGAGGAGTAAGGAACGATCAGAGACGAACCTATATCACGGACGGGAGGAGGGTCGAGGACCAACCTCGTTAGGAGGCAAGACAGGAGACAAGGGAGCCAGTGGTGGTGGCTCCACCACCTCTTCAGACACGGGAGGGACAGAGGCCCGGGGGAATGGCATATCCCCCGCTAGAATGCTTCAATTGTCATCAGGTGGGGAACATCAGGAAGAACTGCCCCATGAGGGGGGGCACCCCCACCAGCACCACCGGCTGCCCAGCCAGCGCAATATCTTGGAGGCCGAGGTCGTGGCCGAGGACGTGGATACCAGGGTGGGGATCGTAGACAAGAAAGGGAGCAAGTGTATTCTTTGGACCTGGCGCAGCCTCAGAACCCAGAGCAGGTCATAGCAGGTACGCCAAGATGTTTAATTGTTTAAATAGAATTCCCTTTCTCAGTTGTCAAATTTGTAGAACTGCACTAGATAGAATAAATAGAAAAGAAAACTCGTTATAGAATCCTAAGACATTTAATCGCCCCAAGTATAGTCTTCATCAGCGACAAGCCCGCCTATACACTGTTCGACACGGGTGCTTCGCACTCGTTCGTGTCGAAAGCCTTCGTGGAAGGGCTGGAAGGTGTGGAGCAGTTCACAGGCCTGATGAGGAGGGTGCGTCTACCCAACGGATCAGAGCTATTCACCTCTGCCCACTGCAACATGGAGGCGGAGATTGGCAGAAAGTCATTCGAAGTACCGGCAATGATCCTAAGGATGCCAGTCTTCGAGCTGATCATGGGCATGACATGGTTGCACTGGAACCATGCCCAGATTGCCAAGCAAAGAGGATCACCGTGAGGCACGGGGACTCTGTCATTGTCATCGAAGGTATAAGACCTACCTCTCGTATACTCTTATCTTCAGTACAGGCCGACCAATCTGCAGGGAGAGGAGGTTTATCAGATTCTATTTGAGATGGTGGAGGCCAAGGAGTCTGTGACAGACATCCTGGTGGTGCGATATTTTGCTGACGTCTTTCCAAAGAAACTGCCAGGACTACCTCCGCACCGAGAGCAGGACTTCCAGATACAGCTTGTGCCGGGGGCCAAGCCGGCATCTAAGGCACCTTACCGGATGGCCCCGAAAGAGTTGACAGAGTTCCAAAGTCAGTTGCAGGAACTTGTAGAGGCAGGGTTTGTCCGGCCAAGCTCTTCACCGTGGGGAGCCCCGGTACTATTCGTCAAAAAGAAGGACAGAAGTCTCCGCTTGTGTATTGATTATCGAGCATTGAACAGACTGACGGTCCGGAATACATACCCGCTGCCACGGATTGACGAGTTGTTTAATCAACTGGAAGGAGCGTATTTCTTCTCGAAACTTGACTCGAGGTCAGGTTATTACCAGCTACGGATTCGAGAGGAGGACATTTAGAAGACCGCCTTCAGTAGTATGTACGGACTGTTTGAGTTTACAGTGATACCCTTTGGGCTTACAAATGCGCCGTCAGCATTTACAAGCCTCATGAACAGGGTATTCGAGGAGTATTTGGATGTATTCATCATCGTATTTATTGACAACATCCTCATCTACTCAAGGACGGAGGAGGAGCATACACGACACCTGACTTTGACTCTAGAGAGGCTACGAGAACACCAGCTGTATGCGAAGTTCAGCAAATGCCAGTTTTAGCTAAAGGAAGTGGCCTTCTTAGGTCATATCAACAGCAGTGTTGGGTTGGCAGTAAACCCAGCCAAGATTCTGGCAGTTCAGGATTGGCCACCGTTGAAGATAGCCATGGATGTACGGAGCTTCCTGGGACTTGTCGGATATTACCGGAAGTTCGTCGAAGGATTCTCCCAGATTGCACTCCCTCTTACATCCCTAACGAAGAAGGAATCGCCTTTCATTTGGACGCCACAGTGCGAGGCGGCCTTTGTGGAGTTGAAAGGTTGGCTTACCTCAACTCCCATTCTCGCTCTTCCATCGGGAAGGGAGGGATTCCAGGTGTACACGGATGCCTCCTACCCGGGGATGGGTGCCATTCTGATGCAGAACGGGCACGTAATAGCCTACGCCTCCCGACAGCTGAAGATACATGAGAAGAACTATCAGGTGCATGATCCGGAGATGGGTGCAGTGATCTTTGCTCATAAGATTTGGCGACACTACCTCTACGGGGTTCACTGTGACATCTTCTCAGATCACAAAAATTTGAAATAAGTGGACACATAGAAGGAACTCAACATCAGACAGAGATGTTGGGTGGAGTTCTTGTCGGATTACCAGTACACCATGCACTACCATCCCGGGAAGGCGAACGTGGTGGCAGATGCTCTAAGCCAGAGAGGAGATACCTCAAGGAAGGGACCACAACTGATGTCCATGGAGCTAATCCGGTCTTTCAGAGATATGCAGATATCCCTAGTGTCCGAGAATGACCCAGAGCTGTACATGGAGTATCTAGCATCGATGGTTGCCATAGATGATATCCGGGACCGCATCCTGGACGGACAGAAGATAGATGCATGGGTAGAGCCGATATTCCAAGCCTTGGAGGAGGGTTCGACGGGAGATTATTCACTGAGGGATGGATTGCTATATTTCAGAGGCAGTGTCTATATACCCGCAGGAGGTCAGATTCGGGAGGACATCATGCCGGAAGCACATTGTAGCAGATATTCTATACACCCGGGGATCACCAAGATGATGGCAGACTTAAGGAAGACGATGTTCTGGTCGGGGATGAAGAAGGACATTACATACTTCGTGACTCATTGTGGGGCATGCCAACTGGTGAAGGCGGAGTGCAGAAACCCCGTAGGATTTCTACAGCCACTTCCAGTGCCTGAGTGGATATTTGAGGACATCGCGATGGATTTCATTCATGGCCTTCCTCGATCACGGATGGGAAACGATTCGATTTGGGTCATCGTCGATCGGCTGATGAAGGTGGCCAGATTCATTCAGATCAGAAAAGATGACTCGGTTGGGGTACTAGTGCGGAGATTCCTAGAGCAGTTCATTCGTTATCACGGGGTGCCCAGGACAATCGTGTCGGATCGGGATGGTCGGTTCACATCCAGGGAGTGGAGATCAGTGCAGGCTCACTTGGGCACGCGGCTGACTTTCAGCATAGCATTTCATCCCCAGACGGATGGGCAGACGGAACGCACCAACCGGACATTGGAGGACCTCCTAAGGCTATGCATTCTGGATCGAAACGAACCTTGGGAGAAGCTTTTACCACTGGTCGAGTTCTCCTATAACAATAGCTACCAGTCCAACATAGGGATGGCTCCTTATGAAGCCTTGTATGGAAGGAGATGTAGGACTCCACTTTCATGGATTCAGGATGAGGATCCGAAGGCGTTGGGATCGAATTTTATCGAAGACACCGAGGCTCGGGTGAGACTGATACGGGACAGAATGCTGGAAGCGCAGAGCCAACAGGCTAAGTATTACGATACCCGACACCGTAACGTAGAGTTTCAGGTGGGAGACCGGGTTTTCTTGAAGATCCGACCCATGCACGGAGTTTCACGGGTGCGCGATCGGAAGAAGAAGCTCAGCCCTAGGTATATGGGCCCTTACAGGATCCTGGAGCGGATCGGACCCCTAGCTTATAGGCTGGAGTTTCCATCAGAACTGGCAGGTTTACACGATGTGTTCCATATATCTTCGCTTAGGAGGGCTCTACTACGCCCAGAGTAGCAGATTTCAACCACAGATGGACTGGTAGCTTCAGACAGGTCAGTTCACTTAGAACCGGTTCGGATCCATGACAGAGGAGTACGAATCTTGTGTCGCAAGAAGATTCTATTAGTCAAAGTTCTGTGGAGAAACCACGGCCAGGAGGAGCATACCTGGGAACCGCAGGACCTGATGCGACAAAAGTATCCAAAGCTGTTCAGTCAGGTATACCTCACAACCTCTCAAGATGTTCAATTTACTTTCCTGTTTTAAACTAGTAGGGCTGCTCGAGGAAGAGTAGAGGCTAATCTTTTGTTTATTGGGATCTTGGCTTTGCCAATTGGGCGATTTGGTCATATATTTAGGTTTCCCTTTAAACCCCACTTAGCAAACATGGCGTCGAGATGTAATCTTTCACTTCTTATGAGATGTTATAAGTTTTCTTTTCTTCGATATAAATTCCCGTAGGCTTAACCTTGATTTCGTGGACGAAATCTTTGTTTTGTTTATTGGGATTTGTAACATCCCATTTCCAACTAGACCCCTAAGAGTAGTTTTGGCCATGACTAGGTCATGACAAAACCCTAGGAAGCTAAAAAGGGCCAAGTGATAGAAGGCCAAGGTGAGAATCACCTTGGTCTGCCTATGGCACAACCTCATCACAAAACCTAGGGTTTGACCTTAGGGCTTCACCATAACTCCATGACCACACCACAACATCACTAACCTATTAGAGGGTCCACTAGAGCCTTAAGGGTCCATTAGAGTCAACCCAAAGTTGCCAATTTGACCTAGGACCACCATAGGCCTAAATTGGGCAAGGTGCCCTAACAAAGGGCAGTTAGCCTCTAATGTGCCCAACCAACCTTGCCCGGGTCTTCCTAGACCTAAAGTGAGGCCAATGAGTCACCTAGGACTCACTGGGTCAACTCAAAGGCTAGAGTTGACTCAAGTCAACTCCAGCCCCTAATCTGGTCAAAGTACACTTACTAAGGGTAGGTGACCTCCAAAGTGCAAGGTAACCCTACATAACCCTTCCTAGACCTCAGGGAAAGCCATGGGATCACGAAGGACCCCTTGGGGTCAACCCAAATGGTCATGTTGACTTAAGACAACTCTAGCCCCAAAGTGGTCAAAGTGCCATTACCAAGGGACAAGTGACCTCCAAGATGCCAAGTCAGCCCTATCCAACCCTACCTAGGCCTTAGGGGAGGCCAATGGGTCACCAGGGACCCATTGGGTTCAACCAAAATGGTCATGTTGACCAAGGTCAACTCTACCTTAAGGTTAAGTCATATTAGCCCAAATAGGCTAACCCATGCTCAAGCCCATTTCCCCCCATTTGGGCTAGCCTTGATATCATGGAAATGATGAATGAGTGGGCTGCAAATAGGATAGAGTGATGAACAAATTCGGTCATGAGGGGAAGGAGAGAGAAAGCTCCAATTTCCCTTTAATAGAGGAGAGAGAAAATGGAGTAAAGGCCATTCATGCCATGGGGAAGCCAAGGGACATTCTTCTTTGCTTGGTTCACATCCCCTAACATCCCTGAGAAGATCAGGAGGCTTTCCAGGCTCTTCCACTGACTGTATGCACTGAACCACCAAAGCCGAGAGGTAGCTTTCAAGGCCATTAATGGCCATTGATGATCCAGCCTCTCCTCTCCCCATCTGAGGCTTTAAACACCTTCAGTGGGCCGAGAGGAGGATTTCCCAATCCTTACCTGAAAAACCGAGCCTCCCCATAGTGTAGTTGCAGAGACTAAGCGGCGCCGCCTTCAAAGATGGCTTCCCGGCGATCTTCTCGACTTCAGGCCGCCGGTAAGGTCCTCCTCCTCCCCTTATCTCATGGTTAGATCGTAGCAACGTCTAGGTTCAAGGTTCGGGCTCAATTGAGTCCGAACCAATTTCGTATTTCCATGGTTTTGGGACGAGAATTAACTTGGTAGAACGCCGGAATATGCCTCTCCGGCGGCTGTGCCGCCGCCTGGCGACAGCCACCACCTCAACGGAGGTGATGGTGGCGGTGGCCGGCCGGGGTAGGGCCTGGATCGCCGGCGGCTGTGCTTGGAAAGAGCTCCAGGCGGGATGAATCCAGGCCTTCGGCTGGAGCTAGACGATGACGGGATACCATCCAAGGCACGCCAAGATTCGTGTTATATCAAACCTTAAACTATAGGATATATTTGCATGCTATTTCATTTCTGTCACAGATTTTGCTATTAATGTTTCTATTTATTTAAAATACTTAGATGCTAGATCAGAAAAAGTTGTCAATATATTAACTGTAGCTCTTGATGTCTAGTTTAATTAAAATTAATTTCACTCAATTTGGAGTCTTGGTTAGACCACAACACTCATTTTGGTGGGACCTATACCTAGGGCTATCCTGAGATTCAAATGGATGCCCACCCTTCATCCCTTGTCCAAATGATCTGAGATTTGGGAAGGGAGTCTACCCGAGCTATATCTAGGGCCTGTCCAAAAATGGGAATTTTTGGAGAACATGTTTCTATTGTTTTTAGAAAAATTTAATAATCCATGAATAAATTAATTAGGACTCATAAACAGCTCACAATCCCCCCAAATTTGGGTGGGTGGTCTTAGAGAGAATGTTAGGGCTCTGGTAAAATTTTCATCTCATTTGGAGATGTTTTGGTTAGGTATTGATCCAACCCTAGGTTGACCCTTTTAGGGTTAACTAGGTCAACCACCCCCTTTGGGTTTTGAGTGGTTAAATTACCTCAACAGAGGCTGATATTTTAGCCACTGACCCTCTATAGTATGACTCACCCTCCAATGGAATTTGGGGTGGTTAAGAGTAGGGTAGCCCTAGAGCCCTAGGGTAGGTCCCTTAATGGGGATTTTTAGGGTTTGAAGGTCATGGGGTCAAATGACCTTGGAATGATTTGAAAATTTGTGGAGAGTACCATAGGATTAGTATGGTTCTCTGGTTAAAATTTTAGGGAATTTGGAAGCCTTAAACCCCCTCAAAACCCTAACCCTAGCTTAGGGCACAAACCTTGTGGTGAAGGAACATGTCACTAAAACTCATTAAAAAGTGAAGAGATTTGGGTTGAGTAGTTTTTAAAGTTAGTACAAGCTCTGTAGATTTTATTATGAATTTAGGATTATTATTTTGGATACTTCATTAACAATTTGGTAATTTGTATTATTTACTTTGAAATTTATTATGAAGTAACTACTTGCTGGAAATTGATGAATTTTAGTCAGAGGACTTTTTATTATGTTTTAAATCTTTGTCAAGTTTTTTGGAATTTTTGGAAGAATAATTCTAAGGGTTGCTTCATTAAGTATTGTTTCCTATGAAAATTTAATTAAATTTATTTTGTAGTCTAGCAAGCCTGAAAAATTATGATTTTTGCACAATGACCATCTCCGTACCATATTAAGATTCTGTAATTTTTATATAATTATCTGATGAATAAGTTTGGTACTTCCTTCTTTACATACGGTTAAGGGAATTATTTTGGATAAATTACTTAGAGGTCAAATATTCTCTGAAAATTTGTGGAAATTGGTCTCTAGTAATATACCTCTGTTATTTAGTGCTCAAAATTTTTGGGTGGCTATTACTTGAGTATATCATATAGTTCATGTTCAAAATTGCCATGGACAAACATTTGGGAAAATTCAATAAATATCAAATTAATTAGAAAAATTATGAATCTCTGATTTTAGACTAAATTTGTTATGATAGACCTCTGGTAAATTTTATAGGAGATTTGGAAGACAATCCGGAGTACCTCATTAATACATCTCATATAGTATAGGGTGGTCTGCATATAGTAACTGCGGAAACTGAACTAGAGTGGGTAATGAATTTTGAAGACTTGAATCCTCAGTAGGTTGCTGGTTTGGGTAAATAAAGGAGTTCATCATTGAAAGACAGGATTAGTAGAGTGAGAGGTTGACTAGTGTTAGGTGGTGCTCGGGATCGACAAAAGATCGTCCTTCCCGCAGGGAAGAAGTGTTTAATGCACTAGGGCTAGATTCAGTAAAATTAATTAAGGGTTGGTAAATTGGGTAGCAACCAATAATAGTAAGTGCCTTGCAAAAGGGAGCTTTGGGCGTAATCACATCGTAGTTCCTAGTGCCTTCGAGAGCCCTTCACGGGGTATACCTTGGGCAGTCCTGGGCTAACCTAAATAGTAGGTAAAACTGAATTGCAAGAGTAACTAGGGATAATCTAGGATTACACACACACTCCCCAGAGTTGTGTGGGTTAGGTTGGGTCACTGGGCCAGTAGGCTCGGTGGATTTGGTGATGGGCAGGTTGGCTCGGCGAGCTCTGGCTCGGTTGTTGTTGTGATGGGCAGGTTGGCCCGGCGAGCTTTAGCTTGGTTCAGATACATAAGATTGCATGTGCATAAAATAAAGGTGGTGGGTCTTCGGTATTGGAGTGTCGATGCACCGATGCCAGTACGTTGAATCGGCGAGTGTGGATTAGCATTTGGCCAAGTAAAGTGCGGTGCGCCAGCCGGCAAGAGTACGCAGGAGCTCCGCTTTGTGCACCAGCGTTGAGGCGTACGATAGGTCTGACTGGTAGTGCAATTACCGATTTAGAGGTGGGCGTGGCCCAACCCACCGCTTCCGTCTGCCACTACGGAGGTATCCTGGGAGGTGAGCCTCCAGAAAGGGGGAACTAAAGGTCTGTGTGCACAGAGTCGGGTGGGTGAGTTGCACTTGCATGATTGCATCATAACCCACTAGCATGTCATAGCATAATCATAGCATAAAACCCATGTCACCTATTGTATAAGTGGTATGGGACACTTATACAATAGGCCCTACAAAACGACCCCTTGGTCTATAAGCTTGTGTGGGCAAGTTTATAAATTAAGGTTAAATTCTTTATATATATATTGTCGTTAATAACCGACACCCCAACGTATAAATTGCTATGGGACTCTTTATACGATGGGAGTCCTGTAGAAGATCCCTTGCTTATATGTTTCAGTATAAGTTAAGGTTACTTTTCATACTTTACTTTACTGCCACATGTACTATAAAATTGCTAGTATAGGTCCGCTGCCATCTGTTTCTTAATTACTCTCCACCTTCAAGTCCTCCCCTTTCTTCCTCTCCGCTCGGTGCCTAGGGGCCATGGGGGAAGGGGTGGGGGATGATAGGACTTAGTCTTATAGACTAATGGTTTTCGGACCACATCATTTAGGGGATCGTGGAGCCCAGCATGGAGGAGCATCCCCGGAGGTCGGCCCGTTTAGAGATAGGGTAGTCTAGCTCAGGAGTTCAGATAGCTGGGACTGTGAGCCCCTGACCTTCGTAGTGTTTTATTTTGCTTCCGATTGAGTGACTTTATAGTGAGGATTTGGTGTATCGGTCCTAAGCCCTTATTTTCAGTACATTTATATATTTTGTGGACTCTCCCTTCGTGGAGATATTATTGCTCTGATGTGATTTTCTGTGGACTTGTCTTTTAATTATTTGCTATAATTGTGATCGAATCGGCCGGCAGAATCGGCGTTTCACGGTGACGACCCTTCAGGGCGTGAAGGTGTCACCGCAAAGCGGCGGTTCTGGGCCTAAGACCCCGGTGTTTCAAAAAGAAAAAAAATGGGGTCTTACATAAGAGGCCCACTGCGTCACAGTGTAGCTTGTCTCGCCTCAAGGCGCTACGGTGGTACAGCTGGTGTAAGACCCCTTTTTTTGTTATTCTACCGGGACTTACGTCTAGAATAGTCATTTCGCGGTAACACCTTTGCTCGGAAGGTCGTCACTACAAAACGCCAACCCTACCGGCACATAGAATCACCAAAGATGTGGAAGCTTTTGAAAGAAGACAGTAAATGCAAAGTCCACAAAACATATCGCATATAAGTAATTAGCATGAATCACAACATGTCCCAGAATAAAAGAGTATCAAAAAAGATGAATAGAAAGGTAAACAGGCTTATGCCCAGTACATCAGAATCCTCACTACAAGTTCACTCGCGGAAGCTAACAAACTAAACACTCACAGAGCCAGAAGTGGGTGCTCCCGAGCAAGACTAGCCCACCTCTATGTGCACTGTGCCCTGCTGGTACTGTCTCTCCGTCTGCTGCCTGTCTCCCATCCGGAGCCCCTGAAAAGTAATGGTCCACCGACCATTAGTCAAAATACTAAGCCAACTATCATCCCCCCCCCCCCCCCGTGACTCCTAGGCACCGTACGGGAAGGAGGATAGGGAAGATATTGAGGTGGAGAAGTGTCAAAGCAGATGGAGGTGAACCTAAGCTAGCAATGATATAACATAACTACAGAGGTGTACAACAGTAATATGATAATATCAAAAGTAAGGCAGTAAAGAAAGAAAGTAAGAGAGCAGAGTATAATGAAGAATAACCTTAACTTATATGAATGTTTATACAAACTTATAAGTTAAGGGGTTTTTTGCAAGGCTCCCATCATATAAAAAGTCTCATACCATTTTATACGATGGGGTGTCAGGTTTATATGCAAATATGAGTGTAGTGCTTTGTTATGCATGAAATTCTATGTTCACACAAGTGCAACTCACGCACACGACTCTATGCGCACAGACCTTTACTTCCCCTATTTTGGAGTTAGTTAAACTCTCAGGTACCTTGCGCTGTGGCAAACGGAGGCAGTGGGTCGGGCTACACCACTACTAGGCCGACATTCATACCACCCAACCTAGACCCTTGTACGCCTCAACATGAAGAACACACCATGGACCCTCTGCGTACCATGCTGGAAAATCCACCAGTCTTTCCTTGGCTATGTGTGAACTGCACTCGCCGAGTCATCGTACCGATGTCGGCGTGAATGACCGTCAAGTAACAAAGACCCTCCACATTAAGTTATGCACATGCAAACCCGAACTTCCGAGCCATAGGTTCCCTGGACTAACTCGTCCGTCAAACCACCTACAGAGCCACTAGCTCGCCAGGCTAACCTGCCCATCACTAAAACCACCGAGCCTACCACTCGTGAGACCTAACCTGACTCCCACAACACCGGGGAGTGTGAGTGTAAGTGTAACCCTAAAGTATTTCTAATTACTCTTCCATTCCATTTATTCATACGTTTACGTTATCCTTGGACTGCCCAAGGCATTCTCTGTGAAGGGCTCTCGAGGGTACTAGAAACTACGATGGGCTGAAGCCCAAAGCTCCCTTTCGTAAGGTACTTATTTATTATTGGTTAATACTCAATTCTAGATCCCTTTTAATATTATAGTGGATCTAATCCTAGTGTATTTTGACTCTCCTTCCCTCTATAGGAAAGACGACCTTTCGTCGATCCCGAGCACCACTTAACACTATCCAACCCAACATTCCCCTCACCATGACTTTTAATGAAACTCACTTTTTCATCTTACCAAATCATCAAGCAATACTCCCTACTTCCTATGACCATCCCCCATGTTATCACAATCCCTGCAGCTTTACTAAATGCAGACCAACCTAAGCTATATGATGTACATGACGGGAGGTACTCCAAATTTTCATCCAAATGCCCTAAGATAATTATTGTGCGCCTATCATGACACATTTAGCCTAAATCCAGAGACTTGTAATTTTCCTAATTAATTTAGCATTTAATAAATTTTCCCAAAAGTTAGGCCATGTGTAATTTTGAACATGAGATACTAGATTTCCTTAAGTTATGGCCACCCAAAAATTAGGAACAGTATATGATAGCAAAATATCAGTGTCTTCCAAATTTCACAGACTTTTAAAAATGTAATAATCTCTAAATAATTAATTTAATTAATTCATATAATTTTAGATAATGAAGGGAGTACCATAAATTTTAGTCCACAAAATATATAAAAATTACCAGAGCCTTATAATGATCATAAAATACTACTGACTAAGTTTCATGCAATTCCAAGGTTAGTGAGCCATGTATAAAAATATTTCCAATAATTCCATTAAAGTGCACTTGTGAAGAAACATTCTTATAAACTCATCCAAATGATATGTGATACTTTTCTAGGCTTCCTTATACCATAAAACGTTCTCTGGCCAAGTAACACAATTTTACAGTAAGGTATACTATTTATTATCTATTTATCAAAATGTGGTGCACTAGTTTACTTTACACAAGAAGTACTAAGAGGAAATACTCAAATGCTCCAAATAATTTACTAGTGCCTCTAAATAATATTTAATTAACCTTGTCAGAGTTTCATATCATTCTAAGTTAATCGCACCATGGTTACTTCAAAATCATCAAAAAGGGCAAGGTGAAGATTATACCTAGAAGTATGAAGTACTATTTTCTGAACATACTATAATAAATCTCAGAGGTCAATAGCACTATAAAATTACTTATACCAAAATTTCATAAGGATCCAAGGTCATAAGACCCTTTATTTATTCCTTAAGGTGTATATGCCTAAATAATTTCCAAGTGATTTAAGTGGAGTGCATGTGTCCAAAAACTACCAAATTCCTTCCTAGGGCATTGCTCCACCCTAGAAACCCATGGGTAAACCTGAAGCCCAAACAAAGCCTAAACACCCTAGGTCCTTCACAAACCCTAACAGACTCAATCCAAGGCTTGAACTATGGAACTAGGTCTCAACCACCCTAACTCATCCCAAACTCTAAGAGAGGGTGCTCCTACTGACCTTGGGACTCTGGCTAGAGCCTCAACCCATTTGGATGAGGATTGGCCCCTCCATGCCCCAAGAATCCTAAACCCTAAACTCACCTTAAGGGCCCAAACTTTAGTCCACAACCCAGTCAAATCATACTCAAATGGGTTTATATTTTAACCAGTGACTCATGGTGACCCCTAAAACCATCCACCAAAGTTTTGGGGGTTGGTGATGTCATTATGCCCCTTAGTTAAACTATACTAGGATTATTAAATTTTAACCAAAACTATAGAAACGCTTTCTCCAAAAATTCTCATTTTTGGATATGTCCTAGGCATAGACAAGACTGACTCCTTGTACAAATTTCAGGTCATTTGGACATGTGGTAAGTGGGGGCACTCATTTTAATCTCTGACTAGCCCTAAGTATAGATTGCACCATTTTGGATGCTGAGGTCAGACCACTAAGACAAACTGGTTGAAACAAATTTTAAATTAACGTAGACCTCAAGGTCTACAATTTTGATGTTGACAACTTTTTCTGTTGAAGCATCTAAATATTTTTAATAAATAGAAACATTTACTGTAATATGTGTGACAAAAAGTAAATGAATGAAATTAATTAATCCTAAGGTTAAAATCGAAGGCGGCACGTGTAAGACCCCTTTTTTCCTTTTAAAATCACCAGGCTCTTATACGCAGAACCACTGTTTTGCGGTGACACTGACACTCGGGAAGGTCTCCACTACAAAATGCTGATCCTGCCAGCCTTTACGATCACCCAAAAGAAAGAGAAGTATACACATAGTTTGGATAAAACTAAATCCACAATCATATGTAATATATGTAAAGGAAATCACATCAAGTCCACATATAATAAAAGTACTGAAATAAAATAGTACAAGGAAATATAAACGGGCTCAAGCCCGGTACATCAAATCCTCACTACAAACACTCACGGAAGCTAAGTAAACTAATCACTCACGGAACCAGTAGTTGGTGCCCATGTGCTAGAGTGGACCACCTCCTTGAGCATCGTACTCCGCTGGTGTTGTGTCCCCTGCTACTGTTCCCTGTCTCCCATCCGAAGTCCCTGGAATGTTATGGTCCGAAAATCGTTAGTCAAAAAGACTAAGTCTTATCATCCCCTACCCCTCCCCCATGGCTCCTAGGCACCGAGCGGGGAGGAGGAAAGGGAAGCTACGAAGGTGGAGAGTAAGCAAAGCAGGTGACGGTGGAACTATTCTAGCAGTTAATTATAATGTATATACATCTAAGGAAGAAAGGTACAAGCTAGCAGTTCTATGATAGTAAGCAGTAAGGTAAACAAGTAGAACAAGCAGCACATGCAATAAAGACATACTAAGAAGTAAGTAACCTTAACTTATATGAATGCCATACAAACTTATAAGTTAAGGGGTCTTCTGCAAGCCTCTCATCGTATAAAAAGTTCCATACTGATTTATATAATGGGGTGTCTGGTTTAAATGCAAGTATGAGTGTAGTGTTATGTTATGCCATGTTTCATGCAAGTGCAACTCACACACACAACTTTATGCACATAGACCATTAGTTCCCCCCATTTGGGCAGCTAGCTTCACTCCCAAAAACCTCTGTAGTGGAAAACGGAGAAAGTGGGTTGGGCCCCCCACTCTTAGGCGGGTATCTACACTACTAGGCCTAGCCCTTACGTACGCTTCTAGAAGGACACAACCTAGAGTCACCACGTACTAGTGCTGGCCATATCCACCAGACTTTCTTTGGCAAAGTGTCAACCACACCTGCCGAGTAAACGTATCGACATCGGTGTGAATGACCGTCCAATACCGATGACCCACCACCTTATTTATGTATCCAAAACCTTTTGTGCCCCCCGGCTCCCCGGACTATCCCGTTCGTTACATTTACCTTCCGAACCTACCGTTCAGATGACTAAACTAACTAACCTAACCAACCTCCTAAGCTACCGAGGTGTGTGAATGTAAAACCCTAGTTATACTAGTTGCTGTTAAACATTGATTTTACTTACGGTTTTGGTTAGCCCAGGACTGCCCAAGTTATTCCCAGTGAAGGACTCTCGAGAGAACTAGGAACTACGATGGGCTGAAGCCCAAAGCTCCCTTTCGCCAGGCACTTATAGTTATTGGTTAATACCCGATCCCCGATCCTCTTTTTAATATTACTCTGGATCTAACCCTACTATGTTTTGACTCTTCCTCTTAGCGGGAAAGACGATCTTTCATCGATCCTGAGCACCACCTACTCTAGTTAACCCATCATTATTCCCAATGATGAACTCCTTAGTACATGTCCTCAACCAATAGCCTAATATCCCAACTCTCTGAGTTCATTCTGCAATTTTACTATGTGTAGACCATCCTAAGCTATATGATGTACATGATAGGAGGTACTTCAAATTTTCATCCAAAAGCCTTAAGATAATTAATGGGGGTCTATCATGTCATTATTATCCTAAATCCAGAAATTTATAATTATCTAATTAAATTTGACATTTAATTAAGTTTTCCCAAAATTAATCCATGGGCAATTTGAACATGAAGTACTAGATTTACTTAGGGTATGACCCCTCAAAAAATCATGAAAACTATAGGTTATCAAGATATCAGTGAATACTAAATATCATAAACTTTCATAAAACATTTAACCTCTAAATAGTTATTCCAAAATAATTCATATAAATAGGGGTATTGAAGGAAGTACCAAAAATATTAGTCCAAAAATTCCTCAAAAATTAGCAGAGCTACATTATGATCATAAAGCTTCACTTCCTAAGTTTCATGAAATTCACAAGTCATCAAACTAGGTAAAAGATTATCCTAAGGAAAACCATTATAAGGCACTTTATGAAGACACACCCTTGAAATCTCAATTAAACAACATTTAACAATTTTTTCATGCTTTATATGCCCTAATATATTCCTTGACTAAATATCACAATTTTTCAGCAAGCTATGATATTTATTTCCTATTTATCCATGTAAGGTGCACTAATTTACATTACAAAGGAGGTACTTCAAAAAAAGCTTCAACCACTCCAAATAAACTACTAATGCATCCTAATGTCATTTTATTATCTATTACAGAATTTCAAACCATTCTACCACATATACATCATATTTTCATAATTAACATCAAAAGGGCAATATGGAAATTACTACTACAAGGATTACCTACTGATCTCTAAACACCGTAAGACAATTATCAGAGGTTAATAATACTATGAAATTGTTCAAGCCAAAATATCATCAAGATTAAAGGTCATTTGACCCATAAGATAATTTCTAGGGTTTAAAGTCATAAATACTTATTAAGTGTTTTATGTGAGGTGCATGTGTCTAAGTACCACCATATCCCTTCCTATGGCATTTCACCACCCTACGATTTCATGGACTGATCCCCAAGTCCATCCAAGAACATAACCCCTTATGTCCATCACAAGCCCCCAAAGTTCCACCTTAGGGTTAGAACTAGGATCCAAGGGTAAATACACCCTAATCCATCCCATAATCTATATAAGGGTGTTACATGTCATGTCAAACCAGTGGCAAAAATTTCAACCTCTGTTGAGGTGGTTTGGCCACTCAAACCCACAAGGGGCACTTTTGACCTAAATACCCTTTTTAAGGCATCACTAGGGTTTGCTTATTTCCAAACCAAGTCATCACCAAATGGGATTAAAATTTATACATAGCCTTATGATGACTGCAATGACCACCCACCAAAATTTGGGAGGGTTTGGAGGTAATTAGGTCCCCTAATTAAATTACCCTAGGATTATTAAATAATTTCAAAAACTATAGAAAATGTATCTCCAAAAATTCCCATTTTTGCGCATGACCTAGGTATAGATTATAATGACTACCTATCCAAATTTCATGTCATTTGGAGTTGTGGTGAAGTGGGGGCATACATTCAAATCTCTAACTATTCCTAGGTATAGATCTCACCAAAATGTGTGTTGTGGTCAAACCACTAAACCAAATTGGTTGAAATAACTTTTAAATTAAACTAGACTTATAGATCTACAATTGTCATGTTGAAAACGTTTTCTGTAGGAGAACCTAAGTATTTTTAATATTTAATTTAATACAATCCAGTAAACAGGACAGAAATACAAAAAAAATCAAAATAAATATATAAGATCCAGCATGAATCTTGACGCACATCTGACGCCTCATAGTCATCTTCTTTCTCCAGCCAAGGGCTGGGATTGCCCGAACCTGGAGCAACTTCCAAGCCATTTTCCCAGCCACACGAACACCTCCCTGGCCGGCCACCACTGCCACCACCTTCGTTGAGGTGGGGGCTATCGTCGGGCGGCGGCACGGCTGTCAGAGGGGCGGTTTCTGGCGAACCCGTAAGTTTGGAAAAACCATGAAAAATTGAATTTTCTCTCATCCTATCGAGCTCAATTGAGCCTGATTTCTCTCCTAAAAGAGTTAAAGATCTAGCCCATGAAGAGAGGAGTAGAGGAGGACCTGTGTGGGGCGTTGTTTTCTTGCCGGCCGCCGCATCGTCATTTCCGGCGCTGGAGCTTTTCGTGCTCAGAAACTTTACAGCCAACTACCTCGACTCCTTCAGTGGGATGGTGGAAACGATTGCTCTTGGCCTATGGAATCTTTTAAAAGATCCAAATGGGGATAGGGAGGGTCATAGCTTGAATTCCCATTTCCACCATTAATGGGGATTTTTGGGAAACTGAATTCTCAATGAATTCATCCCCTTGGTGACCTGAAGAATGCTGGAAACTCCTCCCTTACTCTTGAGGAGTTGAATCCAGCCATCAATGTGGAGGGGAGTGGTCATGGCATCAATGCCATTAATGGCCTTGAAAGCTTGAATTCGGCCATAGGAAAAAACTCTGAATCCAGCCACTTAGAGGCTGGATAAAACCTTTGGTCTCCTCCTAATTAATTCAGGAGGCTGAATCTAGCCTTTGGAGATGAAGAGAGGAGGCCCCTTGGCCTTCCAAGCCATGAATGACCGTCTTTCTCTCTCTTTCTCTCTCTTTCTCTCTCCCCCATTAAGGGTAAATGGAGCTTTCACTCTCCATGTCACCAAGGCTGAATTGATGACTAATCCAGCCTAATGGCAACCCACTAGCTCATAATATCAATTAAAATAAAGTTAGCCCAAGTGGGTTGGGCTTGAGCTTGGGTTAGCCCATTTGAGCTAAGTTTGACCTAACACTTGAATAGGGTTGACCTTGGTCAATTTGGCCTTTTGGGTGGACCCCAATGGGTTCTTAGTGACCCATTGGCCTCCCCTAGGGTCTAGGTAGGGTTGGGTAGGGTTGTCTTGGTACCTTGTAGGTCACCTACCCCTTAATTAGGGCACTTTGACCATTTTAGGGCTAGGGTTTACTTGGGTCAACTTAGCCTTTTGTGTTGACCCCAATGGGTCCCTAGTGACCCATTGACCTCACTTTAGCATTAGGAGGGCATGTGTGGGGTCCACTTGGCTAAGGAAGGGTCAACTGACCCTAAGTAGGCCAGTTTGACCCATTTAGGGTTAAGGTGGGCTTAGGCCAACTTGGCCACTTTGACTGCCACCAATGGGTCCGTAGTGACCCTATAAACCACCCAAGGCGGTTTAGGGCGTTGTGGTAGGGTCATGAAGTCATGGTAAAGCCTTATGGGCATCCTAAACTATTGTTTAGAATTCTACTATTTGCAGACCATGGTGATTTCCAACCTCATGCCTAAGCTCACTTGGTCTTCTTGGGCTTCCTAGGGTTTTGTCATGACCTAGTCATGACAAAACCACTCTTAGGGGTCTAGTTGGAAATGGGATGTTAAAGCACGAATTTTGGCGCAAATCATGCACCATCTGGTCGTCTTCAACCTCCAGCCTATGGCTGAGATTGCCACGTCCTGGAGTCTTTTCAAAGCGATGTCACTGGCCACCCGACCATCTCCTCGGTCGGCCACCGCCACCACCACCTTCATTTATGTGGTGGTTATCGCCCGGCGGCAGCACGGTCGCCGAAGAGGCTATTTCCGGCGAACCCGAGAGGTAATAAAAGCCCAAAAAATTTAGGAAAAAGCTCATTGGATCTGGCTCAATTGAGCCCGATATCTCTCCTATTTGATCTAGGATCCTAGCACCGAGGGAGAGGGGCAAAAATCGACCTTCAGTCGTGCTTGCTGACGGGTTTGGTGTTGGTGTTCCATGGCCGGTGGTGGAGGCAGTCGGGATTCTGCAACAACACAGCCAAGTAGCTTGAAACCGCCGAGGAAAGGGTGGAAATGACCCCTTGGTGTCCAGTGAAGCTTTTAAAGGAAATAGAAAGGGGAGGGGCCACTAATGGTATTTCCGGCCATGGGTGAATACACTGTTCCGGCCATTGAACAGCCACCAAAATGACCCCTGGCATTCTTAATACTGAAAGGGGATTTGCAACAAAGCTTTGGAAAAGGAGAGAGGGGCTCTTGGTCTCCCTAGGCCATGAATGCTCTCCTCCCAAAACGCCACTGGTCTGATCTATGATTTCGTCGAGCTCCGCTCGACAATTGCATCATCGAGCTCGGCCCGACGATTGTGTCGAGCTCTGCCCGATGATTTCGTCGTGATCTGCCCGACGATTTCGTCTAGCTCTACTCGACTCGTAGCCCGTACTTTTGGGGTGTTACATTGGGTGTCACTAGACCCTTTAGCGCTTCCCAAGGTTTTGTCATGACCCAGTCATGACAAAACCATCCTAGGGGTCTAGAAGTCTGAGGGATGTTATAAATCCCAATACATAAAAAAAAAATTTCATCCTCGAAATTCAAGTTAGGCCTACGGGGTTTCAAGTATAAATAAGAAAAAGAATGTGACAACCCGAGAGGTTAACGGGATTACCTGACGTGAAAAGCTCCGGGTACCTTTGTTGTATCAAGTCATGTGGCTCCCACGTGTGCTCCTCTTGTCCATGATTCTTCCATAAGACCTTGACCAGTAGAACCATCTTGCACCGCAGGGTCCGTACCGCTGTATCGTCAATCCTGACTGGCTCCATGCTGACTGACTGATCCGACGCCACAGGGCCATCCGTAGCAGAAATTAGGTGTTCAGGTCATAGCAAAGCTCTCCGAAGGAAACTGATGTGGAAGACGTCATGCAGTCCTGCTAACTCTGGCGGAAGCTCCAGCCTGTAGGCAAAGGGGCCGACCCGCTCTAGGATCCTGTAGGTCCCCATGTATCTAGGACTAAGCTTCTTCCGCCTTCGAACCTGAGAAACTCCATGCATCGCCCAAATCTTCAGGAACACCCGGTCTCCTACCAAGAACTCCATCTGTCGTTGTCACACATCATAGTACTTGGCCTTCCTGCTCTGAGCCTCCAACATCCTATCCCGTATCAGCCTCACTTGTGTATCACTGTCCTCCACAAACTCCAAGTCAAGAGCTTTGGGGTCCTCGTCATGGACCCAAGATAGAGGGGTCGGACACCTCCATCCATACAGAGCCTCATAAGGGGTCATGTGTATACTGGCCTGATGATTGTTGTTGTAGGAGAACTCGATCAGTGGCAACAGTCTCTCCCAAGGCTCCCCGCGATCCAAAATTCATAAGTGCAGAAGATCCTCCAAAGTCCGGTTGGTGCGCTCTGTCTATCCATCTGTCTGAGGGTGGAAGGTTGTGCTAAACGTCAACTGAGAGCCCAGATAAGCCTGAACTGACGTACATTCCTTGGACATGAAACGCCCATCTCAATCTGACACGATCGTCTTGGGCACTCCATGATAGCGTACAAACTGCTCCACAAACTTCCGCACCAGATCAACTACTGGAGCATCCTTCCTGACTGGGATAAACATGGCCACCTTTGTCAGCCTGTCAATTATGACCCAAATCGAATCGTTCCCTGCATGCGACCGAGGTAGCTCGTGTATGAAGTCCATGGCTATATCCTCAAACTTCCACTCCGGCACTGGGAGTGGCTGCAGTAACTCGGACGGACTCCTGCACTCTGCCTTTACTATCTGATAAGCCTCGCAATGCATCACAAAATATATGATGTCCTTCATGCCCGGCCAAAATATGGTCTTCTTCAAGTCTGCTGTCATCTTCGTGATACCTGGGTGCATGGAGTATCTGCTGTAGTGAGCCTCTGCCGTGATGTCCTCCCAAATCCAGCCTCCTTTCGGTATATAAACTCTTCCCCTAAAATAAAGCAACCCATCTCTCAGTGAATAATCCCCAGCCGTGCCTTCCTTCAAGGCTCTGAAAATGGGCTCCATCCTCGCATCTAGCCTTTGCCCATCCCTGATGCGATCCCGGATATCGTTTGTGGTACTCATCGACGCGAGGTGTTGGATCCCTAGTTGATTTGGGCTAGGTTGACTAACTTAGGATATGACCCAACATGTATAGCCAGGGTCAAATTTGTTTCCTAGAGTCTAGTCCAAGTCCTTAGAGTTAATATCAGATGGACCAGCTATCAACAAGATCATTAGAGACTCAAGACTTAGAAGATTTCAAGACTAAGTAAAATGAGTTCGACGTTCGTCGAACTCAGGTTGACAAAAGGCGCTCTCAGCTTGACGATCTTGAGATATTTCTATGAGCTGAGCTCGACGATCTTCATTCTCTGTTCGACGAAAACTGGGATACTTCAACAAACTAAAGTCAGGGTAACTCCAGATTATTCTAAGTCCCACTTCAGGCTTTGGTAGACGAACAAGATTCTGAGCTCGACGAATTTGTACCTCGAGTTCACAACAACCTTCTGTTAGAAGATCTCAGGTCGACGAAGTCAACTTCTCAGGCCGATGAATTCTCAGGTCGACGAACTCTGCTCTTTGGTCGACGAATTCTGGAACCAGAAGATTTGTGTCGACACTTAGGGCATGTGTCGACACCAACTATGTCGACACTGGAAGATTTGTGTCGATACCAAGAATAATCTGTCGACACCAACTATGCCTACACTGGAAGATTTGTGTCGACACTAAGAATAATCTGTCGACACCAACTATGCGGACACTGGAAGATTTGTGTCGACACCAAGAATAATTTGTCGACACCAACTTATGTCGATACCAGAAGATTTATGTCGACACCAGAAAACCTATGTCGACACCAGAAGTTTTCATGTCGACACACAGAATATCAGTCAACACAAAATATTTGACTAAGTCCAGAATTATTGCTGAACTCCAGTCGACGAATGCAATTGTCAGCTCGACGAACTTCAGACAGAAAAGGCAAAGTTCTGAAGCATGCAAGTTCTGTTATTCGCTCGACGAACTTGGAACTCAGCTCGATGAACAGAAGTTGTCTGGTCGACGAATACAAAACCTCAGTTCGACGAACTAGTAACTCAGCTCGACGAATTCTAGTATTCGTTCGACGATTCCAAACTTAGTCATTTCTGACATTTAATCCTCACTCAAATGCAATAATTCCTGACAGATTAATGACTCAAACATTCACTGAATGTAACCGTTAGAGGAAGCATTAATTACAGTGTTCTTCAGGAATATTACTTGCTGATGTTCCACGGGACAGTTGGGGAAATACTTTAATGCCGATTATTCTCAAGGTGTCGGCATTAATTACAGAGGATTCAAATTTTTGAAGAGACATAGAAGAAAACAAGATCGACAGGCAAGAAGCAAGAATCAGAGTACAAGAAAATACTCAGTCAGAAAAACACAGACAGATAGACTGACTCCAAGATTTCACATACAACACCAGAAAAGCTTCACACAAAAACTCATTATGAAGCTTACAGTGATAGGCAGTGATATTCAGAAGAAGAAGAAGAACAACTATAATATATCAAGAGTCTTCTTCTTCAACATTCTCTCCAGGACTTCTCCAAGGACAACAGATATCAAATCAGTCAAGAAGATCCTGCATCACTGCTTGTGAAGAACTCTGATTGAAGACATATCACCCTACAACAAAGCTCCAGATATTTCTTGAATCATTCTACATCTCAGGGGGAGCTTTTGCTAACATCATTCCACATAAGTCTTCTCTCTGATTGTTGACAGAGAAGACAAAATCACTCTCTCACCCCCTCCTGTACAAAAGGTTGTCATCTCCCTTCAAAAGTGATTCCTGGTTGCAAGTCTCCTTACCAAAACACTTGAGTTGGTTTTTGGGGACCTGATCAAAACCCATTGGTGTCAGACACCTGATCAAAAATCTGAGTGGATTCCTACCAAGGGTGGTAGAAGAGTGGATGTACCCAGTTGATGGGGAACCACTATAAATTTCTTGTGTCGTCTGGTTGCTCATTTTTTTTCTTTTTGTTCTTGCTGTGTGTCTGTGATTAGGATTATTACTTTTTGGTTTTCAGTTCCTTAATTACTGCACCTTTCAGTTTACAGCAAAAGCTGTAACAGCACTGTTTGTTTTGGGACCTAATAAATTTTAAATATACTCCATTCACCCCCTCTAGAGTATTGTAGATCTAACCCTCACTTTCAATTGGTATCAGAGCAAGGTTCCTTTGGTTGAACAAGTTAAGCCTTGAACCAAAGATCCTGTGTTAGATCTACATATCACTTTGTTCATATTTTAAAGTAGAACCACAGCCATGGCACATAAAAAAGATTATGCAAGCACCAGACCTCCAGTTTGCAACTTGCAAAAGTTTGGAATCTGGAAGGCAAGAATCAAATTGTATATGAATTCTATTGATGAAGATATATTTGCTTCCATCTTAACAGGAGTACCTCAACCACCTGCAGCTCCTCCAAGCACTTCCACAAATATGACTACAGTACCTCCTCCAGACTATAATGATGCTTACAGGAAAGCCAAGATGGCTGATGCAAAAGCCATGAATATATTGGCACAGACAATGTCTGATGATATTTTCCAGAAGATTGCTGAGTGCACATCAGCAAAAGCCATTTGGGATTCCCTGAACTAAATGGTTGATGGATCAGCTGATGAAAGGAAGGATAGGAGATCAAATCTCATATCCCAATATGAGAATTTTAAGAAGCAGGAAGCTGAAACAGTCTCAGAGATGTATAATAGACTAAGCTCATTTATTAATGAGCTAAAAACTCTGGACAAGGTCATCACTCTCACTGAAGTGAATGACAAAATTCTGATGTGCTTCCCAAACTCATGGGACACAAGAATCTGGCCTATCAAGGAGGCTAGTTGCCTGAATGATATATCAACTGAATCTCTATTGGGCAAACTGAAATCTTATGAGCAGTTAATTAAGATAAGGGAGGCTGTTGAACAAAGAACACCTCCTATAGCCAGAGGAGATCAGAACATAACATTCAAAGCCTCAGAAGAATCAGAATCCACTGCATCAAATGAAGAGCTCATGAGTCTCTTTGCAAAGAGATTCTTCAAGATGGCTAGAAAGGACTTCGTGAGGAAGTCAGCAAGAAATGATGACAGGCCAAAGTATGATAAGACACCAACAAAGGAAGTGGTGTGTTATGGATGCAGAAAACCTGGGAATTTCCTCTCTGAGTGCCCAGAGAATCAGAAGAAAGAGAAGAGAAGAGAGAAGGAAAAGGATTCCAGAAAGCAGTTCACCAGCAAACCCTCTTCCAGCAAACACAAGAGGAAGGAAAAGGGGTTTGTAGCTGAGAATTGGAGTGAGACTGAAGAGGAGACAACATCTTCAAGCTCCAGTGAAGATGAAGAAGAAGAAAGAGCAAAATAGGTTTGCCTCATGGCAATTGATGCCTCAAGAAGCAACTCAGAAGAAGGAGAGTCAGACAATGAGGAAGCTTCTGAATCAGAAGCTGATCAGGTATTATCATTGTTTGATTATAATTCAGAATCTTTCAAATCAGATTTTAAAATCATGTGTTTAGATTTAATCAACTCTGAGAAGGAAATCAAACTTCTCAGAGATAAGCAAGTTAACTATGATAGCTTAGTATTAGAAAACACCAAATTGAAAAATGAAATAGATATGTTTAGTGAACAAATCACCCTTCTGAAAGATGAATTAAATAAGGCAAAACAGCTAGAAGAATCAGTAAATGGAAGGAGTAAACAACTAGCAGAAATCACTAACACATCTAATGCTAGGTTTAATGGAAGTAGGTTAGGATTAGGTGCATCATCTAGTGAACCACCTGTTCTTCAGAAAAACCATCTATCATAACCCATCAATTTTATTTCTGAGAAAGGAAAGAAGAATACTGATCAAGTAAATAAGGTAAATAAAATTCTTGAACAAATTAAAACTAAGGACAAAATGGAAAACCAGAAAACACTAAATAAAAATAAAGTTCAGCAATTTTCATCGACCTCAGATCGACGAAAAGGGGCCAGTTCATCGAACCCAGATCGACGAACTCTGAATGCCAACTATAGCTATTATTATTCGTCTAACTGCGATCGACGAACTTTGTATGGTTCGTCGAGCAGAGATCGATGAGCGTGGGGTGCAGAGAATGAACATGTTTATTCTCTGTACAGAGATCGACTATCTCAACCCATTTTGTCGAACTCTGGTCGACGAACTTACATAAATTCATCGAACCCAGGAAGACTTAACCAAAACTATAACTTTAACAGAAACTTAAATACTTCTAGGAAATCATTTAATCCCCTGGCTGACTGGACCATTCCACCTAGAAGATACCACCCCCTAGGATATAAATCCCAGCCAGAATTTTCTTTTATTTCCAGTTTCTCTTATCAGCCATACAAAGGGCCCAAGGTAACCTGGGTCAAAAATCACTAATTGTTTATATTGCAGGTGAACAAGTGTCCTGGGTTAAATGAAACTTGGTACCTGGACAGTGGCTGCTCCACGCATATGAATGGCAGCAAGGACATCCTATTCAACTACAAGTCCAAATTTGGGCAAAAGATTATCTTTGGTGACTCAAAATGTGGTCAGTCAGAAGGAGTTGGAGAAGTAAGAATATGAGCTATCACATTCAAAAAAGTGACATATGTATGTGGACTGAAGCATAACCTCATCTTCATAAGTCAATTATGTGATGATGGTTATCAGGTATACTTTAACCCTTCTACTTGCTCTATCATTGATAAAGACAACCAAACTGTTTTAAATGGAAGTAGACAAGGCAATATTTATCTAGTAAATTTTTCTTCTGCCACAACTGATATCTGCTTACTGAATTTAACTAGTAATCAGAATGATTTATGGCACAAAAGACTAGGACATGTAAATCTGAAAATTATATCTAGGTTATCTAAGCATAACCTTATTAGTGGTCTACCTTCTGCTCCCTACAAGAAGTAAGGTCTCTGCAGGGCTTGTCAACTAGGCAAGTAAACTAAAACTAGCTTCAAATCAATTAATAAGAGTGATTCACCTAGGATCTTGTACTTGCTACACCTGGATCTTTTTGGACCCATTGCAGTACAAAGGCTAGGAGGGAAATCCTACACCTTGGTTATTATGGATGACTTCTCTAGGTTCAGTTGGGTATTCTTTCTGAGAACAAATTCAGATACATTCAAGGTTCTTACAGATTTTCTCAGGACCATACAGATTGAGTTCTCTACTCATGTTGCATTGATTAGAAGTGATCATGGCATAGAGTTTGAGTCTCTTCTTATGCATGCGTTCTGTGAGAAGGAAGGTATTAGGCATTGCTTCTCAGCTCCTAGAACTCCCCAACAAAATGGGGTAGCTGAAAGTAAAAATAGAACACTCATTGAAGCTGCAGGTACATTACTTGCTGATGCATACATGCCACTAACCTTTTGGGCAGAGGCTGTAAGCACAGTAAACTATGTCCTGAATAGGAGTTTAATTCACAAACTAAAGAATAGGACTCCCTATGAATTGCTCAAAGGGAAGAAACCTAAAATTAACTATTTTAAAGTATTTGGTTGTACATGCTATATGCACAATAACAACAAGAAATACATTAGAAAGTTTGAAGCTAAGGCTGAAGTGGGAGTTTCTCTAGTATACTCCCAAGTAAGCAAGGCTTATAGGGTATTTAATAAATCAACCTTAAAAATTGAAGAGTTTATTCATGTGTCATTTGATGAGACTAACATGTACTATAAGGAGAAAGAAATTTCTACCATTAGCAACTTGCAGGTACCTCACTTGTGTGAGACATTGGATGGACTAAACCTCACCCAAGAGGTTCCCACTCATCCCTCTCCACAGGTCATTGAAGATAGTGAAAAAGATGAAGCTGAAGAACATGAGCCTCAACCAACAGCAAATATAATTCCACAAGAGGAATTTATTCAAAATGATGTTGCACAACCAACTCCACCCACTGATTTTGTCACACTTAGGGATCACCCCAGATCTCAAGTAATTGGAGACATTTTAGCAGGTGTACATACAAGGCATCAACTCAAACAAGACTTGATGCATGTCTGTTTTCTCTCTCAGGTTGAACCTCTAACCATTCATGATGCTGAGCAAGATCCTCACTGGATCCTTACAATGCAAGAGGAACTAAACCAATTTGAGAGATGTAGAGTTTGGGATTTGGTTCCAAGACCCCAAAACTATCCAGTTATTGGAACCAAATGGGTTTTCAGGAATAAGCTTGATGCCCAAGGAGTTATTGTGAGGAACAAGGCTAGGCTTGTTGCTCAAGGATACAGACAAGAGGAAGAAATTGACTATGATTAGACCATTGCACCAGTTGTAAGGTTGGAAGCTATAAGGATTTTCCTTGCCTATGCAGCATTCAAAAAGTTCAAAGTCTTTCAAATGGATGTGAAAAGTGCCTTCTTAAATGGAGTGCTACAAGAAGAGGTTTATGTAGAACAACCTACAGGTTTTGTTTCTCCAACTTATTCCTCTTATGTTTTTAGATTAAATACGGCTCTTTATGGTCTAAAACAAGCTCCAAGAGCTTGGTATGAGACCTTAGCAAGTTTTTTATTAGAGCATAAATTTACAAGAGGAACTGTAGATAAAACTCTATTCACTAGACATCATAAGGACCAAATTTTGTTAGTACAAATCTATGTAGATGACATCATATTTGGCTCTACAGATTCAAAATTGTGCAAGAGGTTTTCTGACCTCATGCATTCTAAATTTGAAATGAGTAGCATGTGAGAGCTTTTATATTTCCTTGGTCTCCAAGTGAAACAACTCCCTGATGGCATCTTCATCTCACAAGCAAAATATGCTAAAGAACTTCTCAAGAAGTTTGGGATGGCTGATGCCTCAACAAAGAAAACTCCCATGGCCACAAATGCTGTTGTGGACTCTGATATACCAGGAAAACCTGTAGATCAGAAACTTTATAGGGGCATTGTTGGGTCCCTATTATACCTCACATCAAGTAGGCCAGATATTATGTTTGCTACATGCCTTTGTTCTAGGTTCCAAGTGAACCCTAAAGAATCTCATCTAATTTTCTTAAAAAGGATTTTAAAATATACAAAGAGTTGTCCTAATCTAGGCCTATGGTATCCTGCTGAATCAGAATTTGAGTTAACTGGATACTCTGATGCTGATTTTGCTGGATGCAGGGTAGATAGAAAAAGTAATTCAGGAACTTGTCAGTTCCTGGGTATGAGACTAGTATCTTGGTTTTGTAAAAAGCAAACATCAGTGTTAACATCCACTGCTGAAGCAAAATATATTGCAGCAGGAAGCTGTTTTTCACAGATGCTGTGGATACAAAATCAACTTCTAGATTATGGGTTCAACTTAAATAATTCAACCCTATTCTGTGATAATACTAGTGTTATAGCCATAGCACAAAATCCAGTAACCATAGTAGGGCAAAGCATATTGATATAAGACATTATTTCATTAGGGAGAGTGTAGACAAAAATAAGATTAAACTTGTCTATATCTACACTGATTTATAGAAAGCTGACATATTCAACAAACCTCTGGATGAGAAAAAACATGCTTTCTTTCTAAATCAGCTGAGAATGATCAATGGAGAAGACTTAGCTTAAGTTCTGTCTGCAATCGACGAATTTTCCAAAGTTCGTCGAACGGAGTTTGACGAACCGGGGAAGGTTTGAGAGATATTCGTCGAACGGAGTTCGCCGAATTCTCTGTGTGAAACAATTTTCGTCGACCGGAGCTCAACGAACCTTGCTTCAGAAGATATTCGTCGACCGCAGTTCGACGAATTGTCTTCAAGTCTTCTGAATGAGATCGACGAATTATTTATTATTAACTCATTTCGTCGACCAAAGTTCGAAGAATTAATTTCATTCTCGTGGAACAGAGTTTGTCGATTCATATTCAGGAAAACCTTATATCTAGGTTTTCTTCGACCTCCATCCCGTGCTTTCTGTTCCCTTGCACTTGATCGTCGTTTTCTCTGTCTTTCTTGCAGGTGATCTAAATGGCGATTCCAGCAGGAGCTCTAGCCGCTATGAAGTTTGACACTGGATTTGATGTCGACTTCGAATCATTCCAGCACTCAGATCCAATCTTCCTATATATACTGGAACTTCTAGAAGAACAGAATCTGAAGAAACTGATGACCACCAGCATAAAGTTGGCAGGAACAAAAATCAGAGAATGGGTCTATACTTCATCCACTTCTGAAGACAATACCATGACAAGATCAATCGCCGGTAACACTATCTCCTTAACCCCCGCAGTTTTAACTGAAATATTTGGTTTGACAAATGGTGAAGAGGATTTAAAAATTGATTCAGAAGAGTTTAATATGATGCTAAATCTGATGGGTTATGCTGGTGACAACCCAAATAAATTGTTGAAGAGGCATTTGTCTGCAGCATACAAGTTCCTGGCAGATATTGTTGGGAAGGTCTTGCTTGGCAAGCATACTGCCCATGACTACATCACAAGACATCAGTTCTTGGTCATGTGTGCAGTAATAAACAAGAAGCAAATAGACTGGGCACAACTTCTGTTTAACTTGATTAAGAAGAAGAATACCAAAAAGGAAGTATGTTTTGGAAGGATCCTAGGGATCTTCCTCAAGGAAAAGGCTGCTGAATCAATGGTCTCCCAGGCCATTTTCATTCATGCCAGTAAAAGGCTCACCTGTGCCTTATTTGGCAGGTGGGAGAGGACAATCACCAAGCCCACTAAGGCTTCTACCTCTTCCACCCCAGCTTCTTAAGGCACCAGGGCTGTTAAAGCCACTCCCACACCTGCTGAAGAGATTCATCTCACTCCACCATCTCTTCCAGCACCCCTTCCAGTAAAACAACTCACTTCCTCTCCCATTATTTCTTCAACACCCCAATCACAACAACATACTCATGTGCCTACTCCACCTCCATCTCTACCACTTGACATCACTGACATTCCATCTACCCCTCTTCAAGAAAATCCACAACCAACACCTCCTGAATCACCTCAAGACACCTACATTCCTTCACCACCACAGTCTCCACTTCCCCCACATTTATCTTCCATACCATCTTACATCCTCCCCACAGACACCATGATGCAAGATGCCACCCCTCCATCCTCATCACCATCAAACCTTCACATACCTGATGTTCCACCCTCCATTCCCTCACTGGTTGCCACCTCTTCCACACCAACTGTAACCCCATCTACCACTTTCTCATTGGACCCCTCTACCATCTCATCTATCATCACCATCATCACCCCTCTTATGAAATCCCTAATAGCATAGGTCATTACACCTCTTGCTACCACCATTCAATCTTTATCTGCTCAAATCTCTGCCCTCACTGCTGCCCCCTCCTCAGTCAGGGGCCTGGCCTCAGTTCCTACTAAAACCAGGCAGGGGGAGATGCCTGATGATGAAGCAGCAGCTACAGCTTCAGACACTTCAGCTCCAGCACCAGCAAATACTCCAGCAGCATATATAGATTATGCAGATAAAGATTTAATTGATTTTATTGATACTGACATGGATTTTGAGTCAGATTCTGAAGGACTCACAACTGTTGGTGATTTTATCCTCAACCCCACAGTTAATTTACAAGAATTACTGGAAACTTTGACACTGTACATATGCAGTATCTTCTAGGAGAATTTACTAAGCCACGGTTGGGTATTGTACCTTATTCTCCTCCTATCCGTCAATTAGTTGCTAAGCAACTATGTGACAGTTTTGAAATTCTAGTTTCTGCACCAACCTCTACAGTCATTCCATCCTCTCCAGAAGTTGTCTCAGCACCAATCTTTGTGATGGATGACTCCCCTATGCTAGATCTAGATGAGTTGATCTTGGCTGATATTGAAGAAGAAAATAAGCCAGCAGCTGAAAGCTCTGTTCCAATTACTTCTGATTCTTGTATAGTCTCTTCTTCAACTATTGCTGATGCTCGAGCTTTTGAAACTTCTGCTCTTGCTCCAGAAAAGACTGCCACTTATGATAAAGCCTTAAAAGCATTGGATGCTCTATATGATAATCCTCAGGGCTCTGCAAGTGAAGATGATGAAGATGATGATGAAGAAGATTCAGATGAAGAAACTGCCAAGAAGAAGAAGAAAATGCTGTAAAAGAAAAGGAAAGCCCCTCCTCCTCCTGTTGCTAAACCAAGCTCAAAGAATGACACCCCATTCTACATCCTTCAAAATATTACTCCTTATAAAGGAATGCCAGCATGAATGTGGCTATATAAAAATCATTAAAAGGAGAGGAAAAGAAGTAGGAAATATTCTCTTCCACCAGTTCAGAGATACAGAAGAGATCCACCTCCTCCACCTCCTCTAGCAGCTGGTGCCACTGGCTCTAGCTCTCAGAGATCTGCTCCTATGCAAACTTATCAGAGACATCAAGGGAGATCCTTTGGAAGCAGTCAGCAAAGGCATCATTCTTCAGGAAATCAACAGCAGCAACAGTCAACTCTCTCTGCAAAATAGAAAACTAACAGTCCTGAAAGACCATATTCACCTCCTGTTCCTTTTGAGGATCCTGAGACAGCAAACACTGCTAGAATGGCCATGTTCCAGGAAATTGTTGGTCTATCCTTGATTAACAAAGAAAAAGCTGAAGGCAAAGACATATCAGAATATACAACTATGTCAAAATACAGGAAGGAAGAACTAAAAAGATTTGATAAAGCCAACAGACTGTTTAATGTTGATGATTACATGAAGCTCCATCCTGAAGCAGTTGTCCCCAGAACTACATCACTGATGATTATTGGGGCAGCTGACATGACAATGACACAGGCACAGGCTTTGGATCCAAAGAGAGAAATTATCTTTACCAAACCAGGAGAATAGCCTAAAGAGGACAAGTCCATGGAGAAGAAGCAGAAGAAGTAATCCTTACTGTTGGGTATTGTATCCACAATTACCTGGATTTGAGGAAGCCACCTGTCAAGCTAAGATGAATTCACAATGTATTTGATAAAATATTTCAAGTTGTGCTTGCAGTTATTCCACGCTAAGTGCACACCAATTTCAGGATGCAGTAGGTCAATATACACGGGTCTGCACGACGTAATCCCTCGTTGAGCAGATCAGTGTGTTGGCCTACGTGTACTCTCTCTATTGGAGTGCACTTACTTTCAAGTACATGGTTGTCTTTATGTAAGAGCAGACAAGGAGCAAGGATGAGTCAAAGAGCAGCTCAGAGGCGTAAGACGAAAACTGATCTAAGTAAGAATCGACGAGAATCACCAAGTGATTCTCGCCGATTCGGCGAGAATCACTGTGATTCCCGCTGAATCGTCGAGAATCACTGACTGATTCTCGCCGGCTAAATCAGAGTGCAATCAAGTCAAATTCGACGAGAATCACTTTGTGATTCTCGACGAATCGTCGAGAATCACCCTTGATTCTCGAGATTCGACGAGAATCACAGGTGATTCTCGCCGATTTTTACTTGGGCAGTTTTCTGGAAAAAGCTGGACCGGATTCTGCAGCTGGCACTATTTTGAACCGGATTTAGGGTTTCTTCTAGTGGGACCCACAACGGTCATCTTGAAGTTGTCTACAGTATAAATACAGGCGTATTTTTGTACAGAACACGAGCGAAGAAGATTTGAAAAAGAGGAGCCGCGACGTGACCTAGATCGCGATTTCTGCCGCCGCCGCCGTTGCCACTCGAGAGAGTTGATCGCCGGTCTTGATCGAGGTTTCTTCCAGATCTCCGGTCGACAGAAGCTTAGCCAAGCTTAGAGTCTCATGTGTCTAACCGGAGATCTCTTGTCTCTTGATTTGTTGATCGGGAAAATCTTTCACGTCCGAATCGATCGAGACGACTGATCCTAGTGTGACCGTTGGTAGACCTAGCTAACTTCGCTACAAAGTTTGGATCTCCAAAGTACAGCAGCCGCACATCGTTGTCGCCGCCGATCCCGTGAACCTAGCCGCTGCCCATCTTGCCGCCGCCGGTTCCGGGGAGATTCTCTCCAAGAGAGATCTAGGGTTGTGGACTCTTCGTGGACTTCAAGAACACGTCGTCAACGAAGAGGGACACCTTAGTCTCCAAACGTAGTTTGTATCTCTTGTACATTCTAGTTTTACTTTTGTTGTAAAGGAATGTTGGTTCCTAGTTGTAAGGGTTGGGTGCAACCCATGTTGTGGGAGTGTTGACTCCTACGTGTGGAAGGGTTCCTTTCGATAGTGCAAGGATTGGATTTCAATCCTGTTGGAGAAGTGACCGAGTCGTCCCTTGTTGGGAGATAGGTCGAAGGGGGAAAGTGGATGTACCCAAATCGGGGAACCACTATAAATAGCTTGTGTACTCTTTTGTGCTGTGTTGTTTTATTTTCGTGTGCAGGTACAATTTAAATTCCGCAAAAACGCTGCACGTCACCTATTCCCCCCCCCCCCATAGGTGAAGATAGTTGACACTAGGTGGACTTTCAAGTGGTATCAGAGGGAGGTTACTCATCAAAAAGGTTTACACCTTGAGTAGAATCCTGCCACCAGTGTCAGAAGCATGGAGCTGGATCATGAGATTTCTCCACTAAGACTTCCCACATGCACAAAGGAGTATTATCCAGTCTGGAAGATGAGAGTGTCATATCACTTGGAGGCTATCGATCCTCGAGCATCTTTCATCCTGGAAGAGGGTCCTTTTATTCCTATGAAGACCTCCGGCTCTGGAAAGAATATCCAAGTGCCCAAGTGTATTGCGGAGATGTCGGAGACGGAACTGTCATTATTTAATCTGGAGAGGATTCGTCATATTATCATGGATATCTGGTCTGGACCTTCTTGCTCTAGATTGGAAAAATGTGAGACGGCCAAATCTATGTGGGTGATGATCTCAGAGCTCATGGGGGGATCAGAGAAAGTTGGAATATGCTGTCAACTAGAGGATGGAGCCTATGTGGGGGTCCTCGCCTCTGAAGATGAAGGCAAGGATCAATCGGACAGCATCAGAGCACCAGTGTCCGTGTCAGAGACTGAAGAGGCCAGTGAGGAAAGCAGCTCTGATGAGGATGACACAACGGTCACTAGCTCTAATGACAATAACACTGAAGAGCAGGTAACTTTTTCATCCTGCCCCGTCTCTCTTGAAGTTTCTGAAGACAGGAACTGTGTTCCTTCAGAAAATTCTGATTCCCTGAAGAGCGCCCTTCAGAAAAGCAACCTGCTTGTTGAAGAACAAGCTCAGGAGATTGTACGGCTGAAGATCTTGTTGGTTCTCCAATTGGCATCCAACAAGGTCAAGGACTCTAAAATCTCTGATCTAGAGAGTAGTCTAGAGATTGAGAAAAGGATAGTATCAAACTTTTCCAAGGTTGATGCTATGAAGAGAAAGGAAGAAAACGGGTGGATCTCCCGAATTATCAATTCGTGGAGAAATGGGGAAACGGTATTCCGACCCCCCGCTCCAAGCAGGAAGGGTATTCATCATGCCTTCAGGTATGACCACAGGAATAATCTTGGTCACTGCAAGGGTGATTTGTCCTCATGTGGAGACACACATAGTGCAAGGGCTGTCATGGCCACCCATGAGAGAATACCTAAGGCTCATTCTGAGCCCTTTGTATTCTCGACCACTGCCCGTACTCGGCATGAATCGGCTAGTATCAGCTCTCAGAACTCTTCTCTACACCCAAGGACACAGGAAAGGGGGGTTAGAAGTCATGTTGTAAGTTCTCATGGGGCCACAGGAAGGGGGCTGTCTGAAAGGAAGGCACCACCTCCCAGACCTCGTGATGCTCGCTGCATGCATTCATTCCACCCTTCCACGTGTCACGGTGGAAGAGGCAGTTCTGGGAGCAGATCCAGATCTATCCCGTTTGGACCTAGGCTCATGACTACCTCAGTCACTAGATCAGGTCAGAAACGGAGATACAACATTCACGAGTGTTGGTGCTGTGGCAAGGTGGGACACTTTTCTATAGACTGTTGGCACAACCCCTCTGTGTCAAGAGCAAGGGCCTATCCACATCTCCAGGGCAGAGGTAGTCTTCCTGTCATGATTTCTGAAGGAAGGCAGTCGAGTGTTTATGCTAACAGGAACCTAGGACCCAATATGTATTGGGTTCCTAAGGTAAAGTAACTCTCTTTTGCAGGGTAGTCTAGGTTCCCGTAAATATAATGGGAACTAGACAGTAGATATTTCAAGACTGAATTGAAACATGCATCTGGAATAACAGCAGTGATATCTATATGGGCATACTCACATCGAGCACCTGGTATGTTTTAGTCAGAGAGGCTAAATGATAACTCTCATAATCCCAGGTATTTTTCATCAGCTCCAAGACTTGAGTCATTTTCTATCGACATTTACGTATATATATATATATATATATATATATATATATATATATATATATATATATATATATATATCTTTGTATATATATATATATATACATATATGTGTGCACATCTAAGGATAGGTTAACACGGTGAATATAAACCTTAGATACATCATTAAAGAGTTATCGGTAATTCCACTGGTAGATTCGAGAACTAACATCTACAGGCGTAAATTAGTTCACTGAAAAACAACGAAGATACGTCATTGGAAATCTTGCCATCAAGAAATGTATGGAAAAGCCCGGTTCAAACCCTAAATAGATTGGCTTTAAGAAGTATTTATATATTTAGAAGATTTTTAAATTGACTTGACATCAGAAGACTTCGAAAATCCGGGATGTCTCTTAACCCGTAGATTCCTGTTAAAGAATTCCTTCAATTTCGACTTAGACAAACGGAAACCCTTTAAAATCCCTTTTTAAACCCATCGAAATCTTGCCAGTCTCCCGCCGACCCTTCATATTCCGCAGGAAATCCTTTTTTAAACTCGCCGATCGTCTCTTTCGTCGACAACAGCAGGACTCTCACCGAAGGACCCGTGATTCTTCCCCTTCCGTCGACATCACGCAAGATCTCTCACGAAGGACCCTCACCGACTCTTCCTGATTCGCCGATCTCGCCGATTGCCTTCCGTGGATCTCTCATCTCTCTCGTCGAGGGATTTCTTCACAGTTACGATCACTCACAGTCAGGTGCCCCTACCGGGTGTCCATCGTCTTCATCGATCTAACTCACCGTCTACGCTTTTAGGTAACCACATCCTCACCCTTACGTGGACTTTATCACTAGTGTCGCTTCCCTTTTGACTTTTGATTAAGTGTATAGTAGGGATTCTCTCCCTAGGTTTGCAATGGCTCCAAGGACAACCGCTGGGCTGGTCACTGGATGCGAGCTGGTTCGAACAGGGTTCTCTCATGCCTCAGATGAATTCAGAAACATCATTATTATGCTGGAAGAGGCTGGACTCTCATTCGTGCTGGAGCACCCGTGTAAAATCTTGGACAAGGAAGTACTGGAGTTCTTCGCTACCGCCAAACTCTGAAATGAAGACTCTCTCATCAAGAGCAAGGTTGCAGGGGCAACGATCAAGATGTCTGCAAACAAGCTAACTCAATACTTGCAGCTCACTAGTTCGGAGCACGAGGACTATCTTGAGGAAGAAGACAAAACCAGGACTTTATTATTCTGTGGACTCGGTCGATAAAGCGAAAGGATATGAATGAAGAAGGGAAACTTCTGTCAGACATCATTGGGAAGGTACTCATATGCAAACCAGGTTCTCATGACCACATCTCTGCGGATATGTTCAAGATCCTGGTGGCAATTGTCTGCAGAAAAGGATTCAACTGGGGGGCATTGCTTTTTGAGAAGATAAAGGACACCCTCAGATCTCCTAGCTTTGGCCGAATCATCAGTCTGTATCTCAATCAGTTGAATGGAGATAAGTACGACATGAGTAAAGGTGTTCCTCTACATTACTTGAAGAAAATGGACTCGAGTGTTTTTGACAGATGGGAGAGGTGCATTGGGCAGGCTGCCGTGGTAGAACAACAGGAAGTATCTCCAGCCGAGGACGGAACTGTGGCTGATTCCTTAGTTATCCCCAGTGAAATTCCTGATGCTTTGACTGCAGGAATTGAGGGGGAGCCTCTACCCACTGATGCTACTATCGTATCTGACATCTCCCAGATAGCCAGATATGCAGTGGCGGATATACAAGAAGAAAGTGATGCTGTAGAGGAGACTGCTGATGAAGGGTTGGAAGCTGATGCTGATGAGAATGATCTCATGGATGATGAAGGTGAGGAAGAAGGCAATGAGGGACAGGAAGCATTGGAGACTCAGGATATCACTGAAGTTCCATCTGACAAGCACGCTCCTGAGTTCGTCCCTGAGAACATTGGTGCATCAGTGGAGGGGGAGTCCGAGAAATCTACAGAGGCCGCAAGCATTCCCCCCTTAGAGGTTGTGCTCGTGTCCAGCTCTACAGGTGCATCTGATGAAGAGCAAGGCCAAGGAGTGCCTCAGGCTCATCCACTATGAGATGATCTAGCCAATCACACCGTGAATGTCATTCAGGGTATTGTGGATGAGCTCAAAGCATCTTTTGAGAAAGCTCAAAATAAAATGTTGAACAGAATTAAGAAATCAGAGAATCTCATGCTCAAGAACATGGTGGAGATCAATCACAAACTGGACGTGATGGAAAAGAAGTTTGAAGATAAGTATACAGCGGCTGGCCAAGCTATCACTCTTCTTATGGACGGATTGAAAAAGAACACCGATACTCTCGCCGTCGTAAATCAGAATGCTCATGTCGTAGCAAACAACATTCAAAAGTTTGATGGCAATATGGTAACTCTTAACACCAATCAACAAGCCTTGGTCACTGAATTCTCCAGGACTACAAAGCATATTGATGAGTCACTGCATTCTTATGCAAACTCCATTGCAGTCGAAGCCAAAAAGGGGGAGAAAGAATATATAGCTAAGATGGCTGAGCTTCGGGAAGTCATGATCAACAACTTTGAGCAGTCAAACAAATATGTTTATGACAGTTGCTGGTGGATGCTCTAACAAGCGTTAGGCGTTAATATCCCTAAAAATCCCCAGGGTGCTCCTGCTCCTGAAGATAATACTGTGGTTGATGAGGGCGCCAGTGTTGAAGAAGTTCTTGTAAGTGAAGCTGATGTTCATAGGGCTGCTAGGGCCTCCTCCAAGGCAAAACTGATGGCAATGTTTGATCAAGGAGCCCTAGCAAAAGCCAGGGACAATAGGAAATCACAAGAAGGGACATCAAAGGAAACACAAGTTGAAAAGAGAATCAGACTGAAGGAGGAGGAAGTAAGAAACGAAAAGTAGAGTCCAGTATCCAAGAGTATCATATTGGACACATTCTGGCTACAAGAAAAAGGGGAAATCAATCGAAACGATGTATACAGCCAACATGAGTGGGAGCTGCACAAGACCTATGAAGCCAAACGTAACATCTTTTTCAGGACCAACACTGCGGCAGATAAAGCTCCTCCTCCCAGATACTATCCAAAGCCTAAGGAGTATGTTGAAAGGCAAAGGAAGAAGTTTTTGGCTCAAAAACTCAAGGATGACTTAGCCAAAGAAAAATAGTTAGAAATTTATAGCTTGTCATTCTCTCATAAGAACAATTAACGTGTATTATTATTATATGAACAATCTTGAAATTTTATATATATATATATATATATATATATATATATATATGAATTTATGAGTGACTCAAGTTTTGGTCTGTTTGTCTATACTCTCTTGTGCTGCATCTCTAAATTTTGTATGTTGTATATATTATCTGGTTGGTGGTATTCATCTTAGCTAGTAGGATTTTGGCTTCGTCAAATAGGGGGAGATTGTTGGGTATTGTATCCACAATTACCTGGATTTGAGGAAGCCACCTGTCAAGCTAAGATGAATTCACAATGTATTTGATAAAATATTTCAAGTTGTGCTTGCAGTTATTCCACGCTAAGTGCACACCAATGTTAGGGTGCAGTAGGTCAATATACACGGGTCTGCACGACGTAATCCCTCGTTGAGCAGATCAGTGTGTTGGCCTATGTGTACTCTCTCTATTGGAGTGCACTTACTTTCAAGTACAGGGCTGTGTTTATGCAAGAGCAGACAAGGAGCAAGGATGAGTCAAAGAGCAGCTCAGAGGCGTAAGACGAAAAATCATCTAAGTAAGAATCGACGAGAATCACCAAGTGATTCTCGCCGATTCGGCGAGAATCACTAGTGATTCTCGCCGAATCGTCGAGAATCACTGGCTGATTCTCGCCGGCTAAATCAGAGTGCAATCAAGTCAAATTCGACGAGAATCACTTTGTGATTCTCGACGAATCGTCGAGAATCACCCTTGATTCTCGACGATTCGACGAGAATCACAGGTGATTCTCGCCGATTTTTACTTGGGCAGTTTTCTGGAAAAAGCTGGACCGGATTCTGCAGCTGACACTATTTTGAACCGGATTTAGGGTTTCTTCTGGTGGGACCCACAACGGTCATCTTAAAGTTGTCTACAGTATAAATACAGGCGTATTTTTGTACAGAACACGAGCGAAGAAGATTTGAAAAAGAGGAGCCGCGACGTGACCTAGATCGCGATTTCCGCTGCCGCCGCCATCGCCGCTCGAGAGAGTTGATCGCCGGTCTTGATCGAGGTTTCTTACAGATCTCCGGTCGACAGAAGCTTAGCCAAGCTTAGAGTCTCACGCGTCTAACCGGAGATCTCTTGTCTCTTGATTTGTTGATCGGGAAAATCTTCCCCGTCCGAATCGATCGAGACGACTGATCCTAGTGTGACCGTTGGTAGACCTATCTAGCTTCGCTACGAAGTTTGGATCTCCAAAGTACAGCAGTCGAACATCGTTGTCGCCGCCGATCCCGTGAACCTAGTCGCCGCCCATCTTGCCGCCGCCGGTTCCGGGGAGATTCTCTCCAAGAGAGATCTAGGGTTTTGGACTCTTCATGGACTTCAAGAACACGTCGTCAATGAAGAGGGACACCTTAGTCTCCAAACGTGGTTTGTATCTCTTGTACATTCTAGTTTTACTTTTGTTGTAAAGGAACGTTGGTTCCTAGTTGTAAGGGTTGGGCGCAACCCGTGTTGTGGGAGTGTTGACTCCTACGTGTGGCAGGGTTCCTTCCGATAGTACAAGGATTGGATTTCAATCCTGTTGGAGAAGTGACCGAGTCGTCCCTTGTTGGGAGATAGGTCGAAGGGGGAAAGTGGATGTACCCAAATCGGGGAACCACTATAAATAGCTTGTGTACTCTTTTGTGCCGTGTTATTTTATTTTCGTGTGCAGGTACAATTTAAATTCCGCAAAAACGCTGCACGTCACCTATTCCCCCCCCCCCCCCCCCATAGGTGAAGATAGTTGACACTAGGTGGACTTTCACTTACTCTGTTTTAATTTCTTTGCTTTTTTGTCTACATTTGCTTTCAAATTGTGTTAACTGTTTAAACAAAGCTTATGTACATATATATCTGCTGCATGTGTTGGTAATTCTCTGCCAGATATATCTTTTTCTTGCTTTGTTTATTTTTATGTTTATGTTTTGAGTCTATTAGTGACCTCACCCATATATGGGGAGATTGTCGGATCCCTAGTTGATTTGAGCTAGGTTCACTAACTTAGGATGTGACCCAACATGTATAACCAGGGTCAAATTTGTGTTCTATAGTCTAGGCCAAGTCCTTAGAGTCAATATCAGATGGACCAGCTATCAACAAGATCATCAGAGACTCAAGACTTAGAAGATTTCAAGACTAAGTAAAATGAGTTTGACGTTCGTCGAACTCAGGTCGACGAAAGGCGCTCTCAGCTCGACGATCTTGAGATATTTCTCTGAGCTGAGCTCGACGATCTTCATTCTCTGTTCGACGAAAACTGGGATACTTCAACAAACTAAAGTCAGGGTAACTCCAGATTATTCTAAGTCCCACTTCAGGCTTTGGTCGACGAACAAGATTTTGAGCTCGACAAATTTGGACCTCGAGTTCACAACAACCTTCTGTTAGAAGATCTCAGGTTGACGAAGTCAACTTCTCAGGCCGACGAATTCTCAGGTCGACGAACTCTGCTCTTTGGTCGACGAATTCTAGAACCAGAAGATTTGTGTCGACACTTAGGGCATGTGTCGACACCAACTATGTCAATGCTGGAAGATTTGTGTCGACACCAAGAATAATCTGTCGACACCAACTATGTCGACACTGGAAGATTTGTGTCGACACCAAGAATAATCTGTCGACAATAACTTATGTCGATACCAGAAGATTTATGTCGACACCAGAAAACTTGTGTCGACACCAGAAGTTTTCATGTCGACACACAGAATATCAGTCAACACAAAATATTTGACTAAGTCCAGAATTGTTGCTGAACTCCAGTCGACGAATGCAATTGTCAACTCGACGAGCTTCAGACAGAAAAGGCAAAGTTTTGAAGTATGCAAGTTCTGTTATTCGCTCGACGAACTTGGAACTCAGCTCGACGAACAGAAGCTGTCTGGTTGACGAATACAAAACCTCAGTTCGACGAACTATTAACTCAGCTCGACGAATTCTGTTATTCGTTCGACGATTCCAAACTTAGTCATTTCCGGCATTTAATCCTCACTCAAATGCAATAATTCCTGACAGATTAATGACTCAAACATTCTCTGAATGTAGCCGTTAGAGGAAGCATTAATTACAGTCTTCTTCAGGAATATTACTTGCTGATTTTCCACGGGATAGTTGGGGAAATACTTTAATGCCAATTATTCTCAAGACGTCAGCATTAATTATAGAGGATTCAAATTTTTGAAGAGACATAGAAGAAAACAGGATCGACAGGCAAGAAGCAAGAATCAGAGTACAAGAAAATACTAAGTCAGAAAAACAAAGACTGATAGACTAACTACAAGATTTCACATACATCACCAGAAAAGCTTCACACAAAAACTCATTCTGAAGCTTACAGTGATAGACAGTGATATTCAGAAGAAGAAGAAGAACTATAATATATCAAGAGTCTTCTTCTTCAACATTCTCTCCAGGACTTCTCCAAGGACAGTAGATATCAAATCAGTCAAGAAGATCCTGCATCACTGCTTGTCAAGAACACTGATTGAAGACCTATCACCCTACAGCAAAGCTCCAGATATTTCCTGAATCATTCTACATCTCAGGTGGAGCTTTTGCTAACATCATTCCACATAAGTCTTCTCTCTGATTGTTGACAGAGAAGACAAAATCACTCTCTCACCCCCTCCTGTACAATGGGTTGTCATCTCCCTTCAAAAGTGATTCCTGGTTGCAAGTCTCCTTACCAAAAGACTTGAGTTGGTTTTTGGGGACCTGATCAAAACCCATTGGTGTCAGGCACCTGATCAACAATCTGAGTGGATTCCTACCAAGGGTGTTAGAAGAGTGGATGTACCCAGTTGAGGGGGAACCACTATAAATTTCTTGTGTCGTCTGGTTGCTCATCTTTTTATTTTTGTTCTTGCTGTGTGTCTGTGATTAGGATTATTACTTTTTGGTTTTCAGTTTCTTAATTACTGCACCTTTCAGTTTACAGCAAAAGCTGTAACAGTACTGTTTGTTTTGGGACCTAATAAATTTTAAATATACTCTATTCACCCTCCCCCCCTCTAGAATATTGTAGGTCTAACCCTCACTTTCATGAGGTATTCCCTGTACAACTTTGGATCATCCCCTGATACCAAGGATATCTGCATCTGATCCAACATATGCACCAGCTCCAAAATCCATCAATTGGGGCACTGCTCCCAACTTGGTGGCTCTCCGACTTAAAGCATATGCCACCACGTTCACCTTGACGGGATGGTAATGTATGATATACTGATAGTCTGAAAGGAATTGTGCCCAGCGCCTCTGTCGGATATTCAGCTCCTTCTGAGTGTCCACATATTTCAGGTTCTTGTGATCTAAAAAGATATCACAGTGAACCTCGTAGAGGTAGTGTCTCCAGATTTTTAGAGCGAAAATCACCGCTCCCATCTCCAAGTCGTGCACCGGATATTTTAGCTCATGTTTCTTCAACTGTCTGGAAGCATAAGCAATCACGTGCCCATTCTGCATCAGAACGACACCCATCCCTTGGTATGGAGCATCAGTGTATACCTAAAATCCCTCCTTCCTGGATGGAAGGGCAAGAATAGGAGTCGAGGTGAGCCGACCCTTCAGTTCCTGGAAAGAAGCCTCGCACCGCGGCATCCAAATGAATGGGGTCTCCTTCTTTGTCAGGGATGTGAGCGGGAGAGCAATTCGGGAGAACCCCTCTACGAACTTCTGGTAATAGCCGGCAAGTCCTAGAAAACTCCTCACATCGGTGGATGTCTTCAGTGGTAGCCAATCTCAAGCTACAGGAACCTTCGCCGGATCCACTGCTAAACCTGCTCCACTAATAATATGACCCAGAAAGGCCACCTCCTTCAACCAGAACTGGCACTTGCTGAACTTCGCAAATAACCTGTGATCTCAGAGCTTCTCCATGGTCAGTGTTAGGTGGAAAGCATGCTCCTCCTCAGTCCTTGAATAGATGAGGATGTCATCTATAAAAACTATGACAAAAATGTCAAGGTAAGGCTCGAATACCTGGTTCATCAAGGTCATGAACGTGAATGGGGCATTCGTGACGCCGAAGGACATCACTGTGAACTTAAATAACCCATATCTGCTGTTAAAGGTTGTCTTCGGAATGTCCTCCTCTTATATACGCAGCAAGTAATATCCTAATCGCATTTCCAACTTCAAAAACCAATGAGCTCCCTCCAACTGGTCAGACAACTCGTCAATCATGGGCAGGGAATATGTGTTTCGGACCGTGAGCCTGTTCAGGGCTCTGTAATCAATGCAAAAGCGAAGCGTGTCGTCCTTCTTCTTCACGAATAAAATTGGTGCTCCTCAAGGCGAGGAGCTTGGCCTGACAAATCCTGCTTCTACCAGCTCCTATAACTGGCTCCGAAACTCTACCAGCTCCTTCGGGGCCATACAATAGGGTGCTCTCGATACCGCCTTAGCCCCCAGCATGAGCTGAATCTGGATGTCCTTCTCCCGATGCGGTGGTAACCCGGCCAACTTCTCTGGGAATACGTCAACAAAGTCTCGAACCACCAGAATATCAGCAACAGAGCCCTTGACCTCAGTCATCTCGAACAACACCTAGTAAACCTTGTCTCCCTGTAGGAGGGCCTTAACGGCCTGAATAGAAGAGATAAAGAGGCAGGAAATAGGAGCAGTACCTTCAAACGTCGCATATACATCACCACATCTGAGTACAACTCTCCTCGTCGGGCAGTTAATCTGAGCATGGTTCTGGGCGATCCATGTCATACCCAAAACGAGATCGAAGTCCGGCAAGCTCAGGGTCATTGTCGGGGCTTTGAGGGTCAACCCATCGATGGTCACCCTCAGGATGCAACTTGCAATAGATCGGACCACCATCCCATTGGGGAGACGCACCCTCCTGGTAACTCCCTCGTAAAACCTAACACCCTCCAGCTTCTCGATAAAGTCCTCTGAGACGAAATTGTGTGAAGCCCCCATGTCGAAGAGAGTGTGGGCGGGCTTGCCACACACAAACACTACTCCTGAGTTTATTAGAGTATCTTAGTTATCTATTTCAAGATTCTTCCTTAGCATTTAAACTGTTTCAAATCTACACAGTCTCATCTTAGAAAGAAAAGAACTTTAAAAAGAAAAATTTTATATACCTGCTATTACCCTCTCCGGGTCTCGGGGCTGTGCCAGATCTAAGGCATAAACATGCCCCCTGTCCTGCCTGCGCTCTCTCCCCTGAAATCCACGGCCCCGGCCACGTCCCTGCCCACCAAACTGCCGATAACATGTCGGTGGGGCCTCCTGGAGTGCTGGTAATGGTGCTCCTCTCATAGGGCAGTTCCTTTGAATGTGCCCCAGCTGGTTGCACCGATAACATGTTGGTGGATCCTCCACTGCCCTCGGCATCTCCCTCATCTATAGTGGTTGAGGAGCCAACACCACTGGGGTCCTCTGCTCCTGCCTTCCCTCCTGACGGGGCTGATCCCCGTTCCTCATTTCCCCCAAAACACGACCTCTCGACCGGTCTCTCCTACCGCCGATCACAGCATCATTGGTCGATCTCTTCCGGCCCCGAACAACAAGCTGGTCTACTTCCAGTTTCTTGGCCATCTCCAAGATCCTGGCCAAACTCCCATCAGATACAAAGAGGAGGGCCTGCCTTGTGTCGTCGTGAAGTCCCTTGTAGAACCTCTTTGCGTAGTCCGCATCATCCAGCAGGTACGAATCCATAAAGTAAGCTAAATGATTAAACTCCCGATAGTACTCCAAAACTGTCATCCTTCCCTGCCTCAACTGCAAAAACCTATCCTCCAACTTATCTCCTGCTTACTAAGGCACAAAATGCTCCAGTAGGGCTGCCCTGAATTCCTCCAAGGAAATGTCCGCAATATCCACTCCAGCAAATGATGTGTCCAGCAGTGACTTCCACCACCTCTTCGCATGTGACTCCAGACATGACACTGCCAAAGTCATAGCCTCCTCTGACGGGCATCTAATACCGGCCAGCATCTCGTAAATGATGTCCAGCCACTCCTCCGTACAAACTCCAGTTTCCGTCCCGAGATAGGATGGGGGAGAAAGCCCTGGAAGACGCTCAGCCAGTTTGCCCCGGGATTTGGCTGAGGCGTCGGAGCCTGCTGAGCCCTAAAGGCCTCCAGAATAATAGTCAAAGTCTGGCCTATCTCTGTCTGCTGGAACAGAGTCGGAGCTGGCAGGGGTGGAATCAGGTTTTGAGCCTGAAATTCCCTATGCTGGGGAGTAGGGTTCGTCGTAGGATACAAAGGAGAATACCAATTATTAGACGTTAAGGGAAAGGAAGGAAAGAGATGGGATTTTTGCATGTGATTTCCCTTTATGGGCACACCATTGCTTCCACTGCTAGTTTGTCCCCAAACTAAGCTCGTGCGGGGTGGCCCAGGGTTTGTGGACTTCCTTTGCTTCGGATCGAGGTTCCGATACTAGTTTGTAAGACCCCTTTTTTTGCTACGCTACCGGGTCTTAAACCCAGAATCGTCGTTTCGCGGTGACACCTTCGCTCGGAAGGTCGTCACTACAAAATGCCAACCCTGCTGGCACACAGAATCACCAATGATGCGGAAGCTTTTGAAAGAAGACAGTAAATGCCAAGTCCACAAAACATATCACATACAAGGAATTAGCATGAATCACAGCATGTCCCAGAATAAAAGAGTATCAAAAAAGACGAACAGGAAGGTAAACGGGCTTATGCCCAGTACATCAGAATACTCACTACAAGGTCACTCATGGAAGCTAACAAAACTAAACACTCACGGAGCTAGAAGTGGGAGCTCCTGAGCTAGACTGACCCACCTCCATGTGCACCATGCCCTGCTGGTGCTGTCTCTCCATCTGCTTCCTGTCTCCCATCCGGAGCCCCTGAAAAATAATCGTCCACCAACCGTTAGTCAAAAGACTAAGCCAACTATCATCCCCGCCTCCCCCCGCGACTCCCAGGCACCATGCGGGAAGGAGAATAGGGAATATATTGAGGTGGAGAAGTGTCAAAGCAGATGGTGGCGGACCTAAGCTAGTAGTGATATAACAAAACTATAAAAGTGTACAGCAGTAATATGATAATATCAAAAGGAAAGCAGTAAAGAAAGAAAGTAAGAGAGCAGAGTACAATGAAGAATAAACTTAACTTATATGAATGCACATACAAACTAATAAGTTAAGAGGTCTTTTGCAAGGCTCTCATTGTATAAAAAGTCTAATACCATTTTATACGATGGGGTGTCGGGTTTATATGCAAATATGAGTGTAGTGCTTTGTTATGCATGAAATGCTATGTTCACATAAATGCAACGCACGCACACGACTCTATGCGCACCTTACTTTAAAAATGGTTAATAAATATTAAATCTTGTTGGAAAATTATGTTACTTGGCCAGAGAACTTTTTAGGGCATAATAAAGTCTAGAAAAGTATTACATGTTATTTGGATGAATTTATGAGAATGTTTCTTCACAAAGTGCACTTTAAGGGATTTTCTTCAAGTATTTTTATATATGGTTTACTAACCTTGGAATTGCATGAAACTTAGCCAGTAGTATTTTCTAATCATTATAAGGCTCTGGTAATTTTTATATAATTTTTGGACTAAGATTTATGGTACTCCCTTCATTAAGCTTATTTACTTGAATTGTCTTGAATTAATTATTTAGAGGATAGTACATTTATGCAAATTTGTGAAATTTTGTATCCACTGATATTTTACTATAATATAGTGTTCACAATCCTTGGGTGGCCAGAAATTTAGGAAATCTAGCACTTCATGTTCAAAATTAGTCATGGCCTAGATTTTTGGAATATTAAATAAATGCCAAATTAATTAGGAAAATATAAAAGTTTCTGGATTTAGAGTAAGTATGTCATGATAAACCCCCATTAATTATCTTAGGGCATTTGGACGAAAGTTTGGAGTACCTCTTATCATGTACATCATATAGCTTATGTTGGTCTGCATTTAGTAAAACTGCGAAATTTTGATAACATGAGGAATGAACATAGGGAGTTAGGGATAATAGTCACTAATTTGCGGTGAAGAGAAAATGAGTTGGTCTATAAGAGTCATGATGAGGGAAATGTTGGGTCGACTAGAGTTAAGAGGTGTTCGGGATCGACGAAAGGTCGTCTTTCCTGTAGGGAGAAAGAAAGTCAAACTACAGTAGGATTAGATCTAGTATAATATTAAAAGGGATCAAAAATTGGGTATTAACTAATAATAAATAAGTACCTTGCGAAAGGGAGCCTTGGGCTTCAGCCCATCGTAGTTCCTAGTACCCTCAAGAGCCCTTCACGGGGAATGCCTTGGGCAGTACAAGGTTAACGTAAGCCGTAGGAATAAATGGAATGGAAGCGTAATTAGAAATACTCTAGGGTTACACTTACACTCACACTCACTGGTGTTGTGGGAGTCAGGTTAGGTCTCCTGAGCGGTAGGCTTGGTGGTATTAGTGATGGGCTGGTTAGCCCGACGAGTCGATGGCTCGGTAGGTGGTTTGATGGACGGGTTAGTCCAGGGAGCCTATGGCTCGGAAGTTCTGGTTTGCATGTGCATAACATATGGTGGTGGGTCTTTGTTACTTGACGGTCGTTCACGCCGATGTCGGTACGATGACTCTGCGAGTGTGGTTCACACATAGCCAAGGAAAGACTTGTGTATTTTCCAGCATGGTACGTAGAGGCTCCGTGGTGTGTTCTTCATGTTGAGGCATACAAGGGTCTAGGTTGGGTGGCGTGAATGTCGTCCTAGTAGTGGGGTGGCCCGACCCACTGCCTTTGTTTGCCATAGTTCGAGTTACATGAGAGTTTAGCTAGCTCCAAAATGGGGGAACAAAAGGTCTTTGCGCATAGAGTCGCGTGCGTGAGTTGCACTTGTGTGAACATAGCATTTCATGCATAACAAAGCACTACACTCATATTTGCATATAAACCTGACACTCCATCGTATAAAATGGTATGAGACTTTTTATACGATGGGAGCCTTGCAAAAGACCCCTTAACTTATAAGTTTGTATAGGCATTCATATAAGTTAAGGTTATTTTTCATTATACTCTGCTCTCTTACTTTCTTTCTTTACTGCCTTACTTTTGATATTATCACATTACTGTCTTACTTTTGATATTATTATATTATTGTTGTACACCTTTATAGTTCTGATATATCACTGTTAGCTTAGCTCCACTGTCATCTGCTTTGACACTTCTCCACCTCAATATCTTACATATTCTCTTTCCCGCATGGTGCCTAGGAGTCGCGGGGGGAGGCAGGGATGATAGTTGGCTTTGTCTTTTGACTAACGGTCGGTGGACTATTATTTTTCAGGGGCTCCGGATGGGAGACAGACAGAAGTCGGAGAGACAGCACCAGTAGGGCATGCTGCACATAGAGGTGGGCCAATCTAGCACGGGAGCACCCGCTTCTGACTCTTTGAGTGTTTAGTTTTGTTAGCTTCCACGAGTGACCTTGTAGTGAGGATTCTGATGTACTGGGCATAAGCCCGTTTACCTTTCTGTTCGTGATTTTCGATACTCTTTTACTCTGGGACATGCTCTGATTCATGCTTTTACTTATATGTGATATGTTATGTGGACTTGACATTTTGTCTTCTTTCAAATCTTTCGCATCTTTGGTGATTCTGTGTGCCAGCAGGGTTGGGGTTTCGTAGTGACGACCTTCCGGGAGAAGATGTCACCGCGAACCGAAGATTCTGGGCGTAAGACCCGGTAGCGTAGCAAAAAAAGGGGTCTTACATTACATTTGGTGTCACTATACCCTTTAGCGCTTCCCAGGGTTTTATCATGAGCCAGGCATGACAAAACCGTCCTAGGGGTCTAGAAGTCTGAGGGATGTTACAGCCGGAATCTACAAGGCCTGCAGGACATACACCCCAACCAAATCTTTGTGACTGTTTCTCACCACGGAAGGTTGTTGCCACGGGGTTTCGAAACCACAACCTTGATATGACCCTCCTGCAAGCAGGGCTCATCAATGTACATAATCTATTTCTTTCAAATTGGTTAAGTTCCTTGTTCATGGACAAAAGTCAAGACTCATCATTTAGTACTTCAAAAATGTTCCTAGATTCAATTTCAGATACAAAACATAAGTTTGGCAATGATTCGTGCACAGATGAACGAGTTCTAATTTCATGTGAAGGCTCTCCAACTACTAGTTCTCTAGGATAATTTTTTGAAAAAAAATAGTTCATTTGGAGGCCTATATCCTTCCTAATCACCTAAGTTGTCACCTACTACTACGACATCTCTCTTCACACTCTCCTTGTCTTGAGATATGACGTCATCATCAATTATATTTAACTTAGGGTCTTCTTTTGAAGTAATTTCGTCAAAGTGAACATAAATTGATTCTTCTACGACCAAGTTTCTTTTATTGTAGACCTTATAGGCATGACTCGTGGAGAAATATCCTAAAAAGATGCCTAGGTCAGATTTTTCATCGAATTTCCCTAAATTATCCTTGGTGTTAAGAAATAAACATGAGTAACTAAAGACCCTAAAATATGATACAAACAGTTTTTTTATCATAGTATAGTTCATAAGGGGTGCGCTTGAAAATAGGGCGAAGCATGGTCCGGTTCATCACATAACATGCAGTGTTGACCGCTTCAGCCTAAAAGTAACGAGGTAATCCAAACTCGGGTAGCATTATGTGCGCTAATTCTTGGAGTGTTTGGTCCTTTCTGTCAACTACTCCATTTTGTTGTGTAGTGCGTAGGGCTAAAAAACTCGTCTCGAATACCTAAATTATTACAAAATTTTATAAAATTTTCATTCTCAAATTCTCTCCCGTGATCAAACCTTATGCATTTTATTTTTAGTTCCATTTTGTTTTGCAATCTAGCGCACAGGTTAGAGTATTCAATGAATTTATCAAATTTGTTAGCAAGAAAAACGGTCTAACAAAATTGTGAGTAATCGTCTATAATCACAAAAGTGTATTGTTTCCCACCTATACTACATGTGTTAAGAGTACCAAACAGATCCATTTAAATTAATTGTAGTGGTCTAGACGTGGAAATATCAATTGATCGTATTAAATCATTGTGGTGCATGTGATGTTCACATTCATCTTTGTTAATTTATCATAAAGAGCACATTTAGTTTAACTTTAGCAAATCTTGATATGATATAACTAGCATGAACAATGAGGTTTTCCAATAGTAAGAGACGATACTAAATGATAAGTTAGGGTAACCATATGCTATGATATGTAAGTTTCAACACATATATACTTGATTTGCATGTGCCCAAAACGGAACTCCTCACTCAATATACATAGGACTATATGAATGTGATTAAGTTCCAAGATTTATGTTAATATATATACGATTGATTTTTATAGTATTACTTAAGAAATATAAATTTCAATTTGTAGAGAAATTATGAAAGAAAATCAACTAGCCTAGGTGATAGACTTCATTATAACTGATGTTATGATAGAGAGATACATAGGACACTTAAAAGTTGACTATTATTCAATGGCGTTTATATTGGCAATCCAGCTTTGGATATTGGCAACCCAGCAAAATAATAAAAAAACATACATAATATGACCACTAATAGCAGCCCAAAATACGAAACACACGTCTTTTGAAATAAGTATAATATATGATATTTTTAGAAAAAGTGTTCAACATAAAAGTTGTAGATCTCGTAGAGATCTACAATTTTTATGTTGAACACTTTTTCTAAAAATGTAATATAATAGGCCTATTTTCAAATGGCGCGGAACCCGTGCGGAACTATGCGAGTTCCGCCCGGGTTTCGCGCCTTTTGAAAATAGGCAAACTATATGATATTTTTAGAAAACGTGTTCAACATAAAAGTTGTAGATCTCGTCGAGATCTACAACTTTCATATTGAACACTTTTTCTAAAAATGTCTATCTAAAAATTTAATTTTTGGGCTGTCAGTATCCATCGGGCTGTCAATAGCCATATTTTAGGCTATCATTTTCTTTGGGCTGCCAATATCCATATAGGGGCTGCACATATAAACACCCTTATTCAATTACATTCAGTTGGATTGATTTTTCATTAAACATAATATTTATAAGTCATATAGCAAAAATATATGAAAAATGTCCATGGCATGTTGGCTTAAGTGAAATACAAAAGCAAAAATAAAAACAAAATTAAATAAAAACAAAAAGAACATTATGCACATCGTGAAGCAGATTATTGAGTAATTTTGTTTTGAATAGTTTCCACACCACGCAATAGGTGGACACTAGTGGATAAAATATTTAGATATCCAAAGGAGTCAAGTTTTGCGGTTATTTTGGGTACCCAAACATAGCGTGATAAACTATATGGATATAATAACAAATGTGTCCTTTCATGTGGAATAAGTGCTTCATTTTTAAAGATGAATGTTCATTCATACTTTGGTTGAATATTCTTTTTATATGATAAATGTCCACAATCATTAAGTTGAGGCTTATAATGATAGTGATTTTTAAAATTATTATTAATAAAAATTTGTTGACATTTACTTTAATATTTTGAGAAGTTAAATGCACATCAAATATTCTACTAGGTGTATGTCTTATGAAATTTGAAATACTAGTAGATACTTTATATATCTTTGAAGATAAACTAGACTTAAACAATTTTTTATTATTTGAAATTTTTTTCTTAAATAATTTTAATGATTCTAGTTTATGAGTTAAAACACTATTTTCATTAATCAGTTTTTTTCTTTTGAAATATGTAGCTCTTTTTCAAAAAATTTGAATTTTTCTTTTATATTATTGCAATCAATACAAGATGTAGAAATTTTATCTAAAGAGCATGTAGTGTAGGCACTACAATAGTAGATTCTACATTTGCAATTCCTTTTAAAATGTTATTTTCTAAACGTAATTTTGATTTAATATTTTTCAATTTCTTGATTTTACGTTTAGAAATATTTAGTATGCATAATATAGAAATTGAAGTCGCGACAATGAGAATTTTTGCTTACAGTATTCTCGGATGTGGCAAGATTTGAACAAGAAGTTCCTTTGATATCTTCTTCTACGCATGATGTACTTGTTGTGTCCCCATCCGAGCATAATCGTGCAGTCTCCCATTCCTTTTTCTTTGACAGATCTTCCTCCAAGTACAAGTCCTTGTTGATTTCTTCTCTTGGATCTGTAGGAAATTGCTCTTGTTCATCATATGTTGAAGGAAGACTGTAAATAGTCTTAAGAAATTTCCAAATATCACAAGTAGTAGACCAACTATAAATAAGTTTGAAAATGTCTTGATCAAACACGCAAAAAAACTATTCATTAATTAAGCATTTAAAAACATTTCATTTTTTATTTAATGTGCTTGGGGGTTTCCTAATAGTAATATTCCAAACTTCTATATTTAATGATTTAAGAAATTTTTCCACCAATATTTTTCGCCCTTCATAATTTTCACCTATAAAAAAACGGTGGTGCTAGTGATTTTTCAGTGTACAAAGTTTCATCCCCACTAGTCGATTCGAGAATAGGGTTGGTCAATATTCCTGATGGTGAAATCGATTTGGAATAACATCGCACTGATACCACTAGTTGGATCTGATGACCATCCTTAGAGGGGGGGGGGGGGGGGTGGAGGGGGGGGGGGGGGGGGTGGAGGGGGGGGGGTGTGTAATTATGGTTTTTAAGTAAATTTAGAATTAAAAATAAATTTCAGCAAGAGCTACCTGTTCTAGAAGCTAACACGGGGAGGTAGGATACTGCGACGCGGTGGTAGGTCACAGTGAATAACTTCTCATACAAAATGTTATTTTTTGAATTACACGCAACTCTTAAAACCCTATCAACATCCATCCACGAATTCACAGTAAAATAAAAGAACTTTAATCTTATTCAAAACTAAAACAAGGGTTTGCAATAAGACGACTGGATCTCCATGACGCAGGAGATAGGAGGCGAAGAATAAAACAAATCTTTATTTGTTTCTATACCGACCCTCCCAGAAATGGTTGGCTCTCTCTCTCTTCTTTACAAGAAGATTGACGAGTCGACGCTTCACCTTCCTCCCAAAAAAGGTCTTAGACCTCACTAGATCTTCCAGATCTAGACGTCCTCATAAGACAATTTCCACAAATTCCTCCCGGGAATCTGACAGTCTCCCAGACAGATTTCTCACAAACTTAGACTGAATTAAAAAGTGAAAATACTAATAAGAATAAAAGAGTTTGAAATTATTACTCCCTCAAAATAAGAAATCCTCCATAGAATGGTGCGCGATCGAGGCTTCTGAATGTCGTTCTTCGTGCACTCGATCAACCGCTGATGGTCGTTGGAGACTTCGCTCTTCAGAGTTCTTCGATCACGAATGGGAGGGAGAAATTTCTTTTTTTCTTGCTTGAAGGCAGTGGTTCGTACCGACATAAGACAGTAGCAGAACCCTAGACATGAATTCTTTCTTCTTGGCTTCTCAGAAAAAGAAACATACGCTTTTATACTCGTCTTTAAAAAAGTTACCGCCAGCGGTAGAGCAAGAGCCCAACGGTAGTTCTTCTCACGCGGTGCCGTCACCTTTTCATTAAATTAGGAAAAAAAATCAAAAAAAATATTCGCGCCACTTTTGGATACCGCGGCGCGGTAAGGATAACGCCTGGTGGTTGCGGTTTCTACTCGACTAATTGACTCAACGGTTGTCGAAATGGCTAGCGCCCTGCAGTACGACTAGCGAACGGTGGTAGGTCACAGAGAGAAATGTTTACGCGCTCCCTTTAATCCTACTTCGCTAGCGCCAGCGGTAGAGTTAACGTCTGCCCGTAGGTCACAGAGATTGAAAATCTCATTTTTCGTATTGAAAATCTACACACTATACCCAACATAAGTATGATCTTATACAACTTGAAATTTGATATTATCAAACTAAAAAGATGCGGAGCATTGGTTCCAACACTCTCAATCGTTCAAAACTTATTTGTTCATCCACTCGTAGGCTCCGTTTGGCACGGTGATGGCGGTCACAAACACACGGGTTAAATCATCATTCGTTAATGATCACCTAACGAACATCATCTCTTTGAATATAAAAGTGAATGGAGTTTCTTAGATGGACATTATTGAATGATAATTTAACCCCCTTCTTCATGACCGTTACCACCGTGCCAAACACAGGAAAACTTTTTTCATACGGGTAGCGTTCCTAGCTTTGGGAGCGAGTAGCCTGCTCGCCGTTGGATGACAGATCTAACCATCAGCAATAAAGGCGAGAAAAAAATTTAATAAAAGCCGAGTAGATACTTTGATCGGACGGCGAGCACAATTGATCCAATGGCATGAAGTCTACTCACGTTCCTTACTTAAAGAACGCTACCCTTAGCCAAAAATTATTTCAAACACATAGGCTTAATCGCGAACCCATAAAACAACTCTGTTTCTAGAACTCCACAAAATTATTTATTAATTTGCAAACATAGACGACGCATGCCTTTACCCTTTACCACACAAACCCAACTTCCAACGGCATTGCTTGTGTGTGTGTGAGAGAGAGAGGCATTAATGAGATGCTCAATTAGCTGTAGTAGTTGAGCGAGGGACCTACCACCAACAACTTGTTAACACTTATTAGTTAATATTGATCAGAATGCATAATAGTAATTAAGGACGAAGAATTATAAACTAGTTGCAGAGAGATCAAAGAGAAGAAAAGGATAAAATCAACGACATATGGTGGAGGAGAGTGAGAGCACTTTGGCTTTAGAAGAAACAACGGCCATGGACGCCAAAGACAGCAAGCTTCAAGAAAGAAATATCTGTATTCACAAGAAGAATGGGAGGAAGTTGAAGAAATGGAAGAGGAAGATTTATAACAAGGACGACGGAGGAACCGGAAAATATAGGCTTGTGAGCTACGAAGAGTTGCCGGAGTACATGAAGGAGAACGAGTTTCTGAGGAAATATTATAGATCAGAATGGCCACTCTCTCATGCCTTCCTCAGCCTTTTCTCCTGGCATAACGAGACCATCAACGTTTGGACGTAGGTCTAATTGTTTTTTTAATGACTCCTTAATTTTTCTTAATTATGTTTCTGTAAAACTTTTGTTCATTATATTGCTCAATTGATTTTAAGATATTTGTTTTTTGCTGATTCCTATAGCCATTTGCTTGGGTTCTTGTTGTTCTTTGGATTAACATTGATGCATCTGAGGAATATGCCTCAGCTATTTGGCTTCCTCCGCCATCTTTTCCATGGGTGAGTAGTTTAAGTTCCTCAACGAAGCCCAACCGATTGTTTCATGGGAATTATTTTGATTTGATGTAAATATGTGATTCTAGTTTCGATTCTCAATAATGAAGGGTCAGTTTGGCACGACGGCAACGGTCATGAACGCGTGTAATAAATCGTCATTCACTAAGAATCACCTAACAGACATCATCTGTTTGAACATAAAAGTGGACTAAGTTCCTTAAGTAGGTGTTAACAAATGACAATTTAACCCCTATGTTTATGACCGTCACCAAAACGGGGATTCGGATGGGGATCTATTTCATCATTTACTGGATAAGATCAGTCCAGAAGATATCTAATGGACAAGATTTTTTTGATTAAAAAAATATATAAAATGATGAGAAAATATGAACCGTCAGATCAAAAAACATTCGATCATGTCCGTGAAATGTATCCTCTCTATTTCATCAGAAATGAAGAGATCCTGATGTGTTAAAGGGAGCCAAAGTATTTAGGATTTAGAGCGAATCCATGGATCATAAGCTAGATTACATCCATTAGCTGCTTTCAATTTTCCTTTTTAGTTTTTTCCCATTGTTATTTGCTTCAATTAATTAACTTGCTCGTTAATCAATTATGCTAATCTGCAGGTCTTTAAGATCGAAGGTAGCAGCAAACGTGTCCTCCAATCCGGGAGATCTCCTCTGGGTATGTTAAAATTCGTTTCTCTTTCCAATTATTTGGCGATTCTATGGACTTCAAAATATTAGTACTGAAACAAAAAAAAAATATTTGTTATTCGCAGTTGGCATTCGTTTGTATTAATTGTGGTCATAAATAAAAAATTTCCATATTGTTTGAGTTTTTGCAAATCAAAGAAAAAGTGAAAAACTGGCCTAAAAATATTAATTGCGCTCAATAATTTGTGCCGTTGGAGCGTTTACTTTGCTATCTGAACCGTCAACTCCTTGGACTCGCACATTAATGAATACGTTAAGGAAGAAAATATGTAATGCGGCATGATGGCTATTTAAGAAATGTCATTGATGGAGTTGACCCAATTTATAGAGAGAGGCAGGCAGCAGGTAGTGGTTTTTCCACTCTCTTCACTTGCATAGTGGGAAGTTATGTGGACAAACCATCGCACGCATGATTTACGCCTTAGATCCGCGCGATAACTACCGTGCACGGGAACCCAACGGTCGCGATCCCATGCGCCAGCCGCCTCTCTTCCGCCGCTCGGAGCGGGTAGCCGCAGCCACGGTCGGCCACACCGCCACCCTTTTCCGCCGCCCGGTGCGGGAGACCCCAACCGCGGCAAGTCCGGCTCGTGCCGGTCACCTCCCTGGGCCACCCGGCGAGGGGAGGCCTCAGCCACAACCCCGCAAAGGGGGTGGCCTCCCCTGACCTCCACGGTGCGGGGGGCCTCGGCCGCACCCAATGCAAATGGGGCGACCGCCCCTTGGCCGCCCCCACGTGGGGGACCACGACCGCAACCCCCGCAAAGGGGGCGGCCCGCCCCATGGCAGCCCCGGCGCAGGGGGCCTCGACCGCGACCCTCAAAGCAAAGGGGGCGGCTAGTTGGCACGAGCCCACGCCTGAGGCAGCCCTTGAAAGGGGGCGGCCAACCCTTAGTCGTGTGGGCCAAGGGGCGGCCACGGCCTGCCCCGCCAAGGCCGGCCGCCGCCTCCCGGTCATTCGCCGCGGAGGGTTGGGGTGGCCACCACCTCGGCCGCCGGCCTTGGGCCACCAGTCCTCCTTGGCGGGCCTTTTTCCGGCCTCGGGCGGGGTTATCTTTTCCTTTAAGGTGGCGATTCGTGTGTCCAGTCCCGAGCGTTTCTATTGGTTCGTCTGGTTGTTACAGGGTAAAATTACCGGACCGCCCACATAAAGCGTATAAATAGACCCACTCTCTATTTCATTCGGATCCTTTTTCGGTTCGCTTATTCCGACCGCTTTCTTGTTTCTCTCTTTACACTCCTCTCTCTACAAACTGTCCGCCCATAAGGAACTCGGACGAACATCGCCTAAGCAAACAGAGTTTGCCCGAACTAAGACAATAGCCAAGAAGCAAACAGTTTCCCATCCACCGACAAAGTCCCTAGTCGTTCACATGGCGCAGAAGTGAGTGCCAAGACTTCAACTAGCCACCGGAACAGGTTCAAGAAGGAGACGACCAAGTTAGCTAACTGTCTCGAGAGCAAAAGGAGCAAGATTTCTGGAAGAATACAGAGATCCCAAAACACACATAACTATCCCCAACTCCTTCATCCCTTGAAGTGCAACGAGGAGCGGCCTGTCTCCCTCGCCTCCATCTGAAGAACATTGTAATTTTGAAAAACAGCTAAATAAAGACAAATTTTATTGCTCCAAAAAGATAAATAATACAAAAGTATGCTCCATATTTATAAAAGGTAGGGGAGAGAGAAGAATACAATAATCGATATGGGACTATTTATAAGTCGCGCGGGCTATGCGGTTTGACGATGTCAAACCGCAAGGCCATAGAAAGAGATTAATGCGGTCGTCAAACCGCAAGGCTATAGAATGAGACTAATGCGGTTACAGTCCTAGGATGCCACCGAACTGCAACAGAGGATAGCCGCCAGACCGCAGCTGCACGTGGCCACCAGATCGCAGCTGCGGTTTGCCACTAGATTGCAGTAGCAGCGGGTTACCACCAGACCGCAGTTGTGTGTTGCCATCATATCGCAACTGTGGGTTTCCCTTTGGACTGCAACTCGTGTAGGCAAACCTCCTGGACAGCACTGCGGGATGCTGATTGACAACAACGGTTTGCTAAGCCGTCAAGACTGCACTACGTCTTTGCCAAACCGACAGGACTTGCTAAACCACCAGTCCGCAAAGACAAGTCGGCAGACTTGACCGCTACCTCTGTACACCAATCCAGATCGCCAAGCTCTCTGTCTGCCAAGCCAGACCACCAAGCTCTTTGTCTGCCAAGCCAGACCGCCAAAGTGCCAGACCAATAGACTGCCAAGACCAGTCCGCCAAACCACCAAGCTCTAACACTCCCACTCAAGCTGGAGCATATTTTTCAACCATGCCCAGCTTGTTACAAATGTCTAAAAGAGAAGCGGAAACTGGTTTTGTAAAGATGTCTGTCAATTTTTTGTCAGAAGTGACGAATGAAGTGCAGATTTGATTCTTCAATATCTCTTCTCTAATGAAATGACAGACAACTTCAATATGTTTTGTCCTCTTATGAAAAACTGGATTCTTGTATATGTAAATAGCGGCTTTGTTATCACAGATCATAGGAAGAGATGATCATAGACTTCCCTTAAGTCAAGTATATGTGCTCGTAACCATTTCAACTCTCAAGTTGGTGAAGTCATACTCCTGTACTCAGCTTCAGCACTTGACCTGGAAAACACATACTACTTTTTGCTTTTCTAGCTTACAAGATTTCCACCTACAAAGGTGCAAAAACCCGATGTAGATTTTCTATCTTCTTTGTTATCAGCATAGCTGTCATTAGAATACACTTCAATCTTTAAATGGTTATGCTTTTGAAACAATAATCTCTTTCTTGTAGACTCTTTCATATATTCCAGAATTTGCATGGCTGAACGAAGATGACACTCTCTAGGAGTTTGCATAAACTGACTGACCTTCCCTACTACATAACAAATATCTGGTCTGGTAACAGTCAGATAGATGAGCATTCCCACTAGTCGTCTGTACATAGTACTATCTGGAAGAAAAGGAGAATCCTCAGTCCAACCCTTGTCATTACCAACGACCATCAAATAACGAGCAGTTCTCGCCCCAAGAAGACCAGTTTATTTTAAGAGATCTAGAGTATATTTCACTGTAAAAGCACCACAGAGTTGTGTTTTCATGAGATTTCAATTCCCAGAAAGTACTTAGGAGTTCTCATATCCTTTGTAACAAAATATTGTCAAAGATGTCTTTTTGCCAGATCAATTCCCTTCTTATCATTGCCAGTAGGAGGATGTCATCCACATATACAGCAAGAACCACGAGTTCTTTAGTAGTCTTGCTTATGAAAAGAGAATGATCAACAAAACTCCGAGTGAATCCAATAATAGAGGCAACTTTGCTGAATTTGTCGAACCAAGCCTGTGGAGACTCTGCTTGAGACCGTTAATCGCCTTTCATATTTTGAATACCTGAGACTCCCCCTGAGCAACTATGACCAAGAGGTTTCTCCATGTATATCACCTCTTGCAGATCAGCATATAGGAAGGCATTCTTCACATCTAGTTGAGACATCTCCTAACCTTTGTTAACCGTTATAGCGAAAAGAACGTGGATCGTGCTGATATGAGCAACAAGGGAGAAGGTATCAAAGAAGTCCACACCATATGTCTGAGTAAAGCTTTTGGCAACAAGCCTAGCCTTATATCAGTAATAGTGTTATCCGGATGAAACTTGATGTCAAAGACCCACCTGCAACCAACTACATCCACACCAAAAGGAGTAGGAATAATAGTCCAAGTTCCCCTCTCGGTTAAGGTCTTCATCTCTTCATCCATACCAGCTTTCCAATGAGGAATGACAAGAGCCTCTTGATATGGCACCGGGTGACATTAGTAGAGAAGGCAAGAGAAAAATGCTTTTCAGCCGGGGAAAACGAGCATATGAGATAACAACATCAATGGAATGCTTAGTGCATGTATGAACTCCTTTTCGTAGGGCATTGAGAAGATCAAGATTTACCTTATCTTCAGTAGCAGATCCACCTTCTGGAGACTCGGCTGGCTCGATAACTGGCAGGGATGGCTCCAAAGTCCAAGAAGCATTATCAAGAGAAAGAGACGGTATAATAGAAATAGGTGTGGAAAGAAGTGGCTCATGGAGAGGTGTCGAGACAATAGGTAAATAAGAGCAAGCATCAGATAGCAAGAGAGAAGAAACATGAAAAAATATGGCGTATCTTCAAATAAGGTGACATCAGCTAAAACATATTGCTTGCGGAGAAGAGGATCAAAGTAGCGATACTCTTTTTGAGTCTGATAAGAACCAAGAAATATGCACTTAACAGAACGAGAGTAAAATTTGTCACGACTAGGAGAAGATATGCGAACAAACACTCTAAAACCAAAATCTCGTAGAGGTAAAGGAAATGATATGGCTCCTGGATACAAAATGGAGAATAAGGTTTTGCCCTAAAGAACCGATGAGGGAATATTGTTGATGAGGTAACAGGAGAGGAGCACAACTTGACCACAATTTGACCGAGGAACATGCATTTATAGGAGAAGGCATCGAGCAACATCTAGGAGATATCGATTATTGCGTTCAACAATACCATTCGGTTGAGAAGTATAAGGGCAAGTAGTTTGATGAAGTAAACCATGACATGCGCAAAAATCTGAAAACTGACGGCTAAGACATTCCTTGGATTTATCAGTATGTAGAAATTTAATAGTCACATTAAACTGTGTGCGGATCACATTATAAATGTAGTAAACATAGAGTAAAGTTCAGAACGCTCTTTTAAGAGGTACAACCAAGTACAACTCAAGAAATCATCAATGAAGATAACAAAATACAAGATACCTTTACCAACAGTGCTAGTAGGAGAGGGACCTTAGATATCAAAATAAACTAGTTGAAAAGAATGCGAAGAACTACATCCTTGCTTTGTTGGAGCGGTGGTGTTTGTCAAGCTGACAAGCTTCACAATTCAGAGAGGATTCCCCTTGAGATAGATCTGAGAGAAGTTGGTAGATGAGGTGAGGAGGGGGATGAACAAGACGAAGATGTCATTGCAGAAGAGAAGTAGAAGCTGAAAGAGCAATGACATTGTTAAGAAAGAAGAGGCCACCATTCGCAGTCCCAGTAACAATTGTGTTCTTGGAGACAAAATCCTAAAAAAACAAGTGTAGAAAGTAAAAGTAACCATGCAATTTAACTGTTTGCAGTGAGCATGAACAGACAGTAAATTGCACGAAAAAGTGGGAATATAGGGAGTGTCCTCAAGCCGCAAAGATGGAGTGAGTTGCACCGTACCACTACTACACACAGGAGATGAAGTACCATCTACAACAATAACTGGAGATACCCGATTATGTTTGTTCAAGCAGGAGAACAAACAATAATTGTCAGTCACGTGACAAGTGGCTCCAGAGTCAAAAAACCACTTATCCTCAGTGGCTAAATGAGCACTTCCTGAAGAGGAGACAAGAAAAGTCGACCACTTAGAGAGAGAGAAAGAAGAACCTGCCATAAAAAGAGAGAAAAGCGGACAGAAAACCTCGAACCGCATGGTCAGAGAGGAAGACTACAAAAGGGGCGAAGAGAGAAAGTCACACAAAGAAGTAAGGGACACCTCACGAACAAAGAAACCGCAAAAATAAAGCAGTTTACAAGAAACCGCAAACAGAGACCGCAAGGGAACTAGGAGCAGGAAGCACGAACACGAAAGAGAGAAAAAGAAGCCTGCGGCAAGGAAGAGAGATTGCGCGAACACAACAGAGACCGTGTGAACACAGCATGGCCACGTGAACAAAGAACAAGTCGCAAGAAGAGCGATTAGCAAAAGGAGGTCAGGAGGAAGACCGCAAGTGGTTAGAGAAATAGACCGTGAGCACGTATCAAGAAGCTAGATAGCAAATGGATGCAAAAAAAGACCGATTAGCTTTGATACCATGTGAATAACGATTAAATGAAGACAAATTTTATTGCTCCAAAAAGATAAATAATAAAAAGGTATGTCCCCTATTTATAGAAGATGAGGGAGAGAGGAGAATATAACAAGTGATGCAGGATAATTTACAAGCCGTGCGAGCAATGCAGTTTGACGACGTCAAACCGCAAGGCTATAAAATGATAATAATGAGGTTACAGTTCTGGGATGCCACCAGACCGCAGCTGCGGGTTGCCACCACACCGCAGCTGCGGGTTGCCACCAGACCGCAGCTGCGGTTTGCCACCACACCGCAGCTGCGGGTTGCCACCCGACCATAACTGCTAGTTTCCACCAGACTGCTGCTGCGGGTTGCCACCAGACTGTTGTTGCGTGTTGCCATCAAATCCCAACTGCAGGTTTCCCTCCGGACTGCAACTCGTGTAGGCAAACCTCTTAGACAGTACTGCATGACACTGATCGACAACAACGATTTTTCAAACTGCCAAGACTACACAGCGGATTTGTCAAACCGCCAAGACTTGCTAAACCATCGGTCCGTCAAGCCAAGTTGCCAAACTTGACCGCTACCTTTGCCCACCAAGGCAGACTACTAGAATACCAAGCTCTCTATCCACTAATCTAGACCGCTAGACTGCAAGACCGTCAATCTCCTTGTCTGCCAAGCCAGACCGCCAGACTGCTAGACCAACAGACCGTTGAGACCAGTCTGCCAAACCGCCAATATCTAACAGTAATAATCTATGGAATAGTGGAAATTAGGTCAGTAGTGAATCGACCACGTGGGTTTTCACCCCGATTGTGAGTTTTTCACGTAATCAAATCTCTTTAGCACAGATATGAGAATATTTGACTGTTTGCATGCTCGGATACCAAGCACGCTAGGACCGTTCAACATGCCCGATCTTCCAGGAACTCCGAGCTGACCATAATAGTTTGGCGTCATCTGTGGGAAGAGTTCCCCGAAGAGTTCACAATTTAGCAAAGCAAGAAGGAATACCATGACGGAGCACTCGCACCACCTGAGGGTCAAAGAGCATTAATGAGGGACGGAGCACTCATACCATCGCACCCCCTCATTAATGCTCCTCACTTGAAAGAGGCAGAGAACACCATTATAACATTCTTAACAACACAGATGACACAAATGGGAGGAGCAATAGGCTGAGATGATGGCCTTACGAAGAAACCATGTAACACAACATGCTCCCAAAGAACCACCGACACAAGACAAAGTATCACCACCCCAAGTTCACGACAAGGGAGTTGAATAGAAAGAGGACATCGAGTCATTGCAAGAAGCCAACACAGAGCACCCCACCCACCAGGCAAGGGCCACCAATATCGGTCTGCTTCACTAGCACCGACAGGCGGGAGCCCTTGAGGATCCAGTAAGAGGAATGACCAGAGAAGGGATAAAAGAGTTGTTTGAAGAGGAGTTCGACCAAACCAGCCGTCGATCAACGCACCTCCATTACCCTATAAGAAACGGGTCGCCCTTAGCACCAGAGGTCCTGGCACATCAGGTCCCGCTAGGATTCAAGCTCCCTGGAATCAAATCCTATGACGGGACCGAGGATCCCCTTGAGCACCACTTCTCCATAATTCTTCGCATGTACAAATCTCCCGATCAGTTAATTTTTTAGGTTTACCCTGCCACGTTAAAGGGTTAAACATGAACATTGTTTCGCTCATTTAAAGAAGGAATGGTCCGGAACTTCGCACAGCTCACCCAATAATTCTTGTACCAATTCATCACCAACCGCCACATTTCCAAGGACGCACCCCATCTTTCTGTGATCCTACAAAGCAAAGGAGAGACCCTCAAAGAATGTTTTCACCAGTTCACCTTCGAAGCAAGGAAAATCCCTAAGGTGGAGTCTGAAATCCTGCGTAGAGTCTTCCTCAGAGGTCTCCAGCTTGAGGGATTCTATTCTACTTGATGAGGGAGACGGTCCCCAGCTACCCAAACCTAGTGCACCAAGTGGAAGCCCAAATCCCAGCCAACGAAGCAATAGAAGCTCATCAACGATAGTTTGAAGGGGGGATGAAGAGAAAGAGAGAAGAGTCGATCCCGAGATGCTAGAACGAGCATAGGGAAAACCCCTACGACCAAGATCGTCGTGAGAATAGGCCTCCCAGACCGTACCAAAAATACATGTTGCTTAACACCTCACGCACCCACATACTCCAAGCAATTCCAGATAACCTAGCACTATGAAAGCTGCGAGAAATACCGGTAGGTAAGGGAGATCGAGCGAAGTACTATAAGTTCCATAGAGGAACGCGCCATTCCATTGAGGAATGCGTCAAATTAAAGGATGATATTGAGCAGCTTATTTGATAGAGGATACTTGGAAGATTTCTTTTAGACCAGACAAGGGACCCACCAGGTCAGCAAAGGAGGGAATTGCCACCTGTGCGTCATGAACCACAAGGGGGCAGATAAGTTGTGGGAATGATTTATACCTTATTAGGGTCCCCATTTTCCACCATAAACTTTATCGCACAGATCAGGGCTGATCAAAATGCATTGGGAAAGGAGAATATCAACTTTGGGGATGAAGATCTAGAAGGATTGCTGATGCCACACCAGGATCCACTGGTTACAACGATTGAGATTGGTGACCCAAGCTTGTGCATCAAGCGATTATAGGTTGATAATGGAAGCTCGATCAGCGTGCTATTCATGTCAGCTCTCCAAGGAATGAGCATCCCTATGGAAAAACTCCAGCCGACAACATGCATGATATATGGATTTGACAGAGGACTAGTCCTTGTGAAAGGAATGATTGCCCTCCCAGTCACACTGGGGGAGTTCCCAAAGCAGGCAACTCATCTAGTCTAGTTCGTAGTCCTAGATGCAGAGTCACCGTACAATGCGATCTTCAGCCGCCCACTCCAGGAAGCATTTGGTGCAATTCCTTCAATTCCACATCTCTTCATGAAGTTCATCACGCCCGCGGGAGTCAGAGTTGTCAAAGGGAACCATGAGGCTGCTCGGATATATTACCTACAACAAACGTGCCCTGAGCAAGGTGCGCCCCCAAATTCCAGTAGAGCTCGAGCAAGTGGGCCGGGAGGGCCCTAGGTGAAAGAACTCCTAGATAGGAATAAGGCAACACTGGCTTACTATGTTCTGTCTTCTTAGTACTACTATTTCATTTTCATTAACTAAGCAACAACTAGTAACTTTATAAAATCACGAGAATGTACTAGTGCACAGACTATTGTTGTTTTCTTTTAATATACATACATTTGCTTGCTTCTAACATTGCTATTACAGGAACAAGATAGGGTCGAACCCTCGTAAACTTCCCACTATCACGGTTCGAAGGTTTGTCCATGTCACCTGCAATAAGTCGAGGCTTATGTCAGGGTTGTCGCCCCCGATGATTCTCTGGGAAAAAGGCCCCATGATCTTCCACTGCCACCGATCGAAGGTCCTCCCTTCTACGCCACAGTAGGTCATGACATCACCAGGGCCTGCACCCCTCGCATTTGCAAGCAGTTCGAAGGTCTTCCCTTCACCATCTCTTCGGGACCACGTCCCTACGACCTCCCACTGTTGTCGATCAAAGGTCCTCCCTTCTCCGTCGCAGTAGGACGCGGCATCGCCAAGGCCTGCCCCCCTTGCGTTTGCCAGTGGTTCAAAGGCCTTCCCTTCATCGTCCCTCCAGGACCACGTACCTGCGTCCTCATACAACTGTCAATTGAAGTCTGCCCTTCTCTGCTGCAGTGGTCACGACATTGCCATGGCCTGCTCCCCTCGTATTCTTTAGCAGTTCGAAGGCCTCCCCTTTACCGTCTCTGTTGGGAATATTGTCAACAAGATTCCTAATTTGAAGAAGGCGTTAAGATGACAATAAACATCTTGTATTTGATGGAATGTTTAGTTTTATTATGACAGGATTAACTAAAGTGCATGACTAATGTACTGTTAGACTTATGGTCACTCTAACAGTGTTTTGCCCTTGTAATCCATCAAGAAGCAAAACTCATGTCGACCTCTGTGCTAATTATATATTAGACAAGTCACTATCATGGTTATGTTACTAGAGTTAAGATAATTCAAAGGCAGGAATGAAAAATTGTTTAAGTCAAATGTCGGGTGCATAAGCAAAATGCTAAGTGTTTTGTCGACTGCATCAACTGCATTGTACAACCCCATATCCGGTGAGCAGTGGGCAACAGGAACCAGATCGGCCAAGACCAGCAGTCCGGCTCGTCCAAGTGGGGTGGACCATTTGAGCGGCGAGTGGAGCACGTCGGCTCGCACTCTACCAAGGGGCTTGGCGAGCAGCGAGGGAGTGGAGCATGCCGGCTCGTACTCCCCCCAACAGGCTCGGCAGGTAGCTAGGGCTGCAAGCGGTTCAGTTTGGGTCGGTTTGGACCCAAACCGAAACCGAACCGATGTTTATCGGTTCGGTTCGGTTTTTTAGTCGGTTTACTCGGTTCGGTTTTCGGTTTTTCAGTTATACTATTTAAAATAATTGTGTACTTAAATATCTCAAAAAAATTTTAAAAAAGGTATGACAATTAAAAAATTAATATCATCAAGCTTTATTTACATATGATAGCTAATAGCTCATATTACATAAAAAAATGATTAAATATTTTTATTGTGTAATCGAGTAATAAATATAAAAAAAGATATAAAAAAATCAGTTCAACAAAATGTTTAATTCGTCTTGATGCATAAAATATGCATCACAAAAAATTATTTTATTTCAAATGATATTAAAATTATTAAGTTGATATAATTTGTGTACATTATTAAGTTAATAAAAATAGTTAAAAGATCATTATTGGTAATATTTTTACATGCATTATTAGTCGGTGCGGTTCGATTTTTCAGAGAGGAAAACCAAAACCGAACCGAGTCGTTTGGTTCGGTGTAAAATCGGTTCGGTTTGGGCGGTTTTCGGTTTTTCATGCACACCCCTACAGGCAGCAGGCGAGTGGGCAGACCGAGCCCGCACTCGCCCAAGGGGGATAGAGGCGGCAAGTGTCATCTCCATCGAGCACTCGCAACGTCGGGCTAGTGGAGGTTCCAGAGGGCCACTCGTCCAGTCTCCTGTGAGGTGTTTTTGATATTTTACCCCTATTATCCTGCTTATAGCCTGTTGGAATAGCGGATTTACGCTGTTGGAAGACCCAGTTGGGTTGTACATAGCTGTTCAGAACAGCCGAGGTTGGCTATTTGCAGGACGTTTTCAGAAATCTATAAATAGACCCAAGGGGGTATCTCAGAAGGCATGCACACTTGTCCCCGAGTCTTCTTGCGCTTTCTTAGGTATCCTTAGCTCGACATTTGGCTAGGAAGGGGAAGCGCTCTAAGATCTTCTGGGTGTGTGGTGGGACCTCCACGTCGAGTCCTTGAGTGTATCCCCTATTCTTTTTCCTTAGTTATTCAGCACACATGAGAGAAGTAAGTGTGAGATCACCCCTTTCCCAATGGTGAACTCCACAGAGACCGAGTTTTCGGTTTCAACATGCATAACTCAGGAAAATATCGAGTGCATCAAAGGTATAGCTAAGGAAAGGTTCGACTTCATCGACCTCAAGCTTAAGTATTTTATCGAGTGCATCAACTTCATCGTTGAAGAAAAGTATTGACTGCATCGACTGTATCGTTGGGAAATATGTCGATTGCATAGTTCATAATTCATTGACTGCATCGACTGCACTATGATAGAAAATCTTCAACAGATTTAAATGACTTTTTATGGAATGTTTCAAATTAAGTCCTTATGACATTTTAGGCTAACTACATATCAATCAGTAAAGCAAAAGGACTTTGTCGGTGGCATCAATTCAAATTTAATTAAAAATATTTTTGATGGTCTGATGCGTGGCATAACGGTTATCTCCTGAAATTAAGGCCCTGATTACGTGGTTAATTTGAATTATTTCAAAATAGCAATATTTGCTGCTAAAATCAAGGCGCTATCAGAAGGAAGAAATATTCTCATTCAATTGAGAATAATTCTTTTTTTCCAGGATCTTTCGTTGGCCAGAATTTTCTAGCCATTGAGAATCCCTTATTCTGAATTTTGCCTAAGTGAATTAACTAGCTGTTGAAAAATTCCTTATTAATCTTCAAGCCTTCTGCTGACCATGCCCATTATAATAAGGGGACTTAAAATTATGTGCACACAAGCATCACATCGAGATTTTTACATGCCAAATCTTCAAGGTTTTTTGTGCAAGTTCTCAGCTGTGATCAAGCTGAAAAATTTCATTTAAGTTTTCATCCACTACAAGCAATAGAGAGAAATTCTTCCAAGTCTAATTTTTGTATTAATTCTTATGAATAATTCTTCTCTCTGTCAAGGTGTTCCTAATAAAGCCTTAAATGTTTCAAGGCAAGCTATTCAAGTGTTGATCAAGAAAAAGAAAGAAGCATGCACTGTGCTTCTATTTGAAGACTCAAATATTGTCTGTTGAGTCAAACCTTGTAATTCTTTTCATCTGTAGGATCTTTGAGATTTGAGTTGTAGGACTTGTTTGGCCAAGATTATAAGGCTTATTTGGCCTGAGTTATAGGGCATGTTTGGCATGTGTTGTATGGCTTCTTTGGCCTGAGTTGTAGGGCTGTGTGTATCCTGAGTTGTAGGATCTGTGAAGGATCTGAGTTGTAGGATCTTGTGATCAAATATCTGAGTGGTAGGACCTATGTTGAAGGTCTGAGGTAGGAGACTAATGTTCCTGATTTGTAAGATTTGAGGATCTGAGAAAGTTTGGAGAAGTTTTGCCTAAGCTAGCTCTCTGCTAGATAGGTGAAGCGGGAAAGTGGATGTACCCATAATCGAAGAACCACTATAAACCTTGGTGTGTTGTGATGTGCTATGGTTTGATTGTGTTATTTTATCTTTATACCGTGATCAACCTAAGAAAACTACAATAAAGCTTAAAATAAGACAAACATTTATTCACCCCCCTCTAGGTGGGTAGTCACCCTTAACTTTCAAGTGGTATCAGAGGAAGGTTGTTCAAAAAGGCTTAATAGCTGAACAAGATCCCCAAGTGTTTGAAAGATCTACATCACAATGGGTTCTGGCAAACGTTATAAAGAATATAGCTCCATGAAACATCCTATCTATAGGAAGAAGAACTTTGGCATTTGGAAACAAAGGGTTAAACTCTTCATTGAGCCATCTGACTCTAGAATATACATCACCATTTAAAATAGACCTTATGTCCCAATGACTGTCTCATCCTTAAATGCAAATCTAAAAGTCCCCAAGAAACTTTCAGAAATGACTTAAGGATGAAGTCAACTTGGCCACCAGGGATAAAAGATCTAAGAACATCATAGTAAGTGTCATTGATGATTTTGCATTTCAAAATCTTGTCAACTGTCAGACTACTAAAGAAATGTGGGAGACTTAGATTGTATACATGGAAGGCATAAAAGAAGTTAGGGATGACAAAAATCCTTTTTGAACCAAAAATATAAAGCCTTCAGACAAGATAAGAAGGACAACATTGCTGACTATTATGAGAAGTTTTTCAAGATAGTAAATGGGCTTAAAACTTATATAAGGTCCTTCACCAATTATGAGCTAAATTGCAATTTCTAAAGATTCCTGAATAAGGAGTGAGATATTAATATCTATGATATAAGGGAGATTGGTAATTTGGGCAACATCCGGCCTCAGAACCTGTATTGGAAGCTGCTGTCTCATGAAGTCAAGCTGACCACCAAAAAGAGTGAGTAAGGATAAAGCAAGGACAATCTGATTGCTCTAAATGTTGAAATCTCCAAAATATATAATGAGAAGGCCTCATCCTCTCCTAGCAGACCATTTGAATCAGAAGAATCAGGACCCAGCCCCTTTGGGAAAGATCTCTCTGATGGAGTCATGGCCTTATTCTCAAGACAATTAAAGAAGATACTGAGAAGAAGGAACCAATTGAACAATAATAAATACTCTTCCCCCTCCAACTCCAGAAAGCATAACAAGAATTCAGAGAAATCTAGAAAGGACCCCAAGAGGGACAGGTATGACTCTAAGCAGAATAAATTTAATTCTAATGACACCATTTACTTTGGATAAAGGAAAGCATGTCACATAATTGCTAACTATCCATACAAAAGGAATAGTAGCAGCAAATCCGAAGAAAATAAACATCACTCACGAAAGAAGTCTAAAAAAGCTATTCTATCTAAGAAGGAAAATACCTGGAGTGATAGTGAGGCAAGTTCCTCTGAATCTGAACAAGAGGAATCCTATGTTGGGCATACTACATTAACAGAAGAACTGGGACCTATCATTATCAAAATAGGCATTAGAGCCCTACTGTCAACATCAGACAGTGATATAAAAAAATTAAGAAGAGAGTTATGCACTGGTGGCATTAAATGAAGAGGAAGATCAGGATGACTCCCATCTTGAGGTAAACATCAAAACTTCCTTGTCTAATTCTGATTATGATACTAGAGTTGAGTCAGAGGCAATCTCATCATCTAATGATGAGGATGGCTCTGAGTCAAAGAACAACTTTAAGGAAATGGTTGAGAAGTATAGTTCCCTCCTCAAAGCATTGCGGAAAAACAAGAAGCTTGCTAGAAGCAGGCTGAAAAGCTTGATCTCCTTAAAGCACTCAAAGCTCAGCTTGATGAGAAGATAAACAAAGTCTATCAGATGAACTCCAAAAAAATTTAGCTCAAACAAATCATTGATGAACAAGCTGAACTGTTGATTCAAAAAGAGAGAATCGTCAAGAAATTGGGAAATGAACTCCTCAAAGAGAGGGAACTAGTGGCTAAATACTCTAAGCCCCAGATATTTCTTCCAATAATTGATATCTTCTCCGCACCATATAGAAGTGGTGTAGGGTATGAGAGGAAGAGTAGAAGGATCACTAATGCTAAAGGTAAATCACCCATACAACCAACTGTTTTCAAAAATGTTCTCTTAGCATCAAATAGTTATGACCTAGAAAGTGTCTGTTGCAGGATGGAGAATGAGCGGTCTGTTTCCATCCGGAGACCGGGCGGTCTGGCGGTTTCTCCCAGCCGGTCTATGTACCGGGCTGTTGCTGTTTGGTGTCCCAGCGGTCAGGCAGCTTGTCTCAGACGACTTGGAGGTCGGGCGGTCTAGCGGTCTCCTGTGGAGGCCTTCTCTCTGTGTTGCTTGTTCTCCTCTTGTTGGTGGTCGGACGGTTAGCCGGTTTATCTAACCGCACAACCCGTCCGGTTTGTTTTTTGTAAAGCTGCATATACCTGTAAATTTTTAGTCCCACATTGCTTAACTGTAATCTCTCTCATCTCCATAAAAGGGAGGCTATACCATTGTAATTGATACCTTTTTTTTGGAATAATAAAGTTCACATTACTCCAATTTTCAGACTATTATTTTCTGTTCACACATGGTATCAAAGGGCTCGGTCCTTTCCTCTTGATTGTGTGCGCTCTCTCTGATCTCGCGGCTTCCTCTTTCTTTTTGCGACCTGTTTTCGCGGCTTGATTTCTCTTCTGCCCGTTGCCCTGTTCGCGCGGCTTGTCCCTTCCCGCGACCTGTTCTCGTGGCCTGTTTCGCCTTCCCGCGACCTGTCTTCGCGGCTTGGTTCCTTGCTTCCTCGTCTTTGTCGCTGCGACCTGTTCTCACGGCCTGTTTCTCCTTTCCGCGACCTGTCTTCGCAGCTTGGTTCCTTACTTCCTCTTCTTTGTCGCTGCGACCTGCCCTTTAAGTCTCCGCGACATGCTCTCGCCGCTCTCCTCTTCTTCATTGACGCGACTTGTTCCTAGTCGTCGCGACTGTTGCCTTCTAGCCGCTCCTACTTGCTAGTCACCGCGACCTCAGCTTTAGTCGTGCGACTTGTTCTCTCCTCTGTTCGCCCGGATTTCTCACAAACCGTGCGACTTCTTTCCCTTTGCTTTGCTCTGCTTCTTGGTTGTGCCCTTCCTATCCGCACGACCTATTTTCTATTTGCCGTGGATTTCTCGCCCAGTCTCTCTTCCATGGCTTCCACCTCCTCCCGACTGTCCGCCTCGGTGGTCACCTCTTCCGGTAGTGCTCACGTTGTTACTCACGGAAGATGGATAATTGACTCTGGTGCTACAAATCATATGACAGACAATCCTCAGTGTTTCTCTCTTCTTGAAACACATGATCTGTTACCCCCGGTCATTGTTGCGGATGGCTCTCCCTCACCGGTCAATGGGACGGGCATGGTTCAAGTCACTCCATCTCTCTGCCTGGCTGATACCCTCTATGTTCCCAAGTTTCCTTGCAATTTATTATCGGTTACTTCTTTATGCAAACAACTACAGTGTTCTGTCACATTCACCCCTACCTCTTGTTCTTTTTAGGATACGGACTCCCAACGGATGATTGCTACTGGGACCGAGAGCGGCGGCCTCTACTTCCTCGACAACGTTTCTGCTTTATCCGCCTTCTCCTCCTCCTATACAGATCTTCTCCAATGGCATCTTCGCCTTGGACATGCTCCTCCCCGACTTCTGCGCCAGTTTTTGCCCCACCTCCCTCCTCATCATCCTCCTCTACACTGTGATGCATGTCAACTTGGCAAACATCACCGCTCATCCTTCCCACCAACGCAAAGTCGGGGCTCCTCCCATCCGTTCGACCTCATTCACTCTGATATATGGGGTCCTGCTACTACCCTCACCATCGGTGGGGTAGTTCATATTTTGTCACATTTATTGATGATTTCTCTAGGTGTATGTGGGTGTATCTTCTAAAGGATCGCTCCGAGATTTTCTCTGTATGGACATCGTTTTATTCTCTGGTTAAGACTCAGTTTGAAACGTCTATTAAAATCCTTCGTTCTGACAATGCTAAGGAATATCTTAGCCATGAATTCTCTTCTTTTTGTCTGCATCATGGTATTATTCATCAAACTAGCTGTGTCTACACCTCACAACAAAATGGGGTGGCGGAACGCAAAAACCGTCACCTCCTTGACGTCGCTCGCACTCTGCTGACTTAAATGCATGTTCCTCGCTCCTATTGGGGCTATGTTGTCCTCCTCTCCTGCTATCTCATCAACCGTCTTCCCTCCACCATTCTCCACGGTGCTACCCCATTCTCCATCCTTTATCCGAACATGGATCCCTTTCCTCTTACTCTGCGACTCATTGGGTGCACCGCCTTTGTGCACTCTCCCGCTGCCACCCGTGACAAACTCTCACCACGTGCCACTAAATGTGTCTTTTTAGGGTACTCTCCCACTCAGAAAGGCTATTGTTGCGTTGACCCCGTTACCCGCAAGCAATATGTCTCTGTTGATGTCACCTTCTTTGAAAAACACATCTTACTTCTCTCCCTCCTCTTCCTCTACACCTGCTGATCCTCCATCTCCTACCAACCCATCCATTCTCTCTGCTCCCACTGACGTTCCACCATCTCCATCAACTCCACCATCTCCATCCTCTCCACCATCTCCTCCGCTATATCCTACCTCTCTGCAGCCGTCTCTCTCTACTCCCGGGCCAGCTCTCTCCACCATGGATGTTCCGGATACTGAGGAACCTACTGCTCTGGATCTCCCGATTGCTCTTCGTAAAGGGGTTCGGGCATGTACCCAACACCCGCTTGCTGCAGTTGTTTCCTATGATCGTCTTACCGCAGAGCTTTTGCACTAGCTATCTCGGCCATTGCCACCCCCCGTTCCTACCAAGAGGCTCTTACTATTCCTCATTGGAAAGCTTCCATGGATAAGGAGATTGCTACTCTCACTGAACGGGGTACCTGGACCCTTGTTCCTCCTCCTTTCGGCACAGATGTTGTTGGTTGTCATTGAGTCTTTGTGGTGAAGTTCCTCCCCGATGGTAGTGTGGATCGTTACAAGGCTCGCCTGGTTGTCAAGGGTTTTACCCAAACTTATGGCATTGATTACTTTGACACTTTCTCTCCCGTGTCTCGTCTCAGCACTATTAAGTTTCTTCTCTCTGTGGCTGTCAACAAGGATTGGCTCATTTCACAGCTGGATGTTAAGAATGCTTTCCTCTATGATCATCTGTAGGAAGATGTTTACATGGAGCAACCTCCTGGGTATGTTGCTCAGGGGGAGACACAAGTATGCCGGCTAAAGAAGGCTATCTATGGGCTCAAACAGAGTCCTCGTGCCTCGTTTGACAAGTTCAGTGACATTGTTGTGGCCATTGGTTTTACAAGAAGCTCAGCAGATCACTCCTTGTTTGTCCGGAAAACCGCCTCTAGTTGTTCTTGCAGCTTATGTTGATGACATTCTTCTTACTGGCAATGACCAGGATGGGGTATTGTTCACAAAGAAACACCTTCGTCAACAACTGGTCACAAAGGATATGGGCTCCCCGAAATACTTTCTGTGGATTGAAATCTCAAGGAAGCCCAACTCCATGGTTCTTTCCCAACGGAAGTATGCCCTTGATCTTTTAAAGGAGGCAAGATTGACTGGTGCTAAACCTGCACGTTGTCCTATGGCTGCTAGAGAAGACAAAACTTGGACAGATGACTCGCCTCTTCTATCCGATCCTACGAGGTACCGGTGTCTGGTGGGCAAGCTCATATATCTCACGGTAACCAGACCCGACATCTCTTATGTTGTTGGCAAGGTGAGCCAGTTCATACAAGCTCCTAGGGAGTATCATTTACAATCTGCCCTGAGGATATTAGAGTATATTAAAGCAGCACTAGGAAAAGGACTCATCTTTCAGAAGAATTGTCACCTAAGGGTTGAAGCGTACTCTGATTCAAGTTATGCTGATGACAAAGGGGACCGCAAATCGACATCAGGTTTTTGCATGTTTGTTGGAGGTAATCTTGCGAGTTGGAAGAGCAAGAAACAGTCTGTGGTTTCGAGGTCTAGTGTAGAGGCAGAATATCGCAGCATGGCGTCGACTACATGTGAGTTGAAATGGTTGCGGGCTCTCATGCTTGACTTAGGAGAGGTTTACAACTATCCTCTTCCTATGTTCTGTGACAACAAGGCCGCGATATACATTTCCAAAAATCCGGTGTTTCATGAGAGAACAAAACACATAGAATTCGACTGTCATTTTATTCGGGAAGAGATATTGAAGAAACAGATTTGCACTTCGTTCGTCACTTCCGACAACGAGTTGACATACATCTTCACTAAGCCGGTGTTCGCTTCCTTTTTCCACATCTGCGACAAGTTAGGCATGATTGATATCTATGCTCCAGCTTGAGGGGGAGTGTTGCAGGATGGAGACCGGGTGGTCTGTTGCTATCCGGACACCGGGCGGTCTGGCGGTTTCTCCCAGTCGGTCTGTGTACCGGGCTGTTGCTATTTGGTGTCCCAGCGGTCAGGCGGCTTGTCTCAGACGACTTGGAGGTTGGGCGGTCTCCTGTGGAGGCCTTCTCTCTGTGTTGCTTGTTCTCCTCTTATTGGTGGTCGGGCGGTTAGCCGGTTTGTCTAACCGTACGACCTGTCCGGTTTGTTTTTTGTAAAGCCGCATATACCTGTAAATTTTTAGTCTCACATTGCTTAACTATAATCTCTCTCATCTCCTCCATTCTATAAAAGGGAGGCTATACCATTGTAATTGATACCTTTTTTTTGGAATAATAAAGTTTACATTACTCCAATTTTCGGACTGTTATTTTCTGTTCGCACAGTGTCTATGGATACTGGAAGAATGAGTGTTTCATTAGTAGAACTAAAGAAGTGCATCTTGGAAAGTGTACCATCAAGGGAGATCATGATGAGATTGAGATGAAGGATAATGGTATTTTTGTGTTTGTGGACAACCCCAAGGGCAATGATAAAACTTCTGGATGGAGAACTATCACAAAGGGCAAGACAGTTGCTGGGCATACAAAGACACTTCCTACACACCACCATATGCACTATAAAGATTCTCATGCAGTAACCCACAGAAACCCTCCTGATCACAAGAAGAATAATCCTTTATCTGTTGTGAGACCCAAGAATAGTACAACAGTATGGGTTTTGGTGTTGTGGAAGGATTAGGCATTTTGCTATGGACTATTGGTTCGACCCAACTATCTCAAGAGCACCCACTAGCAAGCCAACACCTAAGCTTGGGCTTTTCCTTAATGCACTTCGAATGGGTCAAAAGCTAAAGTAGAGTGTTAGCGTTAATAAGAATCTAGGACCCAATAAGGTTTAGGTTCCTAAGAAGAAGTAATTTCTTTTGTAGGAATGTCAAAAGGTCAATCAAACTCATATCTGATATTTGGACAGTGGATGTTCCAGACACATGACTGGAACAAGATGACTATTGACAGATTATTCCTCAGTAGAAGTTGGACCAAAAGTTATTTTTTGAGGATTATATAGAGAACAAAACCAAAGGCTATGGTATGATCTCTAATGACATAGTCACCATCTCAAGGGTAGCTTATATTGAAAGCTTGCAGCACAATCTGATCAACCTAAGTCAACTATATGATCTTGGCTATGTGATTATCTTCCATAAGGATGAGTGCCTAATTAAGAAGTCTGAAGAGACCATACTAATTGGAACTATGAGTGGAAATATCTACTACTTAAATTTCTTATGAGTTAGCTCAGATTCTTTTATATGCCTTACAGCTGAGAATAGAGCATCTCTATGTGTGCAATGACATAAAAGGCTAGCTCATCTTTCTATAAGACCATCAATAAGCTTTTATTAGAAAATTTAGTTAGAGCTGACCCTAAGTAGAATTGTGTCCAGGAAAACCCTAATTATGCATGCCAAATGGGTAAGCAAACAAATGGCTCATTCAAACCCAATCGTGTTAAGGACTCCACTAGATGTTTATATCTACAACACATGGATTTGTTTGGTCCTATTCCAATTCACAACTTAGGAGGAAAAGTCTACACCTTTGTGATTGTTGATGATTACTCTAGATTTACTTCGACGTTCTTCCTTAAACAAAAGTCAAATGCTCTAGAGAGATTCACTAACTTTGTCAGGCAAATTAAGAACACAGTGGGCAGTTTTGTTGCCAAGATCAGTAGTGATCATGGAACTGAATTTCAACCAGGAGTCATGACCAAGTTTTGGGAAAACCTAAATATCTTTCAGGAGTTTTCCTCTCCTTGAACTCCACAACAAAATGGAGTTACAGAGAGAAGGAATAGAACCCTGATTGAAGCTTTCAAAACTATGCTAAGTGACTCTTCACTCCCAGAATACTTTTGGGCTGAGGCTATCAACACAACTTACCATGTACAAAACAAGGCCTTAATCAACAAGACTTATAACAAGACTCCCTATGAACTTGTGAAGGTAGAAAACCAACCTTAGCCTACTTCAAGATCTTTGGAAGTAACTGATATGTGTTAAACAATGAAAAACATTATCTGACGAAATTTGCTAAAAATACTTATGAAGGGATTTTTTGGATATAGTTGTCATAGTAGGGCTAATAAAATTTTCAACAAAAATATCGAAGCAGTAGGAAAATCAATTTGTTTTGAATTTGATGAGACTTGCCTGATCTATAAAAGCTAGTCTAGTTCTTCTAGTGTTGCAGGTATTGAGTAATGATTCGAAAAGGCTTCCACCAATAAACAAAGACAAAATGATGAACTGACCTCACCAGATGAAATGATCAAGAATAGAAGCTTTCCTAAAGAAGATGTAACTGATGATGTTGAAAGGACAGAGCAAGCAAAAGCTCAAACCGAACCTAAAGGATAGGAAAATGCAAGAAGAATGCCAATAGTAGCAAGACACCTAAGGGATCACCCACAAGATCAAATCATTAGGGACTTGGGTCAAGGAGTTCAAACTAGAAGAAGTGCAATGAATGAAGTGCTCCACCTAAGCTTTCTCTCTCACGTAGAACTAAAGAAGTCTATATAAGCCAACTCAGATCTATCTTGGATCTTGTCCATGCAAGAGGAAATGAATTAATTCAATATATGTAAGGTCTGGAAGCTAGTCGCTAGCCATAATGACCACAATGTCATTAGGACAAAATGAGTATTCAGAAACAAGTTGGATGAACAAGTAGTAATAATAAAGAAAAAAGCAAGACTAGTTGTAAATAGTTACAGACGAGAAGAAAGAATAGACTTTGATCAGACCTTTACACCAGTGTCCACATTAGAAGCAAAAAGTTTGTTTTTAGCATATGCAACTCACAAAAGATTTAAAGTTTATCAAATGGATGTGAAGTCTGTCTTCCTCAATGGAAATTTGAAAAAGGAAGTATATGCAGAATAATCTCCAGTTTTGAAAATTCCTCTCACCCTAGCTATGCATATTATTTAAAGAAAGCATTGTATGGTTTCAAACAGAAACCTAGATCATGGTATGAGACATATCTAACTTTCTCATTAAAAATAAATTTTCAAGGGGAAAGATAGATAATATATTATTCCTAAGGAAAGTGAAAGGCAAGATTCTAGTAGTGCAAATTTATATAGATGACATTATCTTTAGATCTAAAGATGATAACCTTTGCAAAACTTTACTAAACTTATGCAAGAGAAATTTTAAATAAGTAGCATGGGAGAGATGAAATACTTTTTAAGACTCCAAGTGAGATAATTGAAGATGGGATCTTCATCTCTTAGACCAAATTCATTGAAGAGCTTATTAAGAAATTTGGAATGAAGAGTACAACCTCTATATGGACTCCAACGAGCTCCAATATATCTCTAACAAGGATGAAAAAGGAAAACCTTTTAATGGAACTATGCACAGATGTATTATTAGATCCATGCTCTACAAAACTATTAGTAGACTTGACATCATGTTTTCTATCTATATTTGTACTAGATATCAAGTGAACCCTAAGGAATCTCACTACTCTTCTGTCAAGAGGATTCTAAGATACCTTAAGGGTACACATAATCTTGTCTTATGGTGTCGTAGAAGTAATGATTTTGAGCTGATAGGTGATGCACGTTCGACAAGTACACTGGTCGCTCAAGTAATATAAAATGGGAATAGCTCTCCAAGTATCGATCTCTTGAGGAACGTAGAGTAGAGTGCGATTCAATTGTTCAGAAAATCAATTATAAAGATTTAAATGTAAAATCAGGGGTTTACTTGGTTTGTGCGGAAAGAAAACTAACTACACTAGTACGGGTCGCCAGCACCGCTTCGCAAGGTGAAGGTGGAAATTACAGGCCACTATGCTCTGCTTCGGTAGGCGAGTGGACAAGTAGCCTTGAGAGAGAACCGATTAACTAGGGTTGAGATGTTGAGAGTCATAAACAACTCTTTGCAAAGCATGCAACAAGCAATTGCTAGTGAGACAAACACATGTGTCGTGGTGGAAAAGAAGTGGTGGTGCGGTGCTCCTCACAAGCATAAACTAAAATTCACCATTTCACATAGACATGAAATTAAGTAAAATAATAACGAGTTTACACAATGCATCCAAATCATTACAAGATTCACTATGAAGTTCTACAAAGGAAAAGAGGAAGGTAAGAGCACAACCGAAGGGTGGATACTCATTGGAAAATCACGGACGGACTCAAGAGTTGTCAATTCTTATTCGAGCTTGATTTCCCACTATTTTTCGGGGTACAAAAGTGTTGTCACTCTCTCCCAATTTACCAATCTTCTCCATAAATCTTCTTCAGCCACAAAAGCACTGGAGAACTCTAACCCAAGAGAAAAATCCTTTGAAATGAACCTTGAAGGCTTGCGAACACTAGATGAGGTCGAGAGGAACTCCAAACTTGTGATTTGGCTCGAAACAGTGGCCGGAGGACCTAGGGGTGATGGGTGGTGGTACAATGATGAAGTGGCGCGAAAACAGAGCTCTGGGCGCGAAAAATGAAGCAACCCCCAATTAGGGAGGAATCTCGCTGCTTAAATAGTACCCAGTTAGAAAATAAATAATGTACGGTCGAACACACGACTGTGTGTACATCGTGCGTTAATTATAACACAGGAATGCCAAACTAGGAAGATGACCCACCTGTGCGTTTATGACCATGCACGGATAACAAGCTCATGTGCGAATAAAATGCACGGGCGGAGTCAGATCACATGTTTTCCAGGCAAAACAAGAGAGTGCATGATTTCCTTCGCGCACGATTGAACCCAACCACGCGTGAAGAAAAACGCACGAGCAATAAATCCAAAAATTATTTTGACAAAAAGAGACGGTCATGCGTTTTGGTCACACACAATCAAACAACCGTACGTTAGCAAATCACTCGACCCAGGGCAAAGCAACAAACTGTTGTAGGTATCGAATGGTCACAACAACTGTACGCGAAGAGAAATGCACGACTGTGTGATTACTACAAAAAAGAACACTGAAATGGGGCTCTGCCCACCAGCATATGAAAATGCAGCTGGGGCATAGGCCCCCAGCACACACAGAAGCATGCCCATACAAAGAAAAATAATGGGGAGCACCAAGTTCTTACCCCCAAAAATGAAGTGTGCAATTGCACACCACAACAGGCATAAATAGTGCACTTTGTGTGAAATACGATTCGCAATGAATAAAAGCAATAATGATAGTAAAGTGTAGTGCGTGTGCGTGAAAACTAGCCAGGATGAGTCCGAAAAATACTATAAATATCAAACTCATCACACCCCCAGACTTGACCATTTGCTCGTCCCGAGCAAATCAAATCTCAATGGAAATACAAATAGCTACTTGGTAAAGAGACTGCAAAAGCAGAGTACCATGCGAAGTTGTATGCTCACGCGCATAGAAAGGTAGTAATACAAATTTCTAAGTATACAAAGTAGTTTATAATTTCTAGTAGCGTATAAATATATTATTCCTACTCAAAATCTGAATCACTGTGAATTATCGAGTCACACGTAGGACGAAAGCAGACAAACGATGAGGTGATCATTACAAAGACCGGGTCTCGGGAAAACCTCCAAAGAAATCCATCAACGTTGATGGCCATACACTCGCCCGTTCACAATCACTCCATGACACTATTTGACTCAAGAACACAAATCAATATGACTTTAGGTGTAAATTGAGGATTGGGTTTCAGTGGGGTATAAGAAGATAAACATGAAGGCTCATGCACCAAACCCAAATGAGCTCATGCACAAAAACCTATCACACCACAACACGAAAGCGCGAGTGCACCATACCCTCAGACTTGGATTTTACTTTATGGGTGCGTGCATCGCCTACTCCAACAAAAATCTCAACAAAGATTACATTTTTTTTCTTTCTACTTTTTTTTCACAACTTTTATTCTCTTCTTTTTTCCTTTTCTCATTTCAATTGAACATATTCAGCAATTAATCACAATAAAGCAGAACCACATATTCACAAGCATAAACACCACATCACCACCCAAACAAACTGTGTGAAAACTAGAGCACAATCTTGGGTGTGCGATTATGATCGACAATGAGGCTTTGGTGAACTGGAGTGGAGCTAAAACAAATGGATAGGTAGGCACAAACTGGGCTAACAAAGGTAAACGTTAGGATTAGGCACAAAGCACAACGGGTCCAAGAAGATGACCTAAATCACTTTTGCGCACTTGACTAACCGTGTACCTATGCTTCGAGATTAGCTTGGGGCAAGTTCTTAGCCACTGAATGAAATTAACCTTCCTCCCTACTCGGGCAATATGAGGCTTACGAACACCCACACACAATCCTATGCTACAATTTGATTCACTCCAGATTCTTTGATTTTGAATAGAATAAACAATGTTTACGCTAATATAAAAATATAAATTAAAATCATACAAAGAAATTAGCTCTACACAAATCTCAAAGTGAGACGCGAGCACTCGACTAGGATCACTGCAGGAGTCAACCTTTTACTCAGCCTTACAGTCCCAAACCAGCATGATGATTTTTTAAATCGCATTCGAAAGAATGAACAAGCTCGGCACATGCGAACGATCAAGTGCGCACTCGAGCGGGTGCAGTGGTGTGCGATGAATATGAACCAACAAAATATAAAATCTGAAACAAAAAATGATACTTCGAGTATGCGGTGCCATGTGCATGGGTAACAATGCAATGGACTTCCTCCCCCAGACTTAATCTAATCAATAAAAGCTAAAATGATAAAACAATAAGAATAAAACTAGAAGAAAGGAGAGGAGTTACCGATGCTTAGAATTGAGTATACCAGAAGATTGTCGTTAATAAAATGCGACAAGTCCGCCTCCATAAAAGAGATTCACATTCATCCACTCCACCTGCATAGGGAACAACGACCAAACAAGGAAGAGAATGACAGAAATAATGTGTTAAGTAAACCAAAAGCACAAGGGTTGTCTCTAGGAAGCCCTTTTGTTTACCGTCCTTAAGGTGGAGCAGATACATTTATTAGCAGTTAAAATAATAATGTTCTCAGCAGAGTCTAGCAGTGCTATTAAAAGAAAACACATAGAGCTAAATATCATAGAAGCATACAAAAAAACACCAGAAGGAACAGAGCAACCCAGAGAACCGTCACGCATCAATTATACATCGACTTGTGGTGGTTCTCCGCCACCATACGAGGTGGGCAGGAGCTGTTAGCTTTCGAGCCCAAGGGAAGCTTACTCCCCTTGCCTCTAGCTCCGCCTTTTGCTCAGGAGGGCATCAGAACGATTACCGCGAACACGTATCTCTCGCTTCAGCACTGCTTCTCAAGGTGAAGGTTGAAATTGTAGGCCGCTATGCTCTACTTCAGTTGGCGAGTGGATGAGTAGTCTTGCGAGAAAACTGATTAGCTAGGGTTGAGATATTGAGGGACGTAAGCACCTCTTTGCAGAGCACGCAACTAGAAATTGCTAGTGCGGCGAACACACATGTCGTATTGGAGATGATGTGGTGGTGCGATGCTCCTCACAAGAATAAACTCAAATTCACCATTCCACATAGACATGAAATTAAGTAAAACAATAACGAGATTACACAAAACATCCAAATCATCACAAGATTTGCTATGAAATTCTAAAAAGGAAAAAGAGGAAGGTAAGAGCACCACTGATGGTCGGAGACTCATCAGAAATTCATGGCCAGACTTAAGGGTTGTCAATCCTTGTCCAAGCTCGGATTCAAACTGTCATCTGGAGTACATAAGAGTTGTCACTCTCTCCTAATTTACCAGTCTTCTCCGTCAATCTTCTTCAGCCACGAACTCTAACCTAAGAGAAAAATCCTTCAAATGAACCTTGGAGGCTTCCAAACACTAGAGGAGGCTGAGAGGAACTCCTAGCTTGAGATTTGGCTTGAAACGGTGTCCGGAGGACCTCAGGATGATGGGCAGTGGTGGAGGGATGAAGTGGCATGAAAATGGAGCTCTGGGCTTGGAAAAATGAAGTGATTCCCAATTAGGGCAGAATCCTGCGACTTAGATAGCACCCAGTCAGAAAATACAGAATGCACGGTCAAACACACAACTGTGCACACATCTTGCATTAATTACAACACTAGAATGCCCAGCCAGGAAGACGACCCACCCTTGCATTTACGACCACGCACGGGCAACCAGCCTGTGCACGAACAAAATGCACGGGCGGAGTCAGATCACATGTTTTCTAGGTAAAACAAGAGAGCGTGCAATTTCCTTCACACACAGTTGAACTCAACCGTGCATGAAGAGAAATGCACGAGCAATAAATCAAAAAATTATTTTGACAAAAATAGACGGTCGTACGATTTGGTCATGCACGGGAAAAACAACCATGCATGAGTAAATCACATGATCCAGGGGCAAGCACCAGAATGCTCTAGGCATCGTACTATTGTAATAACCGTGTGTGAAGAGAAACACACAACCATGTAATTCCTACAAAAAAGAACTCCACTGAAATGGGGCTCTGCCTACCTACACAGGAAGAACCAGACACTGACAAGGGAACCTCATAGAAATCAACTCCCAATTGTCTGTATGAATATCATGAGCCTCACACAGACCCCTCCCATAGACCTGTTGATGAAAATCCACAAGCCTCCACTTACCAACCAAGAGAATCTGTCATGGCTTAGCTACAACTGATGATGGATAATCAAACAATGATGATAGACAATTTTGTGGACAGAACTATGTAAGGGATGAGGAAGGAGTTGAATGAGAGGATATCAGTTGTGGAAAAATAAATGCATCATCTGACTACCCAGACACTGCACTTTTTCATAAAACTTATAGCTATTATAGACTATATATGTACAATCCCATATTCGTTGGGTAGAACCCAGCTCCCCCTCAAGGACCCGGATTGGACTAGCTTCAGGATAGCTTTGGGCTTCAGAGCAGAAGAGCTCCCTCCTAGGAGTAGACGAGAACGATCGCTTCAAGCTCCAGCCGAGACCCACTTCTGCCCAGAGGTGGCGAGAAGGCTCGCGCCCCATGGAGGGCGGAAGCGGGGTCGGTCCAGGGGACCCTTCATACTTTTTTCTTCTTTAGCTCCCGCCGAGTGAGAGTGGGGATGGTTCTCGGTATATGGTTCTCGCTGGGTGTGGGCCAGGGCCCAGGGTGAAATTACCTAGTTGCCCTCGAGTAAATTACCTATGTGCCCCCAGGGTCTGCATTTAGGATTTCATAACAGCGGGATTTGGCTATTGGCAGACAAGCCAAGGGTAATTTAGTAATTTCAGGTCAGCGAAGACTATAAATAGACCCACAGGGGCTCCTCAGAAGGCAAGTATTCATTATTTTCTAAGACTCTCTAGCGCATTCTGAGGAGCTCCAAGCCCAGCTTTTGGCTTTGGAGGGGAAGCTCTCAGAGATTTTTCGGGTTAGAGGTGGGACCTCCCCGCTGAGGCTTTGAGTCAGTTCTAGGTCCTTTACAACCAGTCAGTGGTCGGGGGTTAAGAGAAGTAGGTGTCGGCTGCCCCCTATTTTCGAACTCTCGTTGAGGTCAATTTCTGGCTTCAACAGTTCTGGTGAGGTGAGCGTGGATGTAGCCGATACAAGAAAATCTCAAGTCAAGTCTCATGGCTGGAGGTGAAGGAGAAGGAGCTGGCTCGGGAGGTTCTCCCTCCCGGGAGAGTGGGGTGATGCTAGGAATGTTGGAGGACTTCAGGCGGGAGGTCTTGCAGACTATCCACTTGGCCTTCTCGGCGATGGGCGAGTGGAAGACTCCGCAAGTTCTGGTGGCGGCTGCTCCGTCATTGGGCGAGACCGCTCCCGGACAGCGTCCCGTGAAGGAGATTCCGGCTGAGGCGGCGGAAAGGGATATCCCCAGGCGGGAGCTGTTCCCGTGATAAGCCAAGGGTACTTTAGTAATTTCAGGTCAGCGAGGACTATAAATAGACCCATAGGAGCTCCTCAGAAGGCAAGTATTCATTATTCTCTAAGACTCTCGAGTGCTTTCTGAGGAGCTCCAAGCGTAGCTTTTGGCTTTGGAGGGGAAGCTCTCAAAGATCTTACGGGTTAGAGGTGGGACCTCCCCGCTGAGGCTTTGGGTCAGTTCTAGGTCCTTTACAACCAGTCAGAGGTCGGTGGTTGAGAGAAGTAGGTGTAGGCTGCCCCCTATTTTCGAACTCTCATTGAGGTCAATTTCTGGCTTCAACAATATAGCAAAACAAAATGAAATTACTCATTATGGCATTTAGGCTGTGATAGACAATCAAGAGTCTACTGAAGCCAATCTTCACAAGTCATTCCTATAAACAAATAATATGATGGGACATAATAAAATGGTTGTTCTAGATAGAATGGACTTCTGCAACCAACGCTGGATGGTCATCTCCTCCAGACAAAGAACACCTTGGTGCCACCAAGGGGTTAATGTGCTGGAAGAGAAGATTGTTAAAGCAAAGGCAGCAATCTGCAAGTCTACATTCTAAGAACTCAAAAAGGGGGAGAGTTCAATAATACATCACTATGCATATCAAGCCATCTGGACTTCCAATACAATCAGGGAAGCCCTGAATTTGGAACCACTGCAACATTCTCCATAGCCAAACATTCCAGAATCTAACCCAACTGTAAATTATGATTACATCCCTCCTGAGAATTATAAAGAATCTTGGGAAGAATATGATCACCCTCCTCCAGCTGAGCAAGGAGAATCCTTATCAAGGAAAAGGAGAGCTAATCAGACTCAAAAAGAAATAATGTTAGCCAGACGGAGAAGGAAGATTGAGATTCATAACATGCCAGGGTATGAAGAGTGGAGCCCCACATCTAAGAACATCATTCTATATACATAGGACAATTTTGGTAAGCATGTTATCAATATTTCAAGATATTACAATTCAGTTGAATGGAAGAAACATGAGGAGTGGGAGACAGGGAGCAGAATTCATAGGAGAAATCACCCACATGGACCTCCTCTTCCTAAATATATTCCCAAGCCACTAGGATATTTCCAGAGATAGAAGAGGAAGGATGAAGGTGAAGAATTATGAGTGCTAAAAATCCTGGCGGACATGTTTGAATTTTGGGTTTTACAATAGATTTAACTCATTGTAGAACTCCACTATTTGTAGTTGTTATTTGAATATATCTGGAATGTTTCTATCTATGCAAGTGTGTTTTTATTTCATTTTATGTATCTATGATTATTGTCATATGTGGTTCTGACTTCTTCAAATATAAGAAGATTGTTGGGAATACTGTCCACAAGATTCCTGATTTGAAGAAGGCCCCAAGATGACAATAAAATCTTGTATTTGATGGAATTGTTTATGTTGGAACACCCTATTACTAATTTGGGTCAGGATCACTATGTCTCTAGGAAACCTGTTTTTGACCTCATTGTATAGATCTAAAGGTCAATTCGGATTGAGTCTAAGGGTTAGTAGTTAGGTTTGGAAGCTGCCCTCAAGACTAAGATTTTTCAGTTTGGAGACTAAGTCATTTCGTCGAGCTCAGTACGACGAATCGTCGAACTCCAATCGATGATCGTCTAGCTCCACTTCGACGGATCGTCGAACTCCATTCGACGATCGCTGAGCTCAACTTCAACAAATCGTCGAACTCCATTCGACAATCTTCGAGCTCAATTCGACGATCTTGACTCCAGTATTGATTCTCTATCTCTGAGCTCAGTTCGACGATAGTTGAGCTCAGATCGACGATCTCTGTTGCTGTATAAGTCCAAATCGCTGAACTCAGTTCGACGATAGTAGAGCTCAGTTCGACATTTTTCTGATGAGTTAAATGATTTTCAAGATTCAAATTCAGAACAGTTAAGGAGTTATTCTCAGCAATTAATTCAGAAGATTTTCTAGCCATTTTCATTTATTCTGCACCAAGTTTCAAGGGATTATCAAGAAATGTTTCTTTGGACTTTCCCCCAGAAGACAATTGCAATTAAGGAGTCAATTAATGACAGGCTAACGGCTATTCTTGACAGAGGATTATTTTCTATTCAAAACCAGGGAATAATACACAAGATTTTTGAATCACACACAAGAGAATTCTGATAGCATCTGCAGAAAGTGCACAAGAAGAAGAAGAACTAAAAACATTCTCTGGAACAACATCTTTTTCAACACCAACTGTTCACAAGAGAAAAAGATAAAGAGTTATAGACATTCTCTGTCTAAAAGAATTCATACAAGAACACACAACCAAAAGGAGATCAACCAACTGAAATCCTCAGATCTCTTTTGATTCAAGTGTTCAAGGCCAACATCATTCAAGACTCCAGACACCTAACATTTTAGCTGTTGCTGAAATCATCAATTGCTGGAGATCAACTTCTGAAGGCCTATCACCCTACGGCAAAGCTTCATTTCCTGAACATCTCAAGAACTCAGGGGGAGCTTTGACAACATCAAATCCACATAGTCTTCTCAGCTGCTTTGAGAAAGAGAAGACTTCCATCACTCTCTCATCCCCATCTCTGTAAAGGGTTTTTCAAACTCCCTTCAAAATTTTGTGCTTGGTTTTTGAGCACCTTATCAAAAGCTTATTGGTGGCAAGACACTTGATCAAAAAATCTGATTTGGTTTTTGAGCACCTTATCAAAAGCTTATTGGTGCCCAGGACACCTGATCAACTCATCCTATAGTGGATTCCTACCTAGGGTTGTAGAAGAGTGGATGTACCCAAGTTTAGGGGAACCACTATAGCTCCTTGTGTCTTCTGGCTTGCTTGTCTTTATTTTTGTTTCTGGCTGTGATTGATCTGTGATTAGTTTCTTTTGTAGTTTGTGATTAGATAGGTTCTGTGATTAGATTTAATATTTGCTTCCCTGTTCACTCAGATTACAACAACTGTTGTAAAAAGTTTTTAAGCACCATACTCTATTCACCCCCCTTCTAGAGTATATCAGATCTAGCTCACACTTTCAATTGGTATCAGAGGGAGATTGGTTAAACATATCACACCTTGGTGGTTGCACAGGCTAACACCTGAACCCAAAGATTCCTAGTTAGATCTGCTTGTTTTGATTTTATTGTTAGATTTTGTTTTCACCAATCATGGCCCAAAACAAAGATTATGCTAGCACCAGACCTCCAGTGTGCAATTTGTCTAAGTTTGCACTTTGGAAAGCAAGGATTAGATTATACATGAATTCTATTGACGAGGATATTTTTAATTCTGTTTTGATAGTTTGTCCAAGACCTCCAGAGAACACAAGCACAAATGCTGTTCCACCTCCATCAGGAACAGATGCTGACATCAAGAAGTGGAAGGTTGCAGATGCAAAGGCTATGAACATCTTAGCCCAGACAATGTCTGATGACATCTTCCAAAAGGTGGCTGAATGCAATTCAGCAAAGAAAATATGGGATAGGCTCTCTAAAATAGTCTCAGGATCAGCTGATGAAAGAAAGGACAGGAGATCCTACCTCATATCTCAATATGAGAATTTCAGGAAGGGAGAAGCTGAGTCAGTTGGAGATATGTACAATAGACTCAGTCTAATAGTCAATGAACTCAAGACTTTGGATAAGGAGATCTCACTGACTGAACTTAATGACAAAATCCTAATGTGCTTCCCAAGCACTTGGGATTCAAGAATCTGTCCAATCAAGGATGCCAGAAGTTTGAATGAGATCATCACAGAAGCTCTTTTGGGTAAGCTCAAATCTTATGAGCTGCTCATTAAGAACAGAGAAGAAGAGCAGAAGACTACCTCACCAGCCACAAGGAAAGAAAAGACAATAGCCTTCAAAGCAACTGAAGATCAGCCTGAAGGCAAAGTCACAGGCAATGATGAGCTGCTCAGTCTATTGGCCAGAAGATTTTACAAGATGGCCAGAAAGGACTTCAGAAAGAGATCATACAAGGAGCATGATAAACCAAGGTATGACAAGTCAAATAATAAAGAAATTGTTTGCTTTGGTTGCAGGAAACCAGGACACATTGTACCTGACTGTCCAGAGAACAAAGACAAGGCCAGAAAGGATAAGAAAGAAAGAAGAAGAGATAAAGACTTCAAGAAAAATGGCAATGACAAACCCTCCTCAAGAAAGAACAAACACACAAGGAAGAGATTTGTTGCTGAATCCTGGAGTGAGACTGAAGAGGAGTCAAAAGCTTCATCCAGCTCCAGTGATGATGAAGATGATGCAGAAGAGAAGGAGTTCTGCATGATGGCAATCAATATCTCTCAACATAATTCAGATGCAGAAGAGTCAGAGTCAGACTCAGAGACTCAACTTGAAGAGGACCAGGTAATTAATTCTTTTGATTTCAATTCAGAGGACTTTAAATCTGAGTTTAAAGCATTATGTTTAGACTTACTAAAATCTGAGAAGGAAATTATTTCTCTCAGAAATCAATTATCTGAACATAGTTCCTTAAAGTCAGAAAATCTCAAACTCTCTGAAGAGTTGGAGTGCTGTAGGGAGCAGATAGCTTCACTGAAAGGTGAGCTATCAGAGGACAAGAAGCTTGAAGAATCCCTTAATGGGAGAAGTATCAAGCTGATGGACATCACAAGAACAGTGAACTCCAGATTCAATAGTACACTGGGCTTGGGTGCTTCATCCAGCCAACCTATATTTCTAACAACCCCAATCAAGTTCATTTCTGATAAAGGGGAGAGAGTTGTAGAGGTAGCTAGGAAAAATTCTGATCTGCCTAAGAAAACTAAGTTCCAGCAGAAATCGCCGAACGGAGCTCGACGATCGCCGAACGCAGATCGACGATCTCAGGCAAAATCGTCGAACTCAGGTCGACGATCTCTAATTCCTGAACTCTGCCATAGTCGACCGTCGAACGGAGCTCGACGATCTGACCCAAGATCGTCGAACACAGCTCCACGATCATCGAACAGAGATCAGAGCTCTGGAAATTCTTTCAAGGGCAAATCAAAATCCAACCCTAGGGGTCCTTCATCCCAAAGCTTTAACCCTTATACTGAATGGATAATACCTCCAAGGAGATATCATCCTGAAGGTTATAAGAGTCAACCTGGGATGTCTTTTATTTCTGAGTTTAAAGGTTATCAATCTAGGCCCAAGGTAAACTTGGTCAAAAACAAGTGAATTGTTTTATGTGCAGGTGAAGACCTATCCAACATCAAACCAGCAATGGTACTTGCATAGTGGGTGCTCAAAGCACATGACAGGAAATAGGGACAAACTCACATCCTTTAAAGCCAAGCTTGGATCCAAAGTCATATTTGGTGATTCAAACTTTGGACAAACTAAAGGATATGGTGCAGTCCAGATTGGGACAGTGACATTTAAGAAGGTAGCCTATGTGGAAGGACTGAAGCACAATTTGATAAGCATCAGTCAGCTATGTGATGAAGGCTACCAAATGACTTTCAGCAAAGCATTATGCAAGATCAAGTTAGAGGACAACATAACTGTGTTGACAGGTAAAAGGAAAAGTAACATCTATCTAGTAGATTTTCTTTCAACAGATGTAGACATTTGCCTGTTCAATTCTGTCTGTAGACCTAATGTTTTGTGGCATAAGAGACTAGGACATTTAAACCTTAGAACCATTGCTAGGCTATCCAAGGACAACCTTGTTACAGGACTACCTTCTGGCCCCTACCAGAAGGAAGGACTCTGCAAGGCTTGTCAATTAGGCAAGCAAACTAAAAATAGTTTCAAGTCACTGAATAAGAGTGATTCACCTAGGATCTTGTATCTGTTACACATGGATCTTTTTGGACCCATTACAGTACAAAGCCTAGGAGGGAAATCTTACACCTTAGCAGTTGTAGATGACTTCTCTAGATTCACATGGGTGTTCTTTCTGAGGAAGAAGTCTGATAACTTTAAGTGTTTGGCAGAGTTTCTCAAATGTATACAGATTGAGTTCAATACTCACATTGCCCTGATCAGAAGTGATCATGGGACAGAGTTTGATTCTCTTCTTATGCAAGAGTTCTGTCAGAGTGAAGGGATCAGACATACTTTCTCAGCTTCTAGAACTCCTCAACAAAATGGGGTAGCTGAAAGGAAAAATAGAACCCTTATTGAATCTGCCACTACATTGTTGTCAGATGCTCACCTTCCTCTATCTTTTTGGGCAGAGGCAGTGAACACCTCCAACTATGTGTTGAACATAAGTTTAATACATAAACTAAAGGGAAAGACTCCTTATGAATTACTCAAAGGGAAGAAACCTAAAGTTGATTATTTTGGAATTTTTGGTTGTATTTGTTATATACATAATAATGACAAGAGATATTTAGCAAAATTTCAAGCTAAAGCTGATGAAGGAGTGTTTCTGTGATACTCCATGATCAGTAAGGCTTATAGGGTTTATAATAAATCATCTCTTAAAATTGAGGAATTTGTTCACATATCATTTGATGAATATAACATGTCTTTCAAGGAGAAGCATACTTCTACCATAGAACCTTTGCAGGAACATTCTCTTATTGAAGATTTGAACAAGTTACAAGTTACTCAAAAAGAGGAAAGCAGTGAAGATGAATAAAGCATTCAACATATTGAAGAGAAACAACTTGAAGAGCCAGTTGTTGTACCACAAGAGGAAACAACAACACAGGTTGGTGAACAATCAACACCCCCTATTGATTTAGTAACATCAAGAGACCATCCAATTTCCCAAGTAATTAGAGACATCTCAACTGGTGTGCAAACCAGAAATCAGGTCAACCAAAACCTGTTGCACACTTGCTTCCTATCTTAAATTGAACCTCAATCCATTCAAGATGCAGAGCAAGATCCACACTGGATCATTGCAATGCAAGAAGAGTTGCATCAATTTGAAAGGAACAAAGTTTGGGAACTAGTGCCAAAGCCTAAGGATCACTCCATTGTTGGAACAAAGTGGGTGTTCAGAAACAAATTGGATGATCAAGGAGTAATTGTAAGGAACAAGACAAGGCTAGTTGCTCAAGGATACTCACAAGAAGAAGGCATACACTATGACCAGACTTTTGCACCAGTTGCAAGATTGGAAGCCATCAGAATCTTTTTAGCTTATGCAGCACACAAGGGCTTCAAGGTATACCAGATGGATGTAAAGAGTGCATTTCTAAATGGAGACATCAAAAAAGAAGTATATGTCAGACAACCTCCAGGTTTTATCTCTCCAACTTATCCTGATTATGTTTTTAAGTTGAACAAAGCATTATATGGTCTCAAGCAAGCTCCTAGAGCATGGTATGAGACCCTAGCATGCTTCCTTCTGGAAAATGGATTTATAAGGGGTAGAGTAGACCAAACTCTTTTCATTAGAACCCATAAGTCTCATACCCTACTAGTACAGATTTATGTAGATGATATTATTTTTGGCTCTACTGATTCAAAATTATGCAGAAGGTTCTCCAACCTAATGCATTCTAAATTTGAAATAAGTAGCATGGGTGAGCTATCCTTCTTCCTAGGATTGCAAGTCAAACAACATGCTGGAGGCATCTTTATTTCTCAAACCAAGTATGCAAATGAATTGGTTAAGAAATTTGGTATGTCTGAAGCATCTTGCATGAAAACACCCATGCCTACTAATGCTGTATTGGATGCTGATGAACATGGGAAACCTGTTGATCAGACAACATATAGAGCAATGATTGGCTCTTTACTGTACCTTACAGCTAGTAGACCTGATATAATGTTTGCTACATGCATATGTGCTAGATTCCAAGTAAGCCCTAAAGAGTCACACCTAACATTAGTAAAAAAGATTCTCAGGCATGTTAAAAGTTGTCCAAATCTAGGTCTCTGATATCCAAAAGATTCAGCATTTGATTTAACTGGATTTTCTGATGCTGATTATGCTGGATGCAGAATTGACAGGAAAAGCACCAGTGGAACTTGTCAGTTTCTTGGTGACAGACTTGTCTCCTGGTTTTGTAAGAAACAAACTTTTGTGTCAACTTCAACTGCTGAAGCTGAATATATGGCTGTAGGCAGTTGTTGTTCACAAATATTGTGGATTCAAAACCAACTCCTAGACTATGGATACAACTTAGAGAAGTCTAAAATATTTTGTGATAACACCAGTGCTATTTCTATAGCTCAAAATCCAGTCCTCCATAGTAGGACAAAACACATAGAAATTAGGCATCACTTCTTAAGGGATAATGTTGAGAAGAATAAAATTGAACTTCAATATATCCCAACTGATTTGCAAAGGGGAGATATTTTCACCAAACCCTTGGATGAAAAGAAACACACCTTCTTCCTAAATCAGTTAGGAATGTTAAATGTGGAAGTCTAAAATAATGTCCAAGATTTTAAAACTTTGAAAATTGACCATGACTAGACAAACATCTTGATTTTTTCTAGTGTCTAGAGTGTATTTTTGGTCTCTGAACTGCGCTCGATGAGTTTCCCCCTGATCGTCGAACAGAGATCGACGATTTTCGAAATCGTTGACCTGAGTTCAGCGCTTCTCAGATAGTCTGAACTATCTCTTCCGGTCAACGATCGTCGAACGACGCTCGACGATTTTGTTCCCTGAACTATCGTCGAACGGAGATAGACGCTCTCCAACATCGTCGAACGGAGATCGACGATATTGCAGACTCTTCAGATTCCTTTAGAAGCCCCGATAGTCGAACTGAGTTCAACGATCTTTCCTTTTCTGCGTCGAACCCTAATATAAAATTCATTTTTCGGCCGTCGTTCTCCTTTTGCGCTTTCAATCTCTCTACAAAAATCTCTCTTTCCCTCCAAACACCTCTACACTTGGTCGTTTTGTTTGTTGATTTTTGCAGGTAACCATGGTCGTCTCTGTTGCTGTTCTAGCCGTAATGAAATTCGATGCCGGATTTGATATTGACATGGAGTCCTTCAACACTACAGATCAGGTTTTTCAAGATATTCTGGAACTGTTCAAGGAGTAGAAGCTTGTTACCATCATGTCGACAAGAATCAAATTAGCTGCTGATGAGATTAAGGAGTGGGTGTACACTGCCCATAACCAGGACCAAAACACAGTGGTTGGTTCCATTTATGGAACTCAGGTACCTTTGACTCCAGCCATTCTGACAGAGGTTTTTGAGTTAAGTTCTGGAAGAGATTCTGCTGAGTTATCTGGAGATGAATTTTCTGATTTACTTGCAAGAATGAGTCACTCTGATGCTAACCCTAGCAAGTTGCTGAAAAAGAACCTACCTGTAGAATATAGATTTTTGGCTGATGTAGTGGGAAAGGTTCTGCTGGCCAAGCATTCAGCACATGATACTATCTCTAGGTATCAGCTGTGCTTGATGGGTGCCATTATGGACAAGAAGCAGTTAAACTGGGGAGAAGTCTTCTTTGATTTAATCAAGAAGAAAATAAACAAGAATTTTGTTAACTATGGGAGGATCCTAGGGCTTTTTCTTCATAACAGATACCCTGGACTGCTTGTATCATCTGAGATGCATATTAATGTTTCAAAGAGGCTGTCCTGTGCCCTCTTTGGCAAATGGGACAGGCAGATAACAAAGCCCAGCAGGCCTTCTGCAAGCATAACTTCAGGCACAAGGACTGTAACAGTCACTTCCCCTCAAGTCTCTGCCCCTGCAGATGACTTGTCTGCTGCTGCTTCTCCTCCTCCTCCTATTCCATCTTCACCAGTTTCCTCCTCCATTCCAATCTCATCCGCCATCATCATCTCTAGCCCATCTCCAACATCAATTCCTTCTCCAATCCCAACTCTTCATGTAACAGAAGAAATCTTCCATTCATTATATCACTACCCTCAACCAGACATTGCCACATCATCCACCATTCCATCCTTCAATCTTCTAGATGATTCCTTCATAGATGATTCACCCTCATCCCCTCCTGAGCTACCCTCCTCATCAACTTCATGCCAACAACTTCTACAAGACATCATTGATCAACCCTCTTTCACACCCTCTATCTTCATACCACTTTCTTCCATTTCCACCATCCTCACACCTCAACCCTCACTTCTACCATCCACCAGCTCTCCTATAACATCACCAGTTGCTCCACCATCCCTCTCTACCTCTGCTCCAGTCCCTGCTGAGCAAGTAGACATTCCAGCCCTAGCTGACCAACTGTATGAACTGATAGCTCCCAGGCTCTCACTTCTACTGGAGACCTCCTTGGCTCCATTACTTCAGTCAGTTGCAACCCTCTCTACCAGGCTATCCTCTCTCTTTCCTCAGGCATTCCCTTCATTTGGGTGCCTTGATCCAGCTGTATCTGAATCCAGGCAGGGGGAGATGCCTCATGAAGATGTGAGTTTGCCTGCTGCTGCTGCTGTTTCTTCAGTTCCTGCTGCTGCTGCTGTTACCCCACAATCTCAAGCTCCAGTTCCACCTCAGGTTGCAGTCTTTTCAGTAGACCTCAGGTCCCTGCTCTCAGATTTTGATTCAATTTAGTTCAGCTGTCTTCCAGAGAAAGTTACAGTCCAGCCATCAGAGGATCTTTCCAAGGCCATTGTGCCCTTCTCCAGCTGTGATTCTAGCTTAGTTAGCTCCTATATATCCTCCATATATACTGCTGAGCCTTCTGTTTCCAGTGATGCTGCTGCTACTCCTGCTGTCAATATTGTTGATGTTTCTGTTGCTGCTGCTGATATTGTTGATACCGCTAACAATTCTGATGATATGTAGACAGAGGCATATGATTTTGAGCCTACTGCTAGTGCTGATGTTGTTGTTTCTGAAAATGTTTCATCTGAATTTGTTGCTGCTCTAGTTACTGCTGATATTACTGCTGTTATATCTTCTAAGAGTGTTGCTCCTGAAACTTCTGTATCTGTTGTTACAACTGCTGCTGCTACAACTTCTGTTGCTACTAGTGATGTATCTGCTGCTGTCACCACTGCTGTTTCATCTGCTCCAACCCAACTTCAGAAAGATTATTTGAAAAAGATTGATGCTTTATATGATGAGCAAAGCTCTGAAAGTGATGAATTTAGAACTGATTCTGATGATTCTTCTGCCACCATAGCCAGGAAAAGAAAGGCAAGGAGCAAAGCTATGAAAAGGGTTCCTCCAGCCAAAGTCAAGGACACTAATGATATTCCTTACTACATTCTTCATGACTGCCCCATTACTGAACATTGGATGCAGTATTCTAAGAACCAATTGAAAGCCATGAAGAAGAAGAGGAAGTATGAGAAAGGATATTCTCAGTTTCATCATCCTCATCCTCCTCCACCACCTCCTCCTGATGCAAGTGCAGGTGGAAGCTCAGCTGCTCATCCTTCTTCTAAAAGCCAAACCCCCTATCAGCCTCATGCAAGATCTCAATATAGGGGAAGCCAGTCCAGAGGTTCTCAATCAAGAAGAGGAAGTTATAGAGGAAGCCAAAGAGAATTCCAAGTCTATTCAAAAGGCTATTCTAGGCAACATCCATACTCTAGGGAAGGACAAGCTTCATCAGATACAACTTCAGGTCCTTTTCCCTATAAGTTGAAAGAAGTAGTCTCATCCAGAGCCCCTCAAGATAATCCTTCTAACAGATATGAGCCTCCAGTGCCCTTTGAGGATCCAGAAAATGACCCTACTGCATGGACTGCCAGGATGAAAGAATTAGCTGCCCTGGATCAGATCAAGAAAGCCAAAGAGCAAGGCAAGGACACCTCAAGCTTTACTACATTGTCTGAACAAAGAAAGAAAGAACTTGAAAGATATGCCTCCAGCAAATTCTTTGACTCTGAAAGATATATGGAGCTGCATCCTGAAGCTGTGGTTCCCAGTCCTAAACAACAAACCTCTCTAGGTGCTGCAGATGACAGAAGGTCAAAGAAAGAAGCTCTTGATCCTAATAGAGAAATCAAACTTATAAAGAGCAAGTGGAAGGAATAATTCTGTAAGGTGACAATCATTCTGTTTTCTGATGTCTGTCTGAGATAATACATCTGTGCTTCTGCAATGCTTTGTTTATTGCATTTCTGTATTGTTGCTTTGTATGTTGCTTTTAATTTTTCCAAGTTCTGTAAATAGTAATCCTAACCCAAATAGGGGGAGATTGTTGGAACACCCTATTACTAATTTGGGTCAGGATCACTATGTCTCTAGGAAACCTGTTTTTGACCTCATTGTATAGATCTAAAGGTCAATTAGGATTGAGTCTAAGGGTTAGTAGTTAGGTTTGGAAGCTGCCCTCAAGACCAAGGTTTTTCAGTTAGGAGACTAAGTCATTTCGTCGAGCTCAGTACGACGAATCGTCGAACTCCAATCGACGATCGTCTAGCTCAACTTCGACGGATCGTCGAACTCCATTCGACGATCGCTGAGCTCAACTTCAACAAATCGTCAAACTCCATTCGACGATCTTCGAGCTCAATTCGACGATCTTGACTCCAGTATTGATTCTCTATCTCTGAGTTCAGTTCGACGATCTCTGTTGCTGTATAAGTCCAAATCGCTGAGCTCAATTCGACGATAGTTCGACGTTTTTCTGATGAGTTAAATGATTTTCAAGATTCAAATTCAGAACAGTTAAGGAGTTATTCTCAGCAATTAATTCAGAAGATTTTCTAGCCGTTTTCATTTATTCTGGACCAAGTTTCAAGAGATTATCAAGGAATGTTTCTTTGGACTTTCCCGCAGAAGACAATTGCAATTAAGGAGTCAATTAATGATAGGCTAACGGCTATTCTTGACAGAGGATTATTTTCTTTTCAGAACCAGGGAATAATACACAAGATTTTTGAATCACACACAAGAGAATTCTGATAGCATCTGCAGAAAGTGCACAAGAAGAAGAAGAACTAAAAACATTCTCTGGAACAACATCTTTCTCAACACCAACTGTTCACAAGAGAAAAAGAGAAAGAGCTGTAGACATTCTCTGTCTAAAAGAATTCATACAAGAACACACAACCAAAAGGAGATCAACCAACTGAAATCCTCAGATCTCTTTTGATTCAAGTGTTCAAGGCCAACATCATTCAAGACTCCAGACACCTAACATTTCAGCTATTGCTGAAATCATCAATTGCTGGAGATCAACTTCTGAAGGCCTATCACCCTACAGCTAAGCTTCATTTCCTGAACATCCCAAGAACTCAGGGGGAGCTTTGACAACATCAAATTCACATAGTCTTCTCAGTTGCTTTGAGAAAGAGAAGAGTTCCATCACTCTCTCATCCCCATCTCTGTAAAGGGTTTTTCAAACTCCCTTCAAAAGTGTGTGCTTGGTTTTTGAGCACCTTATCAAAAGCTCATTGGTGGCAAGACACCTGATCAAAAAATCTGATTTGGTTTTTGAGCACCTTATCAAAAGCTCATTGGTGCCCAGGACACCTGATCAACTCATCCTGCAGTGGATTCCTACCTAGGGTGGTAGAAGAGTGGATGTACCCAAGTTTAGGGGAACCACTATAGCTTCTTGTGTCTTCTGGCTTGATTGTCTTTATTTTTGTTTCTGGTTGTGATTGATCTGTGATTAGTTTCTTTTGTAGTTGTGATTAGATAGGTTCTGTGATTAGATTTAATATTTGCTTCCCTGTTCACTCAGATTACAACAACTGTTGTAAAAAGTTTTTAAGCACCATACTCTATTCACCCCCCCCCCCTCTAGAGTATATCAGATCTAGCTCACACTTTCCGTTTAGTTTTGTTGTGACGAGATTAACTAAAGTACATGGTTAATGTATTGTTAGACTTATGGTCACCCAAATAGGGTTTTCCCTTGTAATCCCTCAAGGAGCAAAACTCTTGTTAACCTCTGTCCTAATCATATATTAGATATATCACTATCTTGGGAAAGCCACTAGAGTTAAGAGAATTCAAAAGCAGGAATAAAAAATTATTTAAGTCAAATGTCGGGTGCATAGGCAAAATGATAAGTGTTTTGTCAGCAACATCAATTGCATAACTCAGCAAAATATCGAGTGTATAAAAAGAATAACTAAGGAAAAGTTCAACTGCATTGACCTCAATCGAGTGCATCGACTTCATCGTTGAAGAAAAGTATCGAATGCAACGTTAGAAAATCTATCGACTGCACAGTTCATAATTCACTGACTACATTGACTGCACTGTGATATAAAATCTTTAGCAGATTTAAATGAATAAGTACTGAATGTTTCAAATTAAGTTCTTATGACATTTCAGGCTAACTATATATCCATCAGTAGAGCTAAAGGACTTTGTCTGTGGCAACAATTAAAATTTACTTAGAAAGATTTTTGCTAACCTAATGCCTGACATAATAGGTATCTCCTGAAATTAATGCCCTGATTGCGTGTTCAATTTGAATTAATTCATAATAGAGATATTTGCCGTTGAAATCAAGGCGTAGTCTGAAGTAAGAAATATTCTCATTCAATTGTGAATAATTCTTTTTTCAAGATTGTTCCTTTGGCAGAATTTTCTACGCATTTGAGAACTTATTATTCAGAATTTTTCCTAAGTGAATTAACTAGTAGTTGAAGAATTCCTTATTAGTCTTCAAGCCTTCCGCCGACCAAGCCCACTATAAAAATGGGACTTAAAAGGATGCGCACACAAGTGATATATATAGATTTTTACACGCTAACTCTTCAAGGTTTTTTATGCAAGTTCTTAGCAGTGATCAAGCAAAAAAGTTCATTTAAGTTTTCATCCACTACACGCAATAGAGAGAAATTCTTCCTTGTCTAATTTCTTCAATAATTCTTCTAAATATTTCTTCTCACTATTAAGGTGTTCCTGATCAAACCTTCAATCTTTTCAAGCCAAGCTATTCAAGTGCTGATCAAGGAAAAAAAGAAGTCTATTATGTGCTTCTATTTACAGACTCAAGTATTGAATGTTGTGTCAAACCTTGTAATTCTTTTCATCTGTAGGATCTTTGAGATCTGAGTTATAAGGCTTGTTTGGCCAGAGTTGTAGAGCTAGTTTAGCCTGATTTATAGTGTGTGTTTGACCTGCATTGTAGGACATGTTTGGCCTAATTTGTATGGTTAAGTGTAGCCTAAGTTGTAGGATCTGTGAAGGATCTGAGTTGTAGGATCTTGTGATCAAAGATCTGAGTGGTAGGACTTGTGTTGAAGGTCTTAGGTAGGGGACTGCTATTCTTGAGTTGTAAGATCTGAGGATCTAGGAAAGTTTGAAGAAGTTTGGCCTAAGCTATCTCTCTGCTAGATATGTGAAGAGAGAAAGTGGATGAACCCATAATCGGGAACCACTATAAACCTTGTCGTGTTGTGTTGTTTTGTGGTTTGATTGTGTTGTTTTATCTTTCTACTATGCTCAACCTAAGAGAACTACAAGAAAGCTTAAAATAAGACAAACACCTATTCACACCCCTCTAGGTGAGTAGCAACCCTTAACTTTTAGCCTCTCTAGGGACACGCCCCTGTGACCTCCCACTAATGATGATCAAAGTTTCGCCATTCTCCACCTCAGTAGGTCACAACATTGCCAGACCCTGCCCCCTCATGGTCGCCCAGGTTCGAAGGTCCGCCCTTCACCAACACACTCAGTGACATCCGTCGAACAGGTAAACCCGAACTCTGACTACTCGGTTAGAAGTTTTCGCCCCTTGTACTAGTAGTAGGTCACGGAACCATCTGGGTCTCATCCTCCAATAGTCAACCTCAAGGGAGTACCTAAATATTTCTCGTGCAAAGATAGTGAAGCCAATGTTACACATTTCACAAGAAAAGCTCAAAACCACAATGGGACAATCAGTCAAAAGGAAGACAAAACACACAAAGTTGTTATAGCAAAACATGGGAACAAAGCCCAGTCACAAATACACATCAAGTACAACACAAGTACAATCATAGTAAGATACAACAAAGCTAGGGTCTACTCATCCTCATCAAACTCGACACACTCGTCTTCCAAAAGATCGTTAAAGACCAGATCAGAGATGTCACACTCGTGCTTGCGAGATATTATTTAGAGGGTCTTCTCCATCCCGTGACGGAATGCCATGTCTTGAATATCGACAAGCTCAGGCTCCGCCTCCCTTGTCCAGATCTCCTAGCGGATCTCCTCTGACAGCAAACAACAGTCATGCATGAAGTCAACTGAGTTCTTGTACTCAAGTCGCTCTTGTGAGCAGAGTCATCCTACCTCAGACTCTAAACGAGCAACATCTCCACGCACATTCTCCACCAGCGACTTCTCGGTCTAATGCTCCTCTTGTAGCCGCTCCCCCTAAGCCTTCAAGTTCGACTCAATCTGCCGAAAGCGATAAAAATCATGTTCTAGCTCTCTACACACTGTAACTTCTCCTAAAGAGGGAAGTACTTGTCCTTCAAGCTGATATAGTAATCATTCCAAGTAAGAGCAATCTGGTCTTGTATAATAATCTGCAACAAAAAGGCAAAGTGAGTCAAGTCAGAAGACTACAAGGGAAAATAAAGGCCAAGTAACAATCTTACCACATTATTCATCGCCTCCAAAGACGAAGAAACGTGTTTCCCCTCCAAAGAACAGGAGCTTCCTCGTTGGGAACCTGGGGGTAGAGGAGCCCAAAAACTCAACATCTGGATCACCGGACAAAACTCTGCTAACTCTGGAATTGCAAAGGGCGGCCTCCGAACACCCCTTCGACTAACTAACAGGATGTCGCGAGGATGTCGAGTCACTACAGCCCTCAAATACCAACCTCCTCTTACGATCATGGCCCGACGGAGCAATAACAGAATGTCCTGGATTAGTAGAGAGTCCACATACAAATAGACGCTTCTCCTCCACAAACAAAGAAATGTTGAAAAGGGGATTTGCCAACTCATGGGGCTCCTCAAATCCAAGCATCGACACAAACTCCCGTGAAAGTCTTTGTTTCAAGAGTAATTATACACCAAGAGGAGGGAATAGGTTTTTAATCCTTAAGACTATCTTTTTATTTAATTGTGCTGTGTGTTTAGTTAGTTTAGTTAGCTTTCAAGAAAGAGACACAACACATAAGTAATTATAGTGGTTTCCCATTATATGAGTATATCCATTGCCCCTCACACCTTTCTAGCAATGTGTTAGACAAGGCAATCTTCTCCAATCTCAAATCCAAGAGCTTACGACATAGATCCCTCAAGATCTCTCAGACTTCCTCCAAGTCCTACCTCAGTCCAAAGCCATATAACTCAGAGTAAATATTACGCCTACATCTCAGTGATCCTCTGATCACCTACCTTAGACTTAATCAAAAGAACTACACCACAGGCTAGGAGGATAGCTCTACACTCAGAGAGATTAACGTTCCTACAGCTTAGATCAAGAATGTTCCTACATAATATGTGAAGTTGTTATTGTTGATTGACTCCAGAGAAAGTGTTCTCTAAGTCTGCCTTCTAAACTGAGTAAAATCAGCTCTATCTTCTCCAAAACACCAAGAATAGATCTTTAGAATTGTTATGCTTGTGTTGAGAAGTAATTGTAGTGCACTGCTTCTTCAAGCCTAATTATAGAAGAGTTTAGAGGTGAGGCCTTGAAGATACGCAACAGTTGTGAGCTTGCTTAGCTTCTCCTTCTTCAAAAAAGAATTTCTGATCTGCTATTGAAGACTAGTTGAACCTTCAGTGATTAGTTTCTTCAACAGCTTACTCATATCTGTGGTTCACAGACTTTCAGTGAGAGCTTCTGCTAGGCAATCTTCCACTTCATCGAGAGGAAGAAGATGATCAAAAATGCTCTGTCTTCAGAAGCTTGCTTTTTTTCTTTCTCGGGACTCTACTTTTGTATCCCGTCATCCAATGGCTCTTTTTGCAGTATAGACCACCAGAGTTGGTAACTGCAACCCTTCTTTTGCATTTAATGTTGTACTAAAGGCAAGTTGTGCCTTTTGTCATCTAGCATGCAAAACCGACCACATTCGAATTCATGATGGCATCAGCATGACTCAGATCTTCTGTACTTAGCAAATTTCAGACAATCTGTCTAGACATTAAGTGGAGCCTTGTCACTCAATGCAGAAACACTTCGCAGGTTTCAGTACCTTGAGGCGTCGAGTGAATCTTCAACACTCAAAGCTTTTATACTTAATCTTTTAAATCCAGTCGACTACGTGTTGAGTGAACTGACTTCACTCAATGCTTCTATCCTTAGACAGATTCCTTAGATTGCAACACACTGGCTTTGACTGTATGAAATTTTGTTAACTCTTTTGCATCTTGGCGTTGAGTGAACTGTCTTTACTTGATGCTTCTGGGCTTAGACAAATTTCCTGTCTGCACCACTGAGGCTTTGACTTCTTGAACTTATATCAATGCATTTAGCCTCTTGGCATTGAGTGAACTGTCTTCACTCAACGCTTCTGGTCTTAGCCAGGTTTCTACTTTGTCAGCATCCCGCCTTGAGTCCATCTGACATTGTGACCCAGACTACCTGTCCAATTAGTGCAAAACAAAATAACCTGCATACATTGAACTTAGAGCATGCATCAGATACAATCATGTGTATACCATTATCTTGTGGGCCTTCTTCAAATCTAGGACATTGTGATAATTGCACCTAACAATCTCCCCCTATTTGAAGAAGTCAGAACCCTAAATAATGATATACACTACCATAAAATTGAAAACACATTCACAATACATAGGAGCAGGAATTGACATTTAATCAAAATGTAATTTTCATTCAAGGAGATAATTACAACTAGACAGTGTGCTTAAGACAATTTACATAGTCCTACAACCCTTAAGGAGTAAAAAACATTTTTATGTTTCAAGTTCCCTTATGACTATTCCCCTGCTGGGTTTCTTTGCAGCCTTTTCTTGGTCTTCATTCCTCTTCTCCCTTTGTCTCTCAAAATTGTTATATGGCTTAGGAAAGTACTTGCTGGACTCAACAACATATGTTGGCAAGGCACCTGACTTTTCATCTCTTTTGAATTTCCTTATAACGTCTTCATTTCTTTCTAACTTAGCCCATTCTAGGGAGCTATAAAGCTTTCCCCTGTCAGTTTTCTTATCTTTAATCTGATCCTAGGCAGACAAGATGATGGTCCTTGATTGAGTACTCCATTTCTCAAGTCCAGCCTGGTCTTCATCTCTTCTCTGTATCTTTTCTTACTGAGTCTGACCTCTTCTTCTTCATCATCAATAGACTTGCCTCTAGCTCTGGCTATCTGGTCAGCAGTGGGGCTGATTGTAGGAACAAAAGCAGCAGTAGAAGGTTCAACCAACTGAGCATCTCCTTGATCATCATATTGATCACCATACTGTTCATCATACTGACCTTCTGGAATAGGGACAAGGATATTTTCATCATATGAATTCTACTCAAGCCCCAATAAACCTCTGATAAGATTGGTGACCCAAACAACATTCTCAGTATTTGCCTTGATCATTGTCTTCTCCCCCTTTATGACTTCTTCAAGAATTTGAGTGCAGACATCCATTCTCCTTTCAATTGTAGTCTTGTCGACTTCCATCAGTTTCTTTTAAGCATTGTGGACCATTTCCATATCACTAGAAGTAATGTTCTATTTTTGGATGATATCATTCAGTGTGAGCCTGATTTTGTGAAGCTTGTTTTCAATATAGGTTATAGCAGGAGCAGCCCTTGTGAAGAATGTTGTTGTGTTGGCTCTCAGCAGGTTGACTTCAAACTTGATGGACTTGATTTCAGTGGAAAGATCCCTTCATACTTCCTTGATGGAGTTATCAGTGTTGTGCTCCAACTATCTTCTTTGATCATCAAGTAGACCCTTCAGTTGAGCTAGGAATGTAGGTGACATCTATTCAGCTTGATGAGATGTACCTTGTTTACAGACATCTTCATCCCTTTCCCTATCCACTTCTCTTCCTTCTAAGTTAACCATCACATACTCTGAGTAATGAGTAGCATCATTTGCATCTGTAGTAGTTGTACCCTTTTTAAACTCAAACGAGTCTATGTTATATACTGTCTTTGGAGCAGGGAGTTCAGGGTGAATCTCCCCCTCAGCCTCAACATTGTCCTTAGGGACATTTTGTTCTTCTGCAGTAATGTTATGCACATCTTCTTCCACTGTTGCATGTGCTTGTTCATCCTCAATAGGAGTATTGGAAACTTGCCACACTGGCTCATCAGGAATCTAATCTTTTTTGTCCTATAGATTCTCTAGAAAAGAGAAGCTTGTCCTGCATATCAAACTGAACTTCCTCTCCTTTAATAGGAGCATCTATCTTATCAGTCTCCCCCTCGATATTGGCACAGATGTTTTCCACTACCTGTCCAGTTAGAATTTTCAGGGATGCAGTTGGAATCTCTTCAGACTGATATCAAACATCTTGATTTATTGCTGCAGGATCAGATGAAATTGAAACCTGAGCACTCAGTTGAGGATCATGTGGCTCCTCCTTACTAATTTTAGAAGAACTGCTTTCTCTGCTCTCTGTAGTGACCAGTATTACTTTCTTTTTCTTGTCCTCCTTTGTTTATAGATATGGTAGCAGTACTCTGTCACATCTGTCAAACATCTTGCAATCCATCCTCCTCATGTGATGGATTTTAGTTCCTAACCTCACATTAAGGATCCCTAGAACAGACACATGGAGATATAGACATATAATTCTCCCTAAGTTTGGTTCAGCCATGCATTCCACTATTTTGTCAAAGATAACTTTTCCCCAGTCAGTCCTTTTGGAATGAATGACTCTTGTCATGAGCTCAAACATTTTTATAGAGATTTTATCTTGAGACCTTGTCTTGCAGAGTAGTGCCCTCCCAATCACATCAGCTAGAAATTTTCCCTTGAGATTCATCTTCTTTCTTAGCACTGATCCAGTGGTGTGCTTTGAAAGCCCACACCACTTGAGGGCAACCTTTACATCATCCTGATAAAGTTGATATTCTTCATCCGATGGATTGAACTTCAATAGATGCAGCGCCTTGCCTATACTTCTAGGAGAGATCTTGACCTTGTGCCCACTAACAGATGACTTGATTTTGGTTGTGGAAGAGTCGATAGTGGCAGTCTAGTATAGTTCAAGCACTTCTCTCTTCCATATCGAGCTTGGCTCGGACAGAAGGAACTCTAGGTCTGTGACCTGTAGCAAGTGTAGAACCAGATGAACTTCCTCTGGAGCGTCCTTGAAACCATTTTGCACTAGTTTAGATCGCTCGAAAAGGAAAGCCATTCCTTTTGGCGCCATTGTAAATGTTTGAGTCTCTGGAGTTTTGGATGATCTTTCGGTGCAGGGAGGCAGAAAATCGCAAAGGGCTAGAAATAGTCTTTTTATTCTAAGCACACACACTTCTATTTATAGTTACCTCTTATTTGAGAAAGTGGAGAGGCACATACCTATTGTGATAAACTGATAATCACAAAGAGATCAATGTATGAGATTAAACCCGTGAGATAGCTGCAATCTGAAGTCCCTGGCAGTGTGCATTGAGTGAATTCGACGCACTCGATGCCTGAAGTTGTCTCAGCGTACTCAACACTCTCGATGCTTAGACACTTGGACTCAGCGCACTTAAAGCTTGATGATGTCTCAGTACACTCGATGCCTAAGTGCTTAGAATCATATCTTCTTTGTTATCGTGCATAGATTAATCTATCTGCAACTAAAATGCATGACGAGCTACTGAAGGTATACTAAGTTCATCATACCCAATTCAAATTTGAAGGAGTTGAACTTGGCTTCATTTAGTGTCTTGGTGAAGATATCAAACACCTGCTTGTCTATAGGGACAAATTCATGTCTTATGTCCTCGCTTTCTACATGTTCTCTAATGAAATGATACCTGATCTTTATGTGCTTAGTCCTGCTATGAGATACATGATTCCTAGCAATATAGGATTCCTAGTAGAGGCCATCATCAGTTGACCCAAAAATTATGTCATCTACATAAATTTGGATTAGGATGATCTTACCGTTGGCTTCCCTTAGAAATAATATCTTGTCTATCTTTCCTCTTGAAAATTTGTTCTTAATGAGAAAGCTAGATAAAGTTTCCTATCATGCCCTAGGGGCTTGCTTCAACCCATATAAAGCCTTTCTAAGCTTAAAAACATAATCAGGAAAGTTAGAGTTAACAAAATCTGAGGGTTGCTCAACATAGACCTCTTCTTTTAGGTCACCATTTAGGAAATCTGACTTTACATCCATTTGGTAGACCTTAAATCCTTTATGTGCAGCATATACAAGAAACAGTCTTATAGCTTTCAATCTAACTACTGATGCAAAGGTTTGATCAAAATCAATACCTTCCACTTGTCCGTATCCCTTTGCTAACATTCTAGCTTTATTATTGATTATAACACCATTTTCATCAACTTTATTTCTGTATATCCACTTGGTTCCAATGATGTTATGTTCTTATGGTTTGGGAACCAGCTTTCAGAGCTTGTATCTCTTGAACTGGTTTAGTTCTTCTTGCATAGCTACAATACAAAATGACTCTATGTTGGCATCTTCAAACCTTTTAGGTTCAATCTGAGATAGGAAGCTTGAGTACATAGCAATGTTGAGGCTTCTGCTCCTTGTTGTAACCCTTTGGCTAGCATCACCAATAATTTGATATCTTGTATGATCCCTCAAATGCGTGACAGTTGCTGGCATTCTATTCTCAGCATCTCGACCTTCAATGGTTGGATCATGCTGGTCTTTATCCATGTCCTGTGTGCATTGTTCTTCTTCAAGAATGCACACAACATCATCTTCCTCTTGGGTAGTAGGAGGGTTCTTGATGGTCAGATTTTCCATCTCTAACTCTAAACCTACAGATATAGAGGAGCAAGCCAACTAACTGTTAATCATTGATGATTCATTAAACACAACATTAACATATTCTTCTACAACTTGATTTTTCAAGTTGCAGACTCTATAGGATTTGTTATAGTTGTTGTACCCAACGAAGATTCCTTTTATAGGATTTGACAGCAAACTTAGTCAAGTATGACTTCTCATTATTGAGCACAAAGCACTTGCTTCCAAAGATCCTTAGATAGATTAGATTTGGTTTTCTGCCTTTTATAATCTCATAGAGAGTCTTCTTGTGATACTTGTTGATAGAAGTTCTATTTAGGATATGAAAAGCAGTATTCACTGCCTCAACCCAGAAGTATTCTGGGAGAGAAGTGTCACTAAGTAGTGTCTTGCCAGCTTCTATGAGAGTTCTATTTTTCCTCTCAGCAATCTAATTTTGTTGGGATGTTCTTGGAAAAGCAAACTCCTGATGAATCCATTATTCTTCACAGAACTTTGTCAACCCTTCAGACTGAAATTCAGTACCATGGTCACTTCTGATTTTGACTACAGAACTGTCCTTTTCATTCTGAACTTGTCTAACAAAGGTCATAAAGATGCCAAGGGTTTCAGACTTTTTTTAGAAAGAAAACCCAGACAAATCTAGACTAGTCATCAACTATCATAAGTGTATAGACTTTCCTACCTAGAATATAAACTGACATAGTACAAAACAAGTGCATATGCAAGAGGTACAAATAGCTCTCATAATCCTTGGCCCCAATGCTCTTAAAGGATGCTTTGGTCTGCTTGCCCTTTTGACATACATAGCAAATTCCCTACTTGGTGCATCTTATATTGGGTCCATTTTTGACTAGCCCTTCACTGAAGAGCTTGCTAATTGTCTTGTAGTTCAAGTGAGCAATCCTCTCATGTCATTGCGCACAATAAGAGACTTTCTCATTTACTATCAGACATATTGGTGAGTCTGTACTTAAACATAAAAAGTTTAAACAATATATATTTTCACTCCTAATGCCTGTAAAAATGACCTCTTGTTCACTTGATCTTTTAATCAGACACTCATCCTTGTGGAAGACAATGACATAGCCCATATCACACAGTTGACTTATGCTGATCAGATTGTGTTGCAATCCTTCCACATAAGCTTCTTTTATGATGTAAACTATGTCATTGGTGATCATACCATAACCTTTGGTTACTTCTCTGTCTGAACAGGTGACTCCTCTGTCTGAACCTATAAAGATCACCTTCTGTCCATTCTTCATAGGAGTATAATCCTTCAGGTTGCTCCATGTTCCAGTCATATGTCTGGAACATCCACTGTCCAATTACCATATTGGTTCATGGATACTTGGACTATCCTGCAAACACAGTTTAGTTTACCTTAGGACCCCAAAAGGGATTGGGTCCTTGGTTCTTGTTAGCTTGAAACAGAACATGTCTACCTGCAATACTTATAACAGGAAGACTCACAGTTACCCTTGGCATATTAGGGTTATGCCAACAATCTATGGAAAAGTGAGCCACTTTACCACATCACCAACATTCATGAATGTTATATCTCTTCTTCTGAAAAGCCTTTGAAGTGTGCAAGCTATTAATAGTTGTCTGTTCAGAGGGGAGTGTTGTAACCTTCTTCTTGTTTCTTTCAGCAAGAATCTGACTGAAGGAGTGTCTAATAGTAGATGTACTTGGCTTACTCCAAGTTCCAACAACAGCAGTCTTCTTTGTAGTAGATATGATGTTGATGGCATCAGAGACTGCCAAGTCAAGCTTACTTACATACTGACCCTTGGTTTGGGTTTTTGCTGGAAGAGCCTGAAAATAGGCCACTGCCTTATCCTTGAGTGAGGGAGCTGGAGCACCAAATGCAAATGGTCCACGATGGGCCATCTGGATTTCCTTATGGGGAGCCTTCAGTGCACTCACACTCATGTCCTTTCTCCCTCAATTATAAGATACCCTTGTATTCTTATACGAAGAGTTCCCATTTTTCCAGTGACCATACTTGTTGTCCCGGTCATACCTATTTGATGAGAGGATTACCTTGTGAAAAGAGGTCTGAGACACTGTAGGAGCTTTGCCTTTTCCTTTATAATGGGTATCTCTATTGTTCCACTTGAACCCCAAACCCCTCTTATCCTTTTGTGAGGTAGAGAAGTCAATCCGTGGCAACACTGTCTTAGGCTTACTGAATTCAACCACAACCTTTTTGTCCGTAAGGAGTTTCTCTTCAAGATACAAGAAGATCTTGTTCTTCTGGCTTATGATCCCAATTTAGATAATTGAGTTTGTCTTCAGCTGACTAATTTCCCTCCTCATCTGAGCTAGTAAGGGGGTTGTCTCAAACTACATGGAAGCAACATATTGTAGGGAGACAATCTCCTCAGCTTGTCTCTTAGAAAGCTTTTTGCTCTTCTTTAGAGCATCCAAAATTGCACCATACTACTCACTCAATTGATTGACATCATCTTCAAAATTTGATCCCTCTTCCCCACTAGAGGAAGTAGATGCATCAGAGTCTGAGCCAGACTCATAGATAAAAGGAGAGCTTGGGATAGAGTGTCCCTCATCATGAACAAAAATATCCTGATTGTATTCTGATATGACTATGAGACTGTACTCCTCATCCTCTTCCTAGTCACTGTCAACTGAGGATAGTGGGGCCCTGATGCCAGATGGGACAGCAGGAAGTTCAGCATCTTCTTCAATGGACATGAGGCCAATGTAGGCCTCCTCTTCTTATGATTCTGAAGATTCAGAATCACTTTCTAATATGTTGACAGTCTTCTTGGTCAAGAAGCTCTTTTCAGCCTTCTTGACCTTGTGATGGGTTTTGCCATCAGACTTCATCTGCTCCTTATTCTTAACTGGACAGTTAGCAATAAGCCTATGTTCTTTCATTGTCTTCTCCTGCTCAGCAACTTCTTGAACTGCTTGGAGAACAGTGCTAGTTCTCTATCTGATAGTTCATTTCTAGAGGAGCTGGGATCTGAGCATTTTGACTCAGCAACTCCCCTTGGAGTAGGAGTCTTTTCTCTGCTTCTTCTTATGGCTTCAGCTCTGAAGGCCATTGTCTTCTCTTTGCGGAGAGATCTGGCTTCAACCTCTTCAGCCTTCTTGGTGTTCAGATGCATCTCATGGGATAGCAGTTTCCCAAATAAGTTCGGAGGTAGAGTGTTGGCCAGGTTGCCAACTTCTCTGATGGCACAGATCTTGATATTTCATTCCTTGTTTTGGGATCTCAAAACTTGTCATTCAGCACATAATTAGTGAACTGTCTACCATATGTGATCATACTATTCTCTATAATGAAGAACTTCTCATAGCATTCAGCTATGGAGACTTTCTTCCCTTTGCTCGAATGCTTCATACTTTTGATTCAGGAGGAATTTTCTGCCATCCCTCACCTCCTCTATCCCCTCCATGTAGAAAATGAGAGAGTCCCATATTTCCTTGGCTATCTTACAGTGGACAAGGTTCTGGAAGGTGGAGTCATCTATGGCACTGATAATGATATTATGTGCCTTTTTGTCCATGGTTGCCAAGATGACCTCATCCTTGCTCATCTCAAACTACTTCTTGGGGGTTTGGTCATTTGCATCTAGGACAGATATCTTTAGGGGAATGAAGGGTCCCTCTTGGACTGTGATGAAAATCCTTAGGTTTGAGGCTTCCATGAATAGCCTGACCCTCTCTTTCCAAATCCCAACATTTTCTTTCTGCAGATAGGGAGCTTCATGGAGCTCAACTCCTTGTGGTTCTCACCTGAACCCATGGAGCAAATCTTCAGCTACTTTTGGAGATATGTTCAGATGGTTAAGTCCTTTTTAAACAACCTCCCTCTGACACCACTTGAAAGTCTTTGTTTCAAGAGTAGCTATACACCTAGAGTGGGGGGGGGGTGAATAGGTTTCTTAGTCTTTAAGACAATCTTCTTATTTAGATGTGTTGTGTGTTCAATTAGTTTAGTTAGATTTCAAGAAAGAGACACAACACATAAGTATTTATAGTGGTTCTCCTAGGTATAAGTACATCTACGGTCCCTCCCACCTTTTTAATAGTTTGTTAGATAAGGCAATCTTCTCCAATCTTAGCTCCAAGAGCTTACAACACAGATCCCTCAGGATCTCTCAGACTTCCTCCAAGTCTCATCTCAGGCCAAAGCCCTACAAATCAGAGTAAATATTACTCCTACAGCTCAGTGATCCTCTGATCACCAACCTCAGATTTAATTAAAAGTCATATACCTCAGGCTAGGAGGATAGTCCTACACTCAGAGAGATTAACTCTCCAACAACTCATATCAAGAATGATCGTACATAATAGGTGAAATTGTTGTTGTTGATTGACTCCGGAGAAAGTGTCATCTGAACCTACCTTCTGAACTGAGTAAACTCATCCCTATATTTTCCACAGCACCAAGAATAGATCTACAGGATTGTTCTGCTTGTTTTGGGAAGTAACTGCAGAGCACTGCTTCTTCAAGCCTAGGTTGTAGAAGAGTTTAGAGCTGAGGCCTTGAAGATAAGCAGCAGTTGTGAGCTTGCTCTGCTTCTCCTTCTTTAGAATGGAATTTCTGATCTGCTATTGAACACTAATTGAACCTTTAATGATTAATTTATTTAACAACATACTCTTATCTATGGTTCACAGACTTTTAGTGAGAGATTCTACTAGGCAATCTTCCACTTCGTCGAGAGGAAGAAGATGACTAGAAATGCTCCGTCTTCAAAAGCTTGTTTTTATTCTTTCTTGGGACTCTACTTTTGTATCCCTCCATCCCACGACTCTTTTTGTAGTATGGATCACCAGAGTTGGTAACTGCAACCCTTCTTTTGCATTTAATGATGTACTAAAGGCAAGCAACGCCTTTTGCAAAACCAGCCACATTAAAATTCATGATGACGTCAGCATGACACAGAGCTTCTGGACTTGGCAAATTAAGACAATTTGCCTAGGCGTTGAGTGGAGCCTTGTCACTCAACGCAGAAACACTTAGTAGATTTCTATACCTTGAGGCGTTGAATGAATCTTCAACACTCAATGCTTTTATACTTGATCTTTTAAATCCAGTCGAGTAGGCTTTGAGTGAACTGACTTCACTCAATGCTTCTATCCTTAGACAGACTCCTTAGATTTCAACACATAGTCTTTGACTGGATGAAGTTCTGTCAATGCTTTTGTTTCTTGGTGTTGAGTGAACTGTCTTCAGTCGACGCATTTGGACATAGATATATTTCCTATCTGTATCACTGAGGCTTTGACTTCTTGAGCTTCTGTCAACGTCTTTAGCCTCTTGGCATTGAGTGAACTGTCTTCACTCAATGCTTCTGGACTTAGCCAGATTTCTTGACTGCAATACAAAGGCTTTGACTGCTTGAGCTTCGGCTAATGCCTTTAGCCTCTTGTCATTGAGTGAACTGTCTTCACTCAATGCTTCTAGACTTATCCAGATTTCTGATTTGTCGGCATCCTGCCTTGACTCCATATGACATTGTGACTCAGACTACCTATCCAATTAGTGCAACAGAAAATATCCTGCATATGTTGAACTTAGAGCATGCATCAGATACAATCATGTGTATACCATTATCTTGTGGGCCTTCTTCAAATCTAGGACATTGTGGTCAATGGACCCAACATCCTGCTCACTCCATTTCATCCGACGACATCAATCAAGGAGGGTGCTCCAAAGCTCCGGCCACTCCCAACAATTGTGAACATACTCGTACACCATATTCCCATGACGCATGTCTATTCGGTGCTCGAACACAAACCAACTCTTATTATTATGGACTTCGACACGACCAACGCTATCAGAGTGCACATCGAACTAGTTTCTAAAAACCTCCAACGAAAACCTCGAGCCATTCTCCTAGAAAAGGACGATCAATCCCAAAATGCGCGTCATCGCAAGTGGGGTGAACTACGACATTGATACCTTGCAATGCTTCAAGATCTCCATTATCTCCTTATATGGTGGCAACTGATGCCCAGCTCTCAAGAAAGACTCACATAACGTCATCCATCCAACTGGAGGGCTCTATACCCGTTGTTTGGCATGGGGAATTCTTATCTCAAGGTCGAAAGGAATGATACACCGCCCTCTCCAGGAAGCAATCTGCTCCACCATAAAAGAAGAATGTATCTACATTAGTCTACCCGAGATAACACGCCTTGGAGCTTGAACAAATACACGCATCAAAGCGGCAGAAGGGTGAAATCATAAATTTGAAAGGTACAACTCAATGCATTGTAGTGCCTCACACCCCACATAAGGGCCTACGCAGTGCAAGCAAAGGTACACCACAAGTATAAGGGGCACACCCCGCACATGCCAACTATACGTGTAGGAGTGTGCTCCGAGCGAAGGGGTGAACCACGCACGAACGCGCAAAGAACGCTGGAGCACACCCCTCGCGCACACATAGTGGTGCATGCAGGTTCGAACCCCGCGGGAGGTGCACATGCACGGGTTTTCACCCCACACAGTGCACGTGGGTTCACACACCATGTGCAATGCGCGTAGGTTTACACTCCATGAATGCGAGCGCAAACCGCATGATGCACACGAATTTGTAGCTCGCATGCCCAGGAACTGTATGCATGTGTGCATCCCATGCACGCACGCCCCTACACTCAGACAATGTCCCATGGCGGTCCATTAAGCTACCTTCTCGGCCCTGACCGCGGCTTTCCATCCCTCTTCATTTGTTCCCGACATAAGAATCAAAGCTAGCCAAAGGACGAAAGTGCACACGCTCCTCTCACTTCGGCTCTAGGCTATGCGGACTTTGGGGGGAAAATGTGTTGGTGCAACCAAAGTGATCTAGAAGTGACCAAGCATGTAGCCTCACTGCCAACTCAGTATGAGCCTATCAGGGTCGCACATAAGATTGTGGATAAATTGGGAGATTGGATCTGTATAGTTTAGCTCATATGATGAGTTGAAGGAAATTGGAAAGGGCTTAAAATATTATAAGGCATTTTGCGTTGAGTGTGTTAAGCTCACTCAACACCATGGGGTTGAAAGCATTGACAGAGTTAAGCTCACTCAATGCTTTGGCGCAGAAAGCGTTGACATAGTTAAGCCCACTCAACGCTTTGGCGCAGAAAGCGTTGACAAAGTTAAGCTCACTCAATGCCTGGGTGTAGATGTCATACGTCGTTCGACGAATGACGTTCAATGTTCTGGCCTTTGGCGCAGAGTTCATCGAGCTGAGTTCGACGAATGACATTCGACGACTGCTGGCCTTTGGCGCAGAATTCACCGAGCTGAGTTCGACGAATGAAGTTCGACGTTCTGGCCTTTGGCGCAAAATTTGTCAAGCTGAGTTCGATAAATGACGTTCGACGAATGACGTTCGACGTTCTGGCCATTTGCGCAGAGTTCATCAAGCTGAGTTCGACGAATGACGTCCTACGAATGATGGTCTTTGGCGTAGAATTCGTCGAGCTGAGTTCGACGAATGACGTTCGACGTTCTGGCCTTTGGCACAGAGTTTGTTAAGCTGAGTTCGTCCAGCTGATTTCGGCAAATGCCCGTACATAGTCAAATATTGACTTGTTGAATTCTGGAATGAAAGCTTTGGGTCTTCAGATAGTGACGAGAGCTGTTCTATTTATCTCCTGGAGTATAAATAGGAAGTTTTAGGGTTTTTCTGAAGACGGTTCCTTTTTTTTCTGTAAAAGCACACAAACTGATACTATGCGATAAGAAGATAACCCTAGAAACCCGACGGAAGCGTTTTGTCAATCCCGTCGCCGATTTCGATCCCGTTCTCAGCGAGTGTCGTCGCCACCTCTCCTACAACAGATATAACAGTCTGTGGAGATGTTGAGTGTCCTCTCTCGACCTAGCCCTTGTGTGACAAGTTGTTGTGGGTTCTCCTGATCATATGGATTAATGTAGAGGCGCGAATATACTTTCTGTGCTCAAGACTCTAGCCGCTGTGTGGTCGGCCCAATTCTTCTATTGCATCTAGGTTGAGTTCTGACTCAATCCCTCAGAGGTAATTTTATTACAGCATGCTTTGATTTTTGATTCATGAATATTGCCAGATCCGAACTCGTTTGGGTTTTCTTGTTCTTTTTCGCTGCGTGCACAAGTGTTGTGTCATCCCCAAAAAACCCTATAGTGGTATCAGAGCCAGGTTTTCAGCAATATTCATTGTTTCAGAAGTTGCTCAATCCATGGCATGTAAATTTGGAGAATTAGAAGTGTTCTAAATGCCCAAATCTAGTCTTGGATTTTTCCAAGAATGCATGCAATTTCTTTGAAGTTTACTCCTTAACAGTAACCGTCACTTTGTTGATTTGTGAAACTAAGCATGTGTTAGATTTGGGGGTCTACTGTGTAAGTGGAGTTGGTGTTGCTCATATCCAGTGCATGTATGTCTGAAGATTTATACATGTCTATATGTATAGACTTAGCCCAATTCATTAAGTGTTGATGATTCTTGTGCACATCTGTGATGCATTTGGATTATGCTTGTTGAGTTTATTTTGCTTGATGTGCACATTAGTTAAGTGATAACCATGATTAAAGAGTTAATCATCTATCTAAAATCTCTTAAGCAATATTAAGTATTCGGATGCCTTCCGATGAATGACACTCTTCCTGCCTCGTTTGATGAAGTGTGGGCTTGCCAAAGCAAGGTGCATTAATCTATCTTGGTGGGGGTGCGAGCGGATAATTGTGATATCCCACTATCAACATTGGGTCTAGCTTAACTGGATGACCTCAAAGGTTGAGTGCCCAGAGGCATGGGGTTGACATGCACCATATGATGGATGCAAATAAAGAATTATTCACCAGCCTTATAAGAATTGCATAGTGATGCAATTGGCATGCGTTCACTACAAGAAAATTGATATTTTGCGACAAAAATTTTGGTCACAAAATATTGTGGTTTAGTCACTAAAGATATTTAACAACCAAATTTGATCCGTCACAAGGTGGTTGCCTACCTAAATAGATGCATTATGATAGAAAAGTCAAAGCTGACTCATAGTGTTAGTGAAATATGGATCTTGTCCACTAAGAGGTTTACTCGCCAAACTCTTCGAATTGATATGAGGGTTATCAGTTTGATAAAAATTGTGAGAGCTTTTGATTAAAGTCCTAATTGAAAGATAAATTGTATTTTGAAATGTGGTACTAATTTGCTTTGCTTGTATTCTTGTAGAATTTCCATGACAAGTGGTTCACACTCTACCATGTCCCTCAGAGCGGTCCTTCAGAAGGAGAAGCTGAGTTGTACAAATTATTTGGACTGGTACAGGAACCTGAGAATTGTTCTCAGGCAAGCGTGCAGGCTCTATATTTTGGAAGAGGTCTCCCCTAATGAGCATGTCGGGAATGCACCCTGTGCTGATAAAGATGCTTATAAAAAGTATCTTGACGACTCCTTAGACGTCAAATGTCTCATGTTAGCGACCATGAACTTTTAGCTTCAGAAGCAACATGAGAACATGGGTTGCAAGGACATTGATGTGCATCTCAAGAAAATGTTTCAAGGGAAAGCTCCTTAAGAGAGATTCAACGTCACTAAGGCGTTGTTCCAGTGTAAGATGTGAGCTCGGGATCTAATAGGGACTCACGTACTCAAGATGATTGAGCATAGCGAGAACCTTGAAAGATTAGGTTTCCCTCTATGCCAAGAGTTGACTATAGACCTGATCCTGCAAGCATTGCCAGATAGTTATGAGCAGTTTGTATTAAACTATAACATGAATGAAATAGACAAGCCACTTCCTGAGCTCCTAAGCATGTTACAAACTTTCGAGATAAACATGAAGAAGGCCAAGCCTGCTAGGCCCATATTGATGGTGCATAAAGGCAAGGGGAAGGCCAAGGGTTTTAAGAAGACGAAGGTGTGACCTAAGTCTAGACTAGAGCCCAAGTCTTCTACACTGAAAAGGAAAGGCTTAGGGAAAGAATGAAAGTGTCACCACTGTGGCAAGGCAGGTTATAGAGATAAACCTTTTTGCTCCTTCATCCTGGGTATTGGATACCGGATGTGGTTCTCATATTTGTATAAATGTGCAGGAACTGGGAAGGAGAAGAATGCTGAGTAAAGGAGAGATGGACCTACGTGTTGGCAATGGAGCAAGAGTTACTGTTGTTGTCATGGAGGTTTATCGTCTTGCTTTGCCCAGTGGGATTATAATAGAACTAGATAATTGTTATTTTGTTTCTTCCATAACTAGAAATATCCATTTCAAGTTTGGACATGATGGGTTTTTCTTTTATTATTAAGAACAATTGTTGTTCAATATTTAAGAATGATGTTTATTATGGTGTAGCTTAAATGTTTAATGGTATGTATGTTTTGAACTTAGACCATCCGATCTATAATATTGAAAATACTAAAAGACTAAGAACAAATGACTCGAACCCTACGTATCTTTGACATTGTCATTTGAGTCATATAAATGAGAAACATATATCCAAGCTCCATAGAGATGGACTGTTAGACTCATTTGATTATGAATCATTTGAGAGATGCGAATCTTGTTTGTTAGGCAAGATGACTAAAGTTTCTTTCACTGGCTTCAATGAGAGGGCTGATGATCTCTTGGGTATAGTACATAGTGATGTGTGGACCCATGAGTTCCATGGCAAGAGGTGGGTTCTTCTACTTTGTTACATTTACTGATGATTTCAGTAGATACGGATACGTGTATCTTATGAAGTGCACATCTGAAACTTTTGAAAAGTTCAAAGTGTTTAAAAGCGAAGTAGAAAACCAGTAGGGTAAGAAGGTTAAAGCACTCCAATCTGATCGAGGTGGCGAATACCTAAGTCTTGAGTTCAGTGATCATCTGATTGAGTGTGGTATTATATCACAGCCCACTTCATCTAGAACACCACAACATAATGGTGTGTCTGAAAGGAGGAATCATACTTTGTTAGACATTGTACGATCGATGATAAGTCGTGCATATCTGATTGTTTCCTTTTGGGGTTTTGCTTTAGAAACTGTTGCTTTAATATTAAATCGTGCTCCGATGAAAGCAGTTCTAAAGACACCATATGAGATATGGACTGGGAAGCGTCCCAGTATGTCATTCATTAAGGTTTGGGGCTGCGAGGCATACGTGAGATGTCAAATGCCCGACAAGATGGAACCCAAATCAGATAAGTGTTATCTTGTGGGGTATTCTAGGAAAACCAAAGGGTACTACTTTTACCTACCGTCCGAGGGCAAAGTGTTTGTCACAAGGACTGATGTCTTTCTTGAGAAAGAGTTCTTAAGTAGAAAGACAGCCAGGGTAGAACTTTAAGAAGTTCAGGAACCACAAACAATGAATGAACCAGAATTGGAACCTGAGTTAGGACTACAAGTATTTGTAGTTGGAGAACCTGCTTAGGAGACACAAGTTCCACGTAGATCTAGTAGAACAAGGTTTGAGCCTGAGAGATATGAATTTCTTATATCTCAAGTAGGTAATATGTTGTTCACGGATTATAGTGATGAGCCTGCAACCTACCATGAGGCTATGTGTGGACTGGACTCCGAGAAGTGGCTTGAAGCCATGAAATCTGAGATGGACTCCATGTATGAAAATTAAGTATGGACTTTGGTGGAACCACCTGAAGGGGTAAGACCGATATGGTGCAAGTGGGTCTTTAAGAAGAAGACTAACATGGATGGGAATGTAAAAACATTCAAAGGTTGACTGGTGGCAAAGGGTTTTAAGAAAATTCATGGTGTTGACTATGAGACTTTTTGCCCTATTGTCATGGTTAAGTCCATCAGAATACTGCTTGCTATTGCTGCGTAATATGACTATGAGATCTGACAGATGGATGTCAAAACCATTTTCCTTAATGGAAACCTCCTCGAGGAAGTGTATATGACACAACCTGAGAGTTTTGTATCTCCAGGTGAAGCCACTAAAATATGCAAGTTGTAGAGATCCATTTATGGATTGAAATAGGTTTCTCGATGTTGGAATCTTCATTTTGATGAAAAGATCAAATAGTTTGGTTTTATCAAGAATGAGGATGAAACTTGTGTTTATAAACGGATTAGTGGGAGCATTGTAGTCTTCCTGATATTATATGTAGATGATATACTGTTGATCGGGAATGACAAACCGACCCTGCAAGTTGTTAAGAACTACCTAGGGGACTACTTTTCGATGAGGTACTTGGGGGAAGCGACTTATATACTCGGTATTAAGATTTATAGAGATAGATCGAAGAAGTTGTTGGGTTTGACCCAAAGTACGTACATTGACAAGGTGTTAAAACGGTTCAGCATGCTTGAGTCCAAGAAAGGATTCTTGTCCATGTCTCATGGTGTGAGTCTCTCTAAGGACCAGTGTCCTAAGTCTTGTGAAGATAAGGACCACATGAAGTTGGTTCCATATGCTTCGACAATTGGATCAATCATGTATGCAATGTTATGTACTAGACCTGATGTCTCTTATGCTTTGAGCATGACTAGCAGGTATCAGTCTGATCCCGGTGAAGGTCACTGGATAGCCATCAAGAATATCTTAAAGTACTTGCGAAGGACAAAGGATATGTTCTTGGTATTCGGTGGAGAGGAAGAGCTCGTGGTAAGTGGTTACATGTATGCTAGCTTCCAAACTGATAGGGACGATTCAAAGTCTCAGTTAGGGTTTGTGTTTTGCCTTAATGGAGGTGTTGTTAGTTGGAAGAGTTCCAAGCAGGATAAAGTTGCCGATTCTACTACTGAGACCGAGTATATTGTCGCTGCAAATACAACGAAGGAGGATGCATGGATTAGGAAATTCATCAGCGAGTTAGATGTAGTTCCTAGCATTGTTCGTCCTGTAGATCTCTATTGTGACAACGGTGTAATCGCACTTGCTTCGGAACCTAGATCTCATCAGCGCTCCAAGCACATACTCCGGCAATTCCATCTTATTTGAGAGATTGTCGATCAGGGAGATGTGAGCATATGCAGAGTGCCGACTAAAGAAAACATTGCGGATCCACTGACAAAGCCTCTTGCACAGAGAAAGTGTGATAGTTATGTTAGATCTATGAGTATACGATACCCGAATGATTAACTCTAGTTTGAGTCTTGTGTATTGTATGTGTGTTGACTGTAATATTTCATTTGATGAATAATAGTATTATATGCATTTCATTTATAAAATTTGGCAAGTTCTTTTATTATGAAATTATTTTTATTGTGATAGAGTAGTTCCATCTAATAGATCCCTTGGAGTGTTTGCTTCCATAGGTCAAGTAGTGACTTGATGTGAGAACCTATGATTTCAGAAGCTTCATTCTTAAAGGTCCTTGGTCGTTGTATCATCTTAGTAGCTAAGGGAGATGATGATACCTTTAAGACTAGCATGTGCATTGATTGATGACCCGTCCTCACAGGTCATGATATTGTGATATCAAGTCATCACATGAATACTTGTTATGAACAAGTTGTACTGGACAGACCCACCGTGAGAATACTTTGTGGATTGTTATATGAACGTGTCACAAGTATGGCTCAAGTGGCAATGGTGTTTGTGATCCTTTGACCTGAAGTCACAGCTTTCATTGAGTGAGGAAGAGCGTGCTTTGATGTCATCAAAAGTCCAGGTTTGAGAAAGTTAGATGATAAAGGTGGTTATTGGGTACATTATGAATTATTTGGGTGTTTGCATGTGAGCAGAGATGGGATTTGTCCTCCTATATGACAGGAGTTGCATCCATGGGTCCCCTTGATGGAATGGGACTGAGAAGTGCATGGTCATGCTTGGTTGAGTCAATATATGATATTGGACTCACCAATTTCTGAAAGTCCATTCTAGATCAAGAAACTGGGACTGAACATTTATGAGTGTGACACGGTCTATACCTCCAGTTCTATCAGAATGTAAGGGACGAAGGAACATGATAACACTGTAACATTGGTCACAATGGCTTTTGAGTTTTATAAACTCTTACTGTTTGGGGAGTAATGATGTATCGCCAAATGTCGTTCATTATTTGTGAAGCTTTTGTTTGATACTTTATAGATCAAGTGAGACACTGTTTGTGCAACCAAAGTGATCTGGAAGTGATCAAGAATGTAGCCTCACTGCCAACTCAGTATGTGCCTATCAGGGTCACACATAAGATTGTAGAGAAATTGGGACATTGGATCTGTATAATTTAGCTCATATGATGAGTTGAAGGAAATTGAAACGAGCTTAAAATATTCTAAGGCATTTGGCGTTGATTGTATTAAGCTCACTCAACACCATGAGGCTGAAAGCGTTGACAGAGTTAAGCTCACTCGACGCTTTGGCGCAGAAAGCGTTGATAGAGTTAAGCTCACTCAACGCTTTGGCGCAGAAAGCGTTGACAGAGTTAAGCTCACTCAACGCCGGGGTGCAGATGTCATACGTCGTTCAACGACTGACGTTCGACGTTCCGGCCTTTGGCGCAGAGTTCGTCGAGCTGAGTTCGACGAATGACGTTCGATGAATACTGTCCTTTGGAGCAGAATTCGTCGAGCTGAGTTCTACGAATGACGTTCGACATTCTGGCCTTTGGCGCAAAATTCGTCGAGCTGAGTTGGACGAATGACGTTCGACGTTCTGGCTTTTAGCATAGAGTTTGTCGAGCTAAGTTCGACGAATGACGTTCAACAAATGCTGGCCTTTGGCGCAGAATTTGTCGAGCTGAGTTCGATGAATGACGTTCGACGTTCTGGCCTTTGGCGCAGAGTTTGTCGAGCTGAGTTCGACGAATGCCCGTACTGATTCAAATGTTGACTTGCTGAATTCTTGAATGAAAGCTTTGGGTCCGCGGATAGTGACGAGAGCTGTTCTATTTATCTCCTGGAGTATAAATAGGAAGTTTTAGGGTTTTTCTGAAGATGGTTCCTTTTCTTTCTGTAAAAGCACACGATCTGATACTGTGCAATACGAAGATAACCCTAGAAACCCGATGGAAGTGTTCCGTCAATCCCGTCGCCGATTCTGATTCCGATCCCGATCCCGGCGAGTGTCGTTGCCGCCTCTCCTACAATAGATCTAGCAGTCTGTGGAGACGTTGAGTGTCCTCTCCCGACCTATCCCTTATGTGACAAGTTGTTGTGGGTTCTCCCGATCATGTGGATCACTGTAGCGGCGCGAATATACATTCGGCGCTCAAGACTCTAGCCGCTGTGTGGCCGTCTCGATTCTTCTTGAGCATCTAGGTTGAGTTCTGACTCAATCCCTCAAAGGTAATTTTATTATAACATGTTTTACTTTTTGATTCATGAATATTGTCAGATCCAAACTCGTTTTGATTTTTCTTGTTCTTTTTCGCTCCGTGCACAAGTATTGTGCCATCCCCCCAAAACCCAACAAATTGATGGGTTTGGCCCTAATTAATAGAGAAAGGCGGGCTACATATAGCGGTTTTTCCACTCCACCCACATGCATAGTGGGAGGTTACGTGCATATAGCAATGCACAAGAGATTTACGTGCGCAATCCATGCTATAATTACTGCACATAGGATGCCAATCGTCATGATCCTGTGCATCGACTGCCCCTCTTCTACCATCCGGTATGGGTGGTCCCAGCCATGGCCGGCCCCACTAGGGCCGACCGCCTCCCTCTTTCGCCGTCCGACGCAGGATACCCACTCGCGGCCAACCCCGCTAGGGCCGGTCATCTTACAGGGCCACCCGGCGTGGGGAGGCCTCAACCATAGCCTTCGCAAAGAGGGAAGTTGCCCCTTTGCCTCCCTAGTGCAGGGGGCCTCATCTGCAACCCCGCAAAGGGGGCGACTGCCCCCTTACCACCCCGGTGCGGGGGGACTTGACAGCACCCCCTCAAAGGCGGCAACCGCCCATTGCCTCCCCGACGCGGGGGCCTCGACCGCAACCCCCGCAAAGGGGGTGGCAGCTCCATGGCCACCCCAGCATGGGGGGCCTCAGACGCAACCCTCGCAAAGGGTGTGTCCACCCAGTGGCCGCCCCGACATGGGGGGGGGGGGAGGGGACTCGACCACAACCCCTGTGCAAGGAGCGACCTCTGGTTGGCAGCGGACACCTCACCCGAAGCCTCCTTTGAGAGGGGAAGGCTAACCCTTGACCGCCCGGGCCAAGGGGCAGCCTCGGCCGGCCCCTCCCGGGCCAAGGGTCAGCCTCGACCGGCCATTCGCCGTGGAGCGTAAGGGCGGTCGCCGGCCTCGGGCAGCCAGTCCCTCCTGGGTGGGACGTTTTCCGACCATGGGGCAGGGTTGAATTTTCCTTAAAAGTGCCAATCCATGTGCCCAATTCCAAGCATTTCTATTGGTCTATCCGTTAGTTACTGGCTAAAATTACTGGACCACCACCATAAAAGCATATAAATAAACCCACTCTCTACTTCATTCAAATAATTTTTTGGTTCGCTAGCTTCGTCCAATTTCATCTCTCTCTACACACCTCTCTATATAGGTTGTCCTCCCATAAGGAACTCAAATGAACATCGCCTCCATGAATGGAGTTTGCCCAATTTAAGAAAAGAACCCAAAAGCGAACGATTTCCCTGCTGCTGATAAAGTCTCGGTCGTTCATAAGACCTAGAAGCGAGCAACGAGACTTCAAGTAGCCACTGGAATGGGTTCAAGAAGGAGACGACCAAGTACGGTCCCCCCCCCCCCGGAGCAAAAGGAAAAAGATTCCCGAAAGAAAGCGGAGATCTCACGGCACACGAAACTCTCCCTAACTCATTCATCCCTCAAAGTGTAACGACGAGCGGCTTGTCGCCCTCGCCTCTATCTAAACAATGTTATATTAACTCTGGAATAGTGGAAATTGGGATGATAGCGAATCGATCGCTTGATTTTTCACCCCGATTGCGGGTTTTCTACGTAATTGTTGAAACCGAAAACTAGGTCTCTCGTAGAGTTCACCCTTGGGGAAAGGGTGATCGCACACCTACTTCTCTCCTGCAAGCCAAATGATAAAGGAAAACAAAACTGACCCAAGGGCTCGGCGTGGAGGTCCCACCACACACCCGGAAGATCTTAGAGCGCTTCCCCTCCTTAGCCATAGGCCAAGCTAAGGCTACCTCAGAAAGTGCTAGAAGATTAGGGAGCAAGTGAGAATAAAAAGCATGCCTTCTAAGGTACCCCTTGGGTCTTATTTATAGATTTCTGAAAATGGCCTGCAAATAGCCAACCTCCGCAGTTCCAAACAGCTATGTGCAGTCCAGATTGGCCTGCCAACAACGTAACTCCGCTGTTTTAGCTGACTATGGGCAGGCCAGTGGGGGCAAAATGGTAAAAATACCTCACAGATCAGTGGGCGAGTAGACCTCAGCAACCTCTGCTCGAAAAGAGTGGCGAGTACACGTCCGAACTGCCCTGCTCGCATGCTGCGAGTTCGCTCAGCGATCAGGACTCGGCGAGCGGCCTGGGGCTCGACGAAAGGTCTAGAGGATGGTGAACACCGGGTTCCATTCTACGAACGCCGAGCTCAGTTTGTCGAACATCAAGCCCTGTTCGACGAACTGAGTGGACTTGGTGACACTCGCCACTTCTACTCCCCCGACGAGTGTGGGCCCGGCTATCCCTACTTTCGTGCCACTAGCCAAGCTCGCCTGGGCAAGCTGGAGGCTGCCGAGCTCTGGCCCCCTTGGGGCTCGCCCGAGACTCAAGAAAAGGGAGTCGGCTGGGCTGGTTCCTGGCGACCCCACTCGCCGGATACTATCTTGTACGCAATCCCCGCTCTATTTTAGCTTAGCAAAGCTCGGAAAGAATCATCCAATCCCAAGTGTTCGGCAAGTGCGGTGGGAACCAGAGAGAATATTTGGGTGGGGTCCACCTGAGGTTATATAAATATGCCTGCATACAAGGATGACTTTTGTCATTCCCTTCGCTCTAACCTTGCCGAGATGCCAATCGCCAAGGAGATCCAAGATAGGCTCGCCCGAGTCCACAAGGCTTACCCTACTCGTATAGCCGGCCTGACCGTGGTTCCACTCGCCACCCCGTAGAGTGGCTCGGCCGAGCCCAATCCCGCCAAGAGGACGAAACCATTTCCTCAAGCTGCTGAGCCCATCTTTGACGACCTAAAGACGACCTTGGAGCACGGGACCGGCTCCACCAATCTACCCTCCCTTGAGAAGGGCAAAAATATTATTGACCTCTGTGACGACCCAGACAGCCAATGAGATGGCGTCGAAGATTCCACGCCGCAAGTCAAAAATGCCCTTGGCGACTCGCGGTTTAGAACTCTGGAGAATTTCCCTCGGGACCCATCACCCCCCTTTAGGACCCTGGGGTTGGATTCGCAGAGGCTGAACTCACCGGTTCACGCCCCTTACCCTCAGTGGCCCGTCGGGACCGTGGGGGCAGGTATCGAAGCCATCCCCGTTCCGGGCTTCAACCTCCTTTCGCCAGGAACACGCTGCCCAGGCCGCGGTAAGGACCTGAGATGGGTCACTCCCCACACTTTCTTGGAGGTGCCGAGCTCGTCAGGTAAGCTGGCTTCTGGTTCTTGTCCTGTTGTTTTTCGGGACACTCGCCTCCCCATACTGATGCTTCTGTCTTCACAACTCTTCCCAGCTAACCCACGACCGAGGAATCTTCGCGGACAGCCCGTTATTCCCCCCTACCCGAGCTCGCTAGACTCCTATCTGGGCCCTGAAGTGGAAAACGGGGAGCTGACGAGGAGGGGGATCGGGCTCTTAAAGAAGCTCGTGCGCGGCCTGCACGAGGTGCAGGAGGTCAACGAGGCACTGCACCGCGACTACGTGCGGCTCATGGACGAGGTGAGGGGCAACCCGGCCGGCGAGGTGATGTCTCCCTCCCGGCTTCTGGACAAGATCGATGAGGGCCTCTCGGTAGCGCAGAGAAACTCGGGACAGATTCGCGAGCTCCTCCACTCGCAGCAATCTGGGGGGCGGGGTATGCGAGGTCGGGGTAGATAGAAATGGCTCTATTTGCCGAGCCGACCGGTAATCGCCTCCTGACCCCCTCTACTCGTGCATCTTGTTTCCCCCCTTTTTTCTTCCGTGTCTGATTTCTTCTGTATTCATTCCTTGGGCCTATAATAATTGGACGATTTTTAGATTTTAATGTCTGGCACTCGAATAATACTATGTAGCCCTTTATATTAAGTTCGACGTGTGATGGGACACGTTAGAAGTCGGCGAGCTGGGGTTGGCGAGCTGGGCTGATTGGACAGCTCGGCCTCAGGTCTCTTTTTTCTATAAATTTCCCCCCTCACCAACCTCGCACCACCGCCTTTACTGCATACTATCTCTTCTCGCGCTCTTTCACTCTCTTTTCGTACTCGTGCTCTAGCCCTCCTGCGAGCATGGGTAAGACGAACCCCGACGCCGACGGCCTCTCCAAATGCGCCCAACTCTTCACCGATTACTGCTTCTTTGAGGGGAACACGAGCGAGGCAGAGCTCGCCGAATTCGTCATGGACTTTGTTCCCCCTGGCTTCGAGGCATGCCAACCGAGGGAAGGCGAGGAGATCAACACTTTCTACTCCGACGAGCTCTCCTTCCCCATCTCGCATTTCGAGGTGGGGTTGAGCCTACCCCTCTGGCCGGAAGTCCGGCAGATTTTAAAATATTATGGCGCGGTGTCCGCGCAACTCAACTCGAACACCATTGCCATGATGGTGGCGTTCGCGTGATTCCTCCTCCGGGAGTGGATATAGTTCAACCTGACCGTCTTCAGGAAACTCTTCTCCTATAAGGCAACTCCGGATGGCGTCGCCTACTTCGGGGGCTCGCTCATCAAAGTTCGCGAGATCGCGAACAAACATCATAACTGGATGAAAAAGATTGCCTTCGTCAAGGGTGATCTCGGCAACATCCCCTACTCCCCCAGCAAAAAGGCGAGGACGTCTACCGCCACCCCCCCCCCCCACCACCACCACCACCACCATGTCCGGAAACGACGCCGAGCTCCACAAGTTCTTCCTGCACAAATATTTTGATGTCGCCTTCCTGCAAAGGGGCCTCGACTCGCTCCACCCCGTTCTTCCCGGCGAAGGTATTCTTCTCTCACATTGCTCATCTCGTCGAATCTTGATAGAATTTTTCTAAGTCTTTTCATGCAGGAGAACGGATGATCCCCGTAAACCCGTCATTCGCGGACTCCGGGTTACATCAAGACCCCCTTGCTCATGAGAGGGCTGCGGCGGCGGCCTGCCGAGACAAGCCGGCTTCCTCCAAACCTTCCTCCAGCAAGAGGTGACTGGAGCCTACAGGATCGAGCCCACCCTGTCGCCAACATCTACCAAAGAAAATGAAGAAAGCAGTGGTGGTTCCTCGGGCGAGACATCAACAACAAAAACAAAACCCCAAATACATGAGCTCGCCCGAGACCATCCCGGACGGGTCGCCGGAGAGCCCGCTTAAGGAGATCACGAGCAAGGGGCAGGGGGGCGGTGAGACCTCTGCTCCCCCTGCTGTGAAGAAGGCGGCTTGCGAGCCCGCCACGCCGAAGGACCGTCCCCTCTTCAGCTTTGGGGGGAGGTGGAAAGACTCGGCTGGCGAACCCATGGTCCAGTGGGACGAGCTGGCCCACCGAGTCTCCATCTTCACCCTTCATCCTTCCTGGGCGGACCACGAGCTCTCCACCGGTCACGCCTACGCGCTCGGCTTCGACCTTTATGGTCGTGAGGACGCTGAGTCTTACAAGGGAATGACCCTGCAGCAGCTCGGCCATGAAGGCATGCTGGCCCACATGCGCGCCATGGAGCTTCATCACATGATGATATGTCATAGCTTCAACCTCAGCAACCATCTCAAGAAAACCGAGCAGGCACGCGACGTTGCCAAGGACAAGGCCATTGACCTGACGAGGCAACTCGGCATCGCCGAGAACCTACTCGCCAAAGCCGTCGGCGGACTGGTAAGCATCGGGCCGCTTTCCTTTTTACTTAGAATTTTTTGTGATGTTACTAACGTGCTTCCTTTTTCTTCAGGATGCCAAGGACGCTGGGGAGTTGAGGGCTGGCATCACCGGGCTAGAGGAGGAGAATGACCAGCTGCGCGCCCGCCTCGGCGGGCTGGAGGGGGAGAACGCGACGCTGAAGGAGGAGTACACGGGCCTCCATCGCGAGGTCCGTAGCCAAGTGGAGATCTTCTTCCCCTCAGGCGAAATCGAGCCCACCGTCTGGTACAAGAGCCCGAGGATCTTCGACGAGGCCGACATCGCTGAGTGACTGCGGGTAAACTCAATCGAGGACGCCGAATGCACCCTCCAAATGATGAAGGATACAGGAGTACTGGTGGAGGACTGCGAGGAGATCATGGCCCGGGACCTCATGTCGAGCCTGTTCCTAGCTATGCCTCCTAGCGAGAAGGAAGACAGCCTAGACATGCTCTTTGGGAAGGGCATCCAGGATGACCTGTCCGCGGGAGGGGGCGACGATTGCCAGTCCAGCGGGTGGGGGGGGGGTGGGGGTGGGGGTGGGGGTGGGCGAGAGTTGATCTTTTTTCTTTCTCTCTGTTTTTTGTAATCTCGCCTAGGCGGGCTCCCATTATAATTAACATTATACAATTGAAGAGTTTTGATATGGATTTTGTCTACTTTTTCTATCTTTTTTCTGGGCTTTCTTGCTGTGACGTGCTTGCTCGCGATCTATTCCCCTGGAGACCTCGCGAAGATAGATCTTGCGATTAGGATGATCGTTAGGACTCGTTCCCAAGAGTAGTCCTTGAGAGCTCGCCAACTTCAGACGATCCGGGGATGGACTACTCGTCGCACTAGGGGCACCACCCCCCTCCCCCCACCCCCACCTCCTTACAGCTCGCTCGCGAGCTGCCTAATTTTCCTCTAATGTGGAACCAGAATTACTAACAAATTTCACAAGTAAAACTAAAGGAGGGGTGAGGAGTCCGGCCGGAGCCCACCTCCATTAGCGAGAGCCAAGGGCTCGGCTCGCCACCCTTCTGCCAAGCTGAGCTTGCGAGTCCCGACTCGCCTGTGAAGAGTCTCTCCTTCCTGTTTTTAGGAAAAAAAAGGCCAAACTTCTCAGGTAACATCTGGAGAGTATAGGACTTCCCTGAGTGACATCCAGCCCTGCAAGCTTAGTGAGAGCCTGACAGCGGGATCTGCTCGGGATCCAGGTAGACACCACCGAACGACATCCAGCCCTGCCAGCTAAGTGAGAGCCTGGCAGCGGGATCTGCTCGGGGTCTGGGTAGACACCATCGAGTGACATCTAGCCCTGCCAGCTAAGTGAGAGCCTAGCAGTGGGATCTGCTCGGGGTCCGGGTAGACACCATCGAGTGACATCCAGCCCTGCCAGCTAAGTGAGAGTCTGGCAGCGGGATCTGCTCGGGGTCCGGGTAAACGCCATCGATTGACATCTAGTCCTGCCAGCTAAGTGCGAGCCTGGCAGCGGGATCTTCTCGGGGTCCACGTAGACGCCATCGAGTGACATCTAGCCCTGCGAGCTAAGTGAGAGCCTGACAGCGGGATCTGCTCGGGGTTGGGGTCGACACCATCGAGTGACATCCAGCCCTACCAGCTAAGTGAGAGCCTGGCAGTAGGATCTGCTCGGGGTCCGGGTAGACACCTTCGAGTGACATCCAGCCCTGCCAGCTAAGTGAGAGCCTGGCAGCGGGATCTGCTCGGGGTCCGGGTAGACACCTTCGAGTGACATCCAGCTCTACCAGTTAAGTGAGAGCATGACAGCGGGATCTGCTCGTGGTCCGGGTAGACGCCATCGAGTGACATCCAGCCCTGCCAGCTAAGTGAGATCCTGGCAGCGGGATCTGCTCGTGTTCCGGGTAGACACCGTCGAGTGACATCCAGCCCTACCAGCTAAGTGAGAGTCTGGCAGCGGGATCTGCTCGGGGTCTATCAAATGAACACTTCACCCTCTCGTACGAGTTACTACAGCAGGATTTGCACATCAAGAAGCTTTATTATGAACAAAACATCACTTGCATATCTCAAGGATAAAAGCGTTTCAAGTCATCACCGCTCCAGGTGAGACTTAGGGTCTCGCCCTCCACATTTTTGAGACGATGCCCTCCTAATCTCAATGTTTCTTTTACAATATATGGACCTTCCCAGTTCGGGTTGAGCTTCCCCACGGTTGCCGATCTTCCTGTTGCATCCACCTTTTTCAGGACCAAGTCCCCCTCCATAAATTACTTAGTCATTCTCCTCGTCACTTCTTCTTGTCGGATGGCGGAGAGGTCACGCAGCTCCCCCACCATATCAAGGGAGAGTCACTACTCCTCCTCGTTCTCGGCCTGCCATTTTCCCTGCCTTCCTCTGCCGTGACAACCCGAGGCGTTTGAATTTTAAATTCTACGGGGAGTACTATCTCACATCCATGGGAGTGCTTGGAAGGAGTCTCCCCCGTGGCTGTGTTGGGGGTGGTCCTCAGGGCCTAGAGGACCGAGGGAATCTGCTCTACCCAGCTCCCATTTAGGTTCTCTACCTTCTTCTTTAGGAGGTTTACAATAATCTTATTCACGGCCTCCACCTGCCTGTTGCTCCTGGGGTGGTGGACCGAAGCAAACCTGAGGTCAATCCGGAGCTGCTCGCAAAGGCTATGGAATTCTGCACAGGCGAACTGAGGCTCGTTGTCCGTGATGATGGCTTGGGGCAACCCATGACAGCAGATGATCTCCCCCCAGACAAAATTTCTGATGACTTGGGAGGTTACTTTGGCTAGGGCCTTCATCTCTAACCACTTAGAGAAATAATTTGTCATTCCCAACAGGAACCTCCTCTGTCTGCTGGCCTGGTAGAACGGACCAACCAAGTCCATTCCCCAAATTGCAAAGGGCCAGGGGGCCGTAATGCTCTTGAGGCGCTGGGTCGGCTGTAGCTGGAGGGGGCGAACAACTGGCACTTGTGGCACCTCTTCATGAACTCCGTAGCGTCGTGGCCCAGGGTTGGCCAGAAGTATCCTTGTCTGACGATCCTCCCTTCCAGTGTTTGACTCCCAGAATGACTCCCACACTCCCTGGAGTGAATTTCTTCCAAGATCCTTTGTACTTCCCTCTCGGCCATGCAACGGGCTAGCATCCCTGAGAGAGTCTTCCTATACAATTGTCTGTCCCGGAGGAGATAATATGTCAATTTGTACCGGAGCTTATTCTTGTCCATCCCCTCCGGATACTCTCCTATGGAGAGGAAAGTCGTGATTGGGTCCATCCACGAGGGGCGTTGGTCCACCTCCATCAGCTCTCCCTCTTAGATGGAAGGGTGGAATAGATCGGTGATGGTACCCCCCACCCGAGGACCATGCTTTGCCAGCTGATCGACCTGCTCGTTTTCTTCCCGGGGCACATGTCGAATGGAGAAGGTTTGGAACGTGTCGATGACCCCCTTCACTTTGGCTAAGTATAGTCGTAGGGTAGGCTCTCTTGCCTCAAACTCCCCGTTGATTTGGGAAGCTACCACCATGGAGTTAGTGAGGACCTCCACGTCAAGCACTCCCAACTCCCTGGCCAGGCGCATCCCCGCTATTGCGGCCCTGTACTCGGTCTGGTTGTTGGTGTTGGGGAAATACACCACTACCGTTTATTCGATTCTTGTTCCTTAGGGGCTCTCCAAGATCACCCCCACCACCAGGGAATATCTCCCTGAAGATCCATCTACCTTCACCTTCCATGGAGTCGGACGAGTAAGCTCTTCCTCCATCACCTCGATTATGTAATCAGCCAAAAAGTTGGTCATTGCTTGGGCCTTGATCGAGAGGCGGGGGACGAATGAGACGTTGAACATGCTCAACTCTACCGACCACTTGGGTAACCTGCCCGAATGCTCCACCCCTTCAAATATATTGCGGAGGGGATGATCTATCACCACCCGGATGGAGTATGCTTGGAAGTAAGGCCTGAGCCTTCGAGCCGAGATGATCAGGGAAAAGGACAGCTTCTCCAAAATCGGATACTAAAGCTCGACCTTCCTTAGGACCCGACTCACATAGTATATGGGGAGATGCCTCTTCCCCTCTTCACGAACCAAGACAGAGCTCAAGGCCTCTGCACCGACCACGAGATATAAGTACAGGTCTTCTCCTTCCTTCGGCCATTGGAGCAATGAAGCCTGTGTCAACTGTATCTTAAGAGCTTGGAATGCCTCCTCACACTCCTTGGTCCACTCAAATTTTTTGCCCCCCTAGTGTTTTCAAGAAGGGGGAGCACTTCTCCCCGACCAGGGAGAGGAACCGGCTCAATCCCGCTAACTTCCCCGTCAACTGCTGCACTTCTTTAGCATTCCATGGTGACCCCAGTTCCATGATGGCCTTGATCTTGTCAGGATTTGGTTCAACCCTGGCGTGGGTGATGAGATGCCCCAAGAACTTTCCCTTGCTGCCCCCAAAGACGCACTTCAGTGGGTTCAGCCGCATCTTATACTTGCGCAGGGTGGCGAAGGTTTCTTCCAAGTCCTGAAGGTGAGAGTCCATATCCTGACTCTTGATCATGAGGTCATCCACATACACCTCCAGGTTCCTCCCCTTCTGTTCCTGGAAGACCCTGTCCATCATATTTTGGTTGGTCTCCCCTGCATTCTTCAGCCCAAAGAGCATCATTTTGTAGCAGTAGCACTCATACCCTGTGATGAATGAGACATCCTTGACGTCCGGGGAGTGCATCCTGATCTGGTGATAACCTGAAAACGCATCTAAGAAACTCATTACAGAAAAACCGACGGCTAAGTCAACCAGCGCGTCGATCCAAGGCAAGGGATAACAGTACTTAGGGCATGATTTATTAAGCAAAGATAAGTCAACACACATACGCCATCAACTGTCTCTTTTTTTAACCATAACAACATTGGAGACCCACCCGGGGAATTGTATTTCGTATACACAGCCGACCTTGAGAAGTTTGACCACCTCCTCTCTGATGGGCTTGACCAGGTTGTCCACGGTGGACCTCTTATTCTGCTGGACGGGGCGTTCTCCAGGGTCCATGTTGAGGCGGTGGCATGCCACATCCGCGTCAACCCCCGACATCTCCACGACGCTCCATGCGAAGATGTCCACATTCTTTTGGATGCATGCCAGCATCCTGCCCTGAGCCTCCGGGGTCATCCCCCCGCTGACGCGAACCTTCTCCACCCTGCCACCAAGGGTGAGAACCTCCATCTCCACCACCTCTTCTGCAGCCTCCAGCCTGGACTGCTCCTCCCACTCTCCGATGTCCCTCTCCTCTGGGATAAGAACCTCTTCTCCCACTTCCTCCACGACCATTATCTCGGCCAACTCCTCCTGGTCTCCTGCCACCTCTACCTCGGTGCAGCTCTCCACCTCCATCTCCTCCCTGCCAACCTCCTGCTCCGCCTCCTCCATTCTCCACTTCATCTCCTCGGCCCCCTCCTGCCAGGATATAGAGTTTACGGCAGTGACATAGCACTCCCACGCCACTTTGGGGTCACCCCGGACCCAGACCTGTATCCCCTCGGCGTTAAACTTCAGGCATTGGTGGAAGGATGAGGGGATGCAACGGAAGGCGCTAATGCGGGGCCTTCCGAAGATGGCGTTGTAGCTACTAGGGGCATACACAATGACGAATCAGCAGTTCCGGGACAGCCCCCCCCCCCCCCCCCCCCCCAGGGTGACATGGAGCCCCACTCCTCCTTCTACCTCCTTCCTCTCCCCCGAAAACCCAAACAAGAGAGCATCTGAGGTCAGCACCTACTTCGCCTCCACCTTCATTGCATCGAACGCCTTCTTGAAGATGACGTTGACGAATCTTCCATTGTCAATGAGGATCTGGGATACGGTGAAATTCTCGATGGCCGTCTGGATGACCAGCGCATCGCAGAAGTGATCCTCATGATCCGGCATATCATTCCCGAGAAGGTAATCTTCTCTTCCGGAGGTGGGGTCTGGGAGGCCTCAACCCCCCCCCCCCCCCCCCCCCCCCCCGCCCCCCCAAGGATCACTCTAATCCCTCCCCGGGTCCCGACGACCGCCCAATATTCACATCGATCCTCCTCTGCTCGAGGCAGGACCTCTTCAATCCTCACCTCCTGGCGCCCCTATTGCTGATGTTTCTCCCCGTTTCCTCTCATCTCGAGGAACTCCGGACACGTGGCCATGGCGTGCCCTTCCTCTTGGTGGAAGTCGCAGCAGGGCAACTCCACCTTGACTTCTCTTCTCCTCTTTTGCGCCGCTCTCCTCCTCTCCCCCATGGCTATGGCCATAGCCTGATCTTGATTGGGGAGTGGAGGTCTTTGCGCCTGCCTCCAACCCGGGGTAGTGGAACTAATCCTGGACCCTTCGTGGTGGTCCCTTCCCTGGTATCCTCTCTATGACCCCTAGTCTTGCCACTCGGGCCTCCAGACTAACCGACGGCCCGGCTCCTGACGCCCCCACCAGGGCTGCTGTTGTCCCTGAAGTTGCCTCTGTTCCCTCTGCCGGGGTTCGACTCTCCTCTCCTCCTGCCCCCTACCGCCTCTCGGCTCCTTCTCTTCCTCTGTGGCCCACCTGGTCAAATTCCGGGCAATCTCCGGATTCGACGCTTCCCCGTCGACATCTATTGCCGCCCTCTCCATTAGCTCCTCGTAGGAGAGGGGGGGGCACTATCTTCAGCTCCATCCTGAAGAAACCCTGTTGCAGCCCCAGGGTGGAAGCCATCATCAGATTATGGCCCGACATCTCCTGGACCTGGGTGACCTCCTCCTAGAACCGGTCGACGTAACTCCCCAACGTCTTATTCACTCCCTGCTTGATGTGGAACAAGGAGTCCGACTCCTTCTTCCTCCTCTTGGAGGTGGTGAACCTTATCATGAATCTCCGGCGCAAGTCCTCGAAATAGTAAATGGAGCTAGCTGGCAGCTGGTGAAACCACTCCCTCGCCTTTTCCTTGAGGGTGATGGCGAAGAGCCGGCACTTGAAGCCATCCGACATCTGCCGGATCGAAAACACATCCTCGAACCACTGGACGTGCTAGACCGGGTCCCCCTTCCCGGTGTAGTAGGACATATCTGGTTCTCTGAACCGCTCTGGAACTAGGGCAGAGGAAGCCAACTTGCTAAAGGGGCTGCCTCCCCCTACCGGGCAAGCTGGAGCGTCTTGCGCACCCATCTTGCCGACCCGGCCTACGCTTGCCGAGCCGGTGAAGAGCTCGCGCCCGGGGAGCTCGGATCTCCTTCCTTCCTCGGCGATCTCCTTCCCAGCTCTCCTGCCGGGAGCGTCCTCGCCCAGAGACGAGGCGGCAACGATTTGGGCAGCTGGAGTCGAGCACTCGGCCCGCACGCTGAGTGCGAACTTGACGAGGCTGAGTAAATCATGCATGAAGTGTTCAAACATTCCCACTGTGGCCAGAGGTGGCAGGGGCGGCGAGTCCGACCTGTCTGAGCCTTGTCCTCCCGTCATCGAGGCTGCTGAAGATTTTCTGTGCTGACCACTCTCCACGCTCACCGCACCAAAATGTTAAAACCAAAAACTCGGTCTCTCGTAGAGTTCACCCGTGGGGAAGGGGTGATCTCACACCAACTTCTCTCCTGCAAGCCAAATGACAAAGAAAAACAAAACTGAACCAAGGGCTCGGCGTGGAGCTCCCACCACACACCCGGAAGATCTTAGAGTTCTTTCCCTCCTTAGCCAAAGGCCGAGCTAAGGCTACCTCAGAAAGCGCTAGAAGATTAGAGAGCAAGTGAACATAAAAAGCATGCCTTTTGAGGTACCCCTTGGGTCCTATTTATAGATTTCTGAAAACGGCCTGCAAATAGCGTAACTCCGCTGTTTTAGCTGGCTATGGGCAGGCCAGCGGGGGAAAAATGAAAAAAATACCTTATAGATCAATGGGCGAGTAGCCCACAGCAACCTCTGCTCGGCAAGGGCGCCAAGTACGGGTCCGGGCTGCCCTGCTCGCATGTTGCGAGTTCGCTCAGCGATCAGGACTCGGCGAGCGGCCCGGGGCTCGACAAAAGGTCCAGAGGAGGGCGAACACCGGGTTCCGTTCGACAAACGTCGAGCTCAGTTCATCGAACACTGAGCTCTGTTCGACGAATTGAGTGGACTGGGTGACACTCGCCGCTTCTACTCCCCCCGGCGAGTGCGGGCCTAGCTGGCCCTACTCGCGTGCCACTAGCCGGGCTCGCATGGGCGAGCTGGAGGCTGTCAAGCTCTGGCCCCCTTGGGGATCGCCCGAGACTCAAGAAAAGGGATTCGGCTGGGCTGGTTCTTAGCGAACCCACTTTCCGAATCCGGGGTTGTATAGTAATCAAATCTCTCTTACACGGATCTAAGAACATTTGATTGTTTGCACGCTTGGCTGCCTGGTGGGCTATAATGGTTCTAAAGGCCCGGTCTACCGGGAGCTCCGAGCGAACCGCAACAGCCATGTATGGAGAATTATCAATGAATGAAATACATTTGCCATTTTTTGTTCCTCCTCCACTGTTTCTTCTTCTCTTTATTATCTTACACTAGTATCAGAGCCCCATATTAGAATATTTCTCTCGGTTTGGCAATTGAGTCTTTGATAGCCTCATTATCTATCATGTATTTTGCCTCTCTCTCAGCACTCTATCTCAATTTTTTCTGACGACATATATGACTTTTGGGGCTTCAAAATGAGAACCTTATTTGATTTTCACTACCTTTGGGTAGGTGTGCAAATAAAGCCCACTGGGTCCAGGCCAGGCTTGGGCACCATGGGCTCAGGCTTTTTTGTTGTTAGGCCTAGGCCGGGCCCTGCTCAAACTGGACCCAGGCCGGGCTCAGGTCTCGCTATAATATTGGGCCTGCTTAAGCCCATCACACTAGGCCAAGTTGGCCCGCAATAGGGCCACCAATAATTTAAAATGATAGGCCACAAAATATTGTGTGGTGCCCAGCATTTTAATGATCGGCACGCTGCCCAACATTATTTAATGTTGGGCACGCTGCCCACCATATTTTAATGCTGGGAGCAGCTATGCTCAAGGGATTTCAGGTTGGGTCGGGCCTGGGTCGGGCCTTCGCTAAATAAGGGGGCATAGTGCACCCCTTAGGCCTGGCCCGGGCATAACAATGTCCGGGCCTTATCGAGCTAAGACCCGGGCCATGCAACCGGGCCCGAGCCAAATTAGCACCCTTACCTTTGGGACATCATGTGTTCCAGCGTCGACACCTCCACAAAGCAACAGAGGGAGACCCTCTGTCCCCGCGTACAACCAAATCCTCATAAGGTGTGCACATAGTCAGTTACATTAATATACACAAAGTAAATATAAGGTGATGGGGTGCGAATAGAGGAAGTCTGCATAACGGGCGCGCATATAGCAAAAATTCACATATCGGTGTGCACATAACTATAAAACCCATCATGAGTATTACTATAACCATAAAAACAACCATAATGGGTGTGCACATAGTACATTTAATGGTTTTTGTGTGCGGATATCTTGACACCATAACCACTTAATTACGGAAACGCCACCCTCAAAACTTATAAAAGAGGCTCTAGACCCTCATTTCATCTCACCATGCTATCTATGCAAAAAAGAGTTCTAGAACAATCCTTCGAAGATTTCCCTACGCGCTCGAAGAAATCCTCAAAGATCTTTGAAGGACCTAGAAGATCCCTTGAAGATTTTCTGCGAGCATTCAAAGATCCCTTGGGATTGCATTGTGCACATTGCGTTGAGCACACAACGCAGAGCACATCACTCTAGACTCTGTCGCTCGCTACTAGAGGACAAGCTATAGACTCCAAACAGCACCGGGCACATTGCTCTTGCTTCAGAGCACCAGACTCGAGACTACACCGACCACATTACTCCTGCTTCCGAGCACCAGACTCCAGACTGCACCGACCACATTACTCCTGCTCCCGAGCACCAGCCTCCAGACTTCACAGACCACATTACTCCTGCTTCCGAGCACCATACTCGAGACTACACTGAGCACATTGCTCTTGCTTCCCCGAACCAGGCTCCAGACAGCACCGAGCACATTGCTCCTGCTTCTGAGCATCATCTGCAGCCTCCAGACTACCCCGATCACATTGCTCCCGACTCCAGCAGTCTAGAAAAAACTTAACTTTTTTAGCGGTGACCTGTTACCCTCAAATCTTCTTCTCATTCTCCTACTTTTTCTGTGACGAGAGCCGATCTGTCACCCTCGAGTTCTCTACTAACATTTGTAACACAAAAAAAGATCGGGAAATGTGGACATCAAAGAAGATAGCATTTTCCACGGCCAGGGTACTGCCCTGGCTTTACGGGGGACGTGCACTCTCTCATAAATATTATATCTATAGCATATTAAAAGAGAAACACATCATTTGATTAAACATTCACTTTCCAATTTTACCTCTCGTAATTTAAAAATTTTCAATTTTTAAAATTTATGTGTTTCCCTTTTTGTTTAAAAAAATGTGTTATTATATAGACAAAGACGACTACCTATAATAAAAATTATGTTCTCCCCACCGCTCGCAAACCACCGTGCAAACCAAAAAAATGAGTGACGGATAGAGTATAACACTGAGGGTGTTGCGAGCGGTGGGAGCGCCGTCGCGTTGGGACAATGTCGTGGCCGGGATAATGTTGAGCGAGGCAAGGGATCCCTTGTGCACTATCACAGTCAAGGTACTGTAATGGTTGGCCAAAGGTGCGGAGCTCCATACTGTTGGTTTTATTGGCTCCTACCCGGTTCAAGTGAACCGGGCCACACACTTATAAAACAAAAAAAGGAACCTCATGTTAGCTCCCCTCCATTCTTCCGCTCTGCCATAACCGCCTGTGTGCTCTCCATTCTTCCTCCCCAGCCCGCGCTGCCGCTCGTGGAGGAGAAGAGCCGCCGCTGCCGCTCGTGGAAGAGAAGAGCCGCCGTTGCCGTCTGTGGAGGAGAAGTGTACAACTGTTACAAGAAGAGCCGTCATTGCCGTCCGTGGAGGAGGAGCGCCGCCGGTGGTCTCCCCGTTTTGAGGTGAGGTGGTGGTTGGCTGTAGTCGTGGAAGGAAGAAGACGAGGGCTGTTTTGTGGAGGCTGTGGAGAGGAGAAGTTTGAGTTGAGGAAGGGCTACACGTTCGTGGCGAGGTCCGGGTCCGAACTTGGAGTTTTCTCTCTGGTGGTGGCGGTGGTGGCGGTTGAACGTCGGAAATCGACGTTGAAGGTTCCGACGAACCTTGTGCGTCCGTTAGTGGGATTGCAGTCCAGTTTTCTACACTCACGCGGATCGTGCACGTCCGGTGCATTCGCAGTTTTCATCGGACGGTCCATTTTCTCCCCCCTTATTTTCGTATGTGTGTGCATTTATTCTGTTAATATACACTACGTGGTTGTGCCTCTGTGGGATTGCCGAGTGTCTGCATTTTTATTTCATATTATTGTTGCTTGTATATCCTGTATTATTTTTAGCAGTGCCTATCTCTCAGCAAGTGGTATCAAAGCGAGGTTCGGTAGACGACCGTGATTGGACGTTCTAGGAAGGGTTTAACTGCGGTGGTGAACGACTAGATCCTCTTCCCACTCTTTCAGATCCAACCTTTGAACAAATCAGGTCTTCTAGTTTGTCGGGGACAGTCATGGCAGGGAAGAATGCAATTTTGGACAGTTTTTCGGTAGAGAAGTTCGATGGCAATGGGAATTTTAGCCTATGGCAGATTCGAGTTAAGGATATGTTGGTTCAACAAGATTTGATTCGAATCTTACGGGGGTGCGAAAAATTAACCACGACAGTAAAAGATGAGCAATGGAAGGATCTTGATGAGAAGGCCACGAGCACAATCAGGATGTGTGTTGCTGACCTGGTGCTCTTCAACATCGGGACTGAAGAGACGGCAGTCGAGCTTTGGGAGAAGCTGAAGCGACTGTACTTGGCAAAATCCGTGACGACAATATTGTTGCTGAAGCAGCGCCTCTATGCGCTGAAGATGTAGGAAGGTGACAATCTGCAGGAACACTTCAATGTGTTCAACGGTCTTCTGAGCCAATTGCATGTGGTTGCCTCGAAGGTAGAGGAAGAAGACAAAGACCTCTTCAATCCTCACCTCCTGGCGCCCTTATTGCTGATGTTTCTCCCTGTTTCCTCTCATCTCGAGGAACTCCGGGCACGTGGCCGTGGTGTGCCCTTCCTCTTGGTGGAAGTCGCAGCAGGGCAACTCCACCTTGACTTCTCTTCTCCTATTTTGCGCCGCTCTCCTCCTCTCCCCCATGGCTATGGCCATAGCCTGATCTTGATTGGGGAGTGGAGGTCTTTGCGCCTGCCTCCAACCCGGGGGAGTGGAACTGATCCTGGCCCCTTGGTGGTGGTCCCTTGCCTGGTATCCTCTTTATGGCCCCTAGTCTTGCCACTCGGGCCTCCAGACTAACCGACGGCTCGGCTCCTGACGCCCCCACCAGGGCTGCTGTTGTCCCTGAAGTTTCCTATGTTCCCTCTGCCGGGATTTGGCTCTCCTCTCCTCCTGCCCCCTGCCGCCTCTCGGCTCCTTCTCTTCCTCTGTGGCCCACATGGTCAACTTCCGGGCAATCTCCGGATTCGACGCTTCCCCGTCGACATCTCTTGCCGCCCTCTCCATTAGCTCCTCGTAGGAGAGGGGGGGCACTCTCTTCAGCTCCATTCTGAAGAAACCTTGTTGTAGCCCCAGGGTGGAAGCCATCATCAGATTATGGCCCGACATCTCCTGGACCTGGGTGACCTCCTCCTGGAACCGGTCGACATAACTCCCCAACGTCTCATTCACTCCCTGCTTGATGTGGAACAAGGACTCCGACTCCTTCTTCCTCCTCTTGGAGGTGGTGAACCTTAGCATGAATCTCCGACGCAAGTCCTCGAAATAGTAAATGGAGCTGGCTGGCAGCTGGTGAAACCACTCCCTCGCCTTTTCCTTGAGGGTGATGGCGAAGAGCCGGCAATTGAAGCCATCCGACATCTGCCGGATCGAAAACACATCCTCGAACCACTGGACGTACTGGACCGGGTCCCCCTTCCCGGTGTAGTAGGACATATCTGGCTCTCTGAACCGCTCTGGAACTAGGGCAGAGGAAGCCAACTTGCTAAAGGGGCTGCCTCCCCCTACCGGGCAAGCTGAAGCGTCTTGCGCACCCATCTTGCCGACCCGGCCTATGCTTGTCGAGCCGGTGAAGAGCTCGCGCCCGGGGAGCTCGGATCTCCTTCCTTCCTCGGCGATCTCCTTCCCAGCTCTCCTGCTGGGAGCGTCCTCGCCCAGAGACGAGGCGGCAACGATTTGGGCAGCTGGAGTCGAGCACTCGGCCCGCACGCCGAGTGCGAACTTGACGAGGCTGAGTAAATCATGCCTGAAGTGTTCAAACATTCCCACTGTGGCCAGAGGTGGCGGGGGCGGCGAGTCCGACCTGTCTGAGCCTTGTCCTCCCGTCATCGAGGCTGCTGAAGATTTTCTGTGCTGACCACTCTCCACGCTCACCGCACCAAAATGTTGAAACCAAAAACTCGGTCTCTCGTAGAGTTCACCCGTGGGGAAGGGGTAATCTCACACCAACTTCTCTCCTGCAAGCCAAATGACAAAGAAAAACAAAACTGACCCAAGGGCTCGGCGTGGAGCTCCCACCACACACCCGGAAGATCTTAGAGTGCTTTCCCTCCTTAGCCAAAGGCCGAGCTAAGGCTACCTCAGAAAGCGCTAGAAGATTAGAGAGCAAGTGAACATAAAAAAGCATGCCTTTTGAGGTACCCCTTGGGTCATATTTATAGATTTCTGAAAACGGCCTGCAAATAGCGTAACTCCGCTGTTTTAGCTGGCTATGGGCAGGCCAGCGGGGGAAAAATGAAAAAAATACCTTATAGATCAATGGGCGAGTAGCCCACAGCAACTTCTGCTTGGCAAGGGCGCCAAGTACGGGTCTGGGCTGCCCTGCTCGCATGTTGCGAGTTCGCTCAGCGATCAGGACTCGGCGAGCGGCCCGAGGCTCGACAAAAGGTCCACAGGAGGGCGAACATCGGGTTCCGTTCGACAAACGTTGAGCTCAGTTCATCGAACACTGAGCTCTGTTCGACGAATTGAGTGGACTGGGCGACACTCACCGCTTCTACTCCCCCCGGCGAGTGCGGGCCCGACTGGCCCTACTTGCGTGCCACTAGCCGGGCTCGCATGGGCGAGCTGGAGGCTGTCAAGCTCTGGCCCCCTTGGGGATCGCCCGAGACACAAGAAAAGGGAGTCGGCTGGGCTGGTTCTTGGCGAACCCACTTTCCGAATCCGGGGTTGTATAGTAATCAAATCTCTCTTGCACGGATCTGAGAACATTTGATTGTTTGCACGCTTGGCTGCTAGGTGGGCTATAATGGTTCTAAAGGCCCGGTCTACCAGGAGCTCCGAGCGAACCGCAACAGCCTTGTATGGAGAATTATCAATGAATGAAATATATTTGCCATTTTTTGTTCCTCCTCCACTGTTTCTTCTTCTCTTTATTATCTTACACTAGTATCAGAGCCCCATATTATAATATTTCTCTCGGTTTGGCAATTGAGTCTTTGATAGCCTCATTATCTACCATGTATTTTGCCTCTCTCTCAGCACTCTATCTCAATTTTTTCTGACAACATATATGACTTTTGGGGCATCAAAATGAGAACCTTATTTAATTTTCAATACCTTTGGGTAGGTGTGCAAATAAAGCCCATTGGGTCCAGGCCAGGCTTGGGCACCATGGGCTCAGGCTTTTTTGTTGTTAGGCCTAGGCCGGGTCCTGCTCAAACTGGACCCAGGCCGGGCTCAGGTCTCGTTATAATATTGGGCCTGCTTAAGCCCATCACACTAGGACAAGTTGGCCCGCAATAGGGCCACCAATAATTTAAAATGATAGGCCACAAAATATTGTGTGGTGCCCAGCATTTTAATGATGGGCACGCTGCCCAACATTATTTAATGTTGGGCACGCTGCCCACCATATTTTAATGCTGGGAGCAGCTATGCTCAAGGGATTTCAGGTTGGGTCGGGCCTGGGTCGGGCCTTCGCTAAATAAGGGGGGCATAGTGCACCCCTTAGGCCTGGCTCGGGCATAACAATGTCCGGGCCTTATCGGGCTAAGACCCGGGCCATGCAACCGGGCCCGAGCCAAATTAGCACCCTTACCTTTGGGACATCATGTGTTCCAGCGTCGACACCTCCACAAAGCAACAGAGGGAGACCCTCTGTCCCCGCGTACAACCAAATCCTCATAAGGTGTGCACATAGTCAGTTACATTAATATGCACAAAGTAAATATAAGGTGATGGGGTGCGAATAGAGGAAGTCTGCATAACGGGCGCGCATATAGCAAAAATTCACATATCGGTGTGCGCATAACTATAAAACCCATCATGAGTATTACTATAACCATAAAACCAACCATAATGGGTGTGCACATAGTACATTTAATGGTTTTTGTGTGCGGATATCTTGACACCATAACCACTTAATTACGGAAACGCCACCCTCAAAACTTATAAAAGAGGCTCTAGACCCTCATTTCATCTCACCATGCTATCTATGCCAAAAAGAGTTCTAGAACAATCCTTCGAAGATTTCCCTACGCGCTCGAAGAAATCCTCAAAGATCTTTGAAGGACCTAGAAGATCCCTTGAAGATTTTCTGCGAGCATTCAAAGATCCCTTGGGATTGCATTGTGCACATTGCGTTGAGCACACAACACAGAGCACATCACTCTAGACTCTGTCGCTCGCTACTAGAGGACAAGCTATAGACTCCAGACAGCACCGAGCACATTGCTCTTGCTTCAGAGCACCAGACTCGAGACTACACCGACCACATTACTCCTGCTTCCGAGCACCAGACTCCAGACTGCACCGACCACATTACTCCTGCTCCCGAGCACCAGCCTCCAGACTTCACCGACCACATTACTCCTGCTTCCGAGCACCATACTCGAGACTACACTGAGCACATTGCTCTTGCTTCCCCGAACCAGGCTCCAGACAGCACCGAGCACATTGCTGCTGCTTCTGAGCATCATCTGCAGCCTCCAGACTACCCCGATCACATTGCTCCCGACTCCAGCAGTCTAGAAAAAACTTAACTTTTTTAGCGGTGACCTGTTACCCTCAAATCTTCTCCTCATTCTCCTACTTTTACTGTGACGAGAGCCGATCTGTCACCCTCGAGTTCTCTACTAACATTTGTAACATAAAAAAAGATAGGGAAATGTGGACATCAAAGAAGATAGCATTTTCCACGGCCAGGGTACTTTCCTGGCTTTACGGGGGACGTGCACTCTCTCATAAATATTATATCTATACCATATTAAAAGAGAAACACATCATTTGATTAAACATTCACTTTCCAATTTTACCTCTCGTAATTTAAAAAATTTCAATTTTTAAAATTTATGTGTTTCCCTTTTTGTTTAAAAAAATGTGTTATCATATAGACAAAGACAACTACCTATAATAAAAATTATGTTCTCCCCACCGCTCGCAAACCACCGTGCAAACCAAAAAAATGAGTGACGGATAGAGTATAACACTGAGGGTGTTGCGAGCGGTGGGAGCGCCGTCGCGTTGGGACAATATTGTGGCCGGGATAATGTTGAGTGAGGCAAGGGATCCCTTGTGCACTATCACAGTCAAGGTACTGTAATGGTTGGCCAAAGGTGCGGAGCTCCATACTGTTGGTTTTATTGGCTCCTACCCGGTTCAAGTGAACTGGGCCACACACTTATAAAACAAAAAAAGGAACCTCATGTTAGCCCCCCTCCATTCTTCCGCTCTCCCATAACCGCCTGTGTGCTCTCCATTCTTCCTCCCCAGCCCGCGCTGCCGCTCGTTGAGGAGAAGAGCCGCCGCTACCGCTCGTGGAAGAGAAGAGCCGCAGTTGCCGTCTGTGGAGGAGAAGTGTACAACTGTTACAAGAAGAGCCGTCATTGCCGTCCGTGGAGGAGGAGCGCCGCCGGTGGTCTCCCCGTTTTGAGGTGAGGTGGTGGTTGGCTGTAGTCGTGGAAGGAAGAAGACGAGGGCTGTTTTGTGGAGGCTGTGGAGAGGAGAAGTTTGAGTTGAGGAAGGGCAACACGTTCGTGGCGAGGTCCGGGTCCGAACTTGGAGTTTTCTCTCTGGTGGTGGCGGTTGAACGCCAGAAATCGACGTTGAAGGTTCCGACGAACCTTGTGCGTCCGTTAGTGGGATTGCAGTCCAGTTTTTTACACTCACGCGGATCGTGCGTGTCCGGCGTATTCGCGGTTTTCATCGGACGGTCCATTTTCTCTCCCCTTATTTTCGTATGTGTATGCATTTATTCTGTTAATATACACTGCGTGATTGTGCCTCTGTGGGATCGCCGAGTGTCTGCATTTTTATTTCATATTGTTGTTGCTTGTATATCCTGTATTATTTTTAGTAGTGCTTGTCTCTCAGCAAGTGGTATCAAAACGAGGTTCGGTAGACGACCGTGATTGGACGTTCTAGGAAGGGTTTAACTGCGGTGGTGAACGACTAGGTCCTCTTCCCACTCTTTCAGATCCAACCTTTGAACAAATCAGGTCTTCTAGTTTGTCGGGGACAGTCATGGCAGAGAAGAATGCAATTTTGGACAGTTTTTCGGTAGAGAAGTTCGATGGCAGTGGGAATTTTAGCCTATGGCAGTTTCGAGTTAAGGATATGTTGGTTCAACAAGATTTGATTCGAATCTTGTGGGGGCGTGAAAAATTAACCACGACAGTAAAAGATGAGCAATGGAAGGATCTTGATGAAAAGGCCACGAGCACAATCAGGATGTGTGTTGCTGACCAGGTGCTCTTCAACATCGGGACTGAAGAGACGACAGTCGAGCTTTGGGAGAAGCTGAAGCGACTGTACTTGGCAAAATCCGTGACGACAATATTGTTGCTGAAGCAGTGCCTCTATGCGCTGAAGATGTAGGAAGGTGACAATCTGCAGGAACACTTCAATGTGTTCAACGGTCTTCTGATCCAATTGCATGTGGTTGCCTCGAAGGTAGAGGAAGAAGACAAAGCCCTCTTGCTTCTTACCTCGCTCCCAGCGTCATACAAGCACATGGTGACTACTCTCTTATATGGGAAGGATACAGTGGGGCTGGAAGAAGTCACGTCGGCGCTGTTATCCAGTCAGATGTTAAAGGACCCCACTCCTAGGGGTGACCAGATCTTGGTAGCGCATGAACGCGGGAGGAGTTTTAACAGAGGATCGAGCAGTGCACAAGCTCGGTCGACGTCGAAGAAGGCAGTGTCGTGTTACCACTGCAGACAGGTTGGTCATATTAGGAGAAATTGTCTGCAGCGTGCAGAAAGTTCTGGAACTTCGAAGGATGTCCAAGATGCGGGCATGGTGACACTCGACCTGGAAGGAGATGACGGATTTTATTGCGTCACTGAGAGTCAGAATGACTCTGATAGCTGGATTTTGGATTCTGGTGCTTCGCAGCACATTTGCTCAGATGCGGCGATGTTCAGTTCACTGGAGGTGACGTCTGGGTCGGTCTTTCTGGGTGACGGCTCAGCATGTAAGGTCACAGGGATTGGGACGGTGAACATACAGACGCATGACGGAGCTATGCGTAGACTTGATCAGGTACATCTGGTACCTAAGCTGCGCAGGAATCTGATATCGTTGGGCAGATTGGATTCCAGTGGTTGCAGTTTTGCAACAAGAGATGGAGTTCTGACGGTGAGGCGAGGGCGCAACGTGCTCATGCGAGCTTTGCCGCATGGTAGTTTGTACCGGCTGATGGGGACCACGATGCGAGGTGGTGAGCCCATGTTTTCTGCGGCCGACAGAGGTGATAGTCGTGGTGCAGTGGATCGCCTTCCAGGGACTCGGGTTCGACGAGTCAGTTTTTGCGATCCGTTTGCGACGACGTTCAGAGGTTGAGCTGAGCAAGGATGAGTCAACTGGAGCAGGTCGGTTGACGCCTCAAGTCGTTGAGGTAGTTCTTCGCGCAGTTGTGTGCTTCGTGCAGGTGGTGGTAGTGGAACCGAGGTATGAGCCGAGGTGGTGTTTGTTGATTTTATTGGCTCCTACCCGGTTCAAGTGAACCGGGCCACACACTTATAAAACAAAAAAAAGGAACCACCTGTTTGCCCCCCTCCATTCTTCCGCTCTCCCATAACTGCCTGTTTGCTCTTCGTTCTTCCGCCACAGCCCGCGTTGCCGCTCGTGGAGGAGAAGAGCCACAGCTGCCGCTCGTGGAGGAGAAGAGCCACCGTTGCCGTCCGTGGAGAAGTGTACAACTGTTATAAGAAGAGCCGCCGTTGCCGTCCGTGGAGGAGGAGCGCCGTCGGTGGTCGCCCCGTTTTGAGGTGAGGTGGTGGTTGGCTGTAGCCGTGGAAGGAAGAAGACGAGGGCTGTTTTGTGGAGGCTTTGGAGAGGAGAAGTTTGCATTGAGGACGGGCTACACGTTCGTGGCGAGGTCTGGGTCCGAACTTGGAGTTTTCTCTCCGGTGGTGGCGGTCGAACGTCGGAAATCGACGTTGAAGGTTCCGACGAACCTTGGGCGTCTGTTAGTCGGATTGCAGTCCAGTTTTCTACACTCACGCGGATCGTGCGCGTCCGGCGCATTCGCGGTTTTCATCGGACGGTCCATTTTCTCTCCCCTTATTTTCATATGTGTATGCATTTATTCTGTTAATATACACTGCGTGGTTGTGCCTCGGTGGGATTGCCGAGTGTCTGCATTTTTATTTCATATTGTTGTTGCTTGTATTTCCTGAATTATTTTTAGCAGTGCCTGTCTCTCAGCACATACCTGTCACTCATTTTATATAAAGTATTCATTTATTTAATTAACTGTTAGTGTTTATATGATTTTTCTATAGTGCAGTCTTAGAGATCAATATGTCGTCCGATAACTGTTGTCTAATTAGTCGATATCTATAGTAAAAATACCACAATTTGAAGATAGGATTGAAAGCTATTGTATTAGTTCTGATTTAAATTAAGGGTCTGTTTGGGATACCGGTGTCGTTTTAAAAGGGAGCAGTTCAAAAGGGAGATTCTAAACTGTATTTTAAAAACTGTATTTTCAAAACTGAGGTTGTGTTTGGGTAACCTCCGTTTGCAGTCAGGTTCAAAACTGTATAATATATTTCTGGCGGTCTCAAGCAGAGCTTAAGGGCTAGTTTGCATAAAATTTTCAATCCCTAGAAAGAGATCCAGTAACTTATGAGCCTGCCGAATCAATCAAACTTCACGAATCTAAAATCTTTGTAGACCACCAATTTCCCTTTACCCTTTCGGTTGGTGATTGTGTAAGGGAGAGTGCAGAGGTCCTTGCTTGAGCACCAATTCGAAAGCATAAAATTAGAATCACCTAAACACCCTGGTGACAAACTCCCACCGTGAACAGCACCTCCAGGGCCGGGGTAAGGAAATGCAAAAATACAGAGGCTTCAACTTCTTCTAAGCTTTATGGAGGGATTTTAGACACCGTACTGTTGCAATTAACCCTAGAACCAAACACGATCTACCTAATCATATCCCTCTTCAAAATCATTCCTTATGTGATTCTGGGAATAGGTCAGGGTTTAAGTAGTGAGAAGGTTAGAACTTTCCAATAATCATGGAGGGATTCACCGCTCTGCTCTGGATCTAACTAGCAGCCTCTCATCGGTATAGACATAAAAATCATGAAAAGGCAGGAATAGCTCTATGCAGAACAAAGGCAGGAAAAGCTCTATGCATATAGATGAGAGATCGGAAGCGAGGATGTAAGAAAAAACTAACAAAGAAAAAGCAGAACCTTGACGGCTCCTCACTTCTCTTCGTTCTGCTTTGTCTTCTCTGAAGGAAAGGAGGGTCGGGTGTGGATGCCAGGGTTTGGAAGATCAGCGTTTGCTTCACCGTGAGCGAGGAAGATCGGCTCTGAAGGGGGCCAGCAACACCGGAAAATCACAGAATGACACTGGTTGCGGGAAGACCTGCGCGAAGGAGGAAGATGGGGGTTGGTTTATAGCGAAGGAGAAGAGGAAAAGTAGAACGACGGGTTGCGGACGGGCGCGCTGGTGCTCTTTCCTCCAGCCTCAAAACGACCTGTTTTTACCCTTTTCAGCCGGCCGGTTTAAAAGGGCTCCAACCAAACATATACCAAAAAGACTGTACAGGTCCAGTTAAAACGAAATGGGCTCAAAAAGGTATCCCAAACAGACCCTAAATCAGTCTATATTTATTAATTGAATTCACTATTTTAAAAAACCAATATTGACTGGGCCACTGGCCAGTGTGCATTACTGTAGAACTGTGGTTGCATCTCTAATTTTTTTCCCAAATACGCCCATCTAATAAATATAAAAAATTATGATATATTAAAAAAAGTCTATGCTTAACAGGAGTCTGTTAAATAAAGTGATTGTTATTAGCACCGTAATTTTAGTTAGTCGCACCGTATTTTTTTCCTAATTTTTCGCGATTTTTAAAAATACGTTTTCTTCATGTATTTTTAGGAAAAATGTTCAACACGAAAATTGTAGATCTCGTCATGTTGAACGCTTTTCCTAAAAAAGCATGTACAAGACGTATTTCTAACATTTTTAAGAAAAGTATTTAACCCAAAAGTTATACATCTCGTCGAGATCTATAACTTTCGTGTTGAACACTTTTCATAATAATGTATGTACAAGACGTATTTTCAAAAGACGCGAAAAATTAAAAGAAAATACGATGCAACTGATCAAAACTGCGGTGCTAATAACAATCACTTAAATAAATATAGTTTCATCAACTCCAAGAGTCCCGACTACTGAATATAGTTATGAGACCTATTACTCACAATAATAAGCTAATTTGGCGGCTAGGTTGAATAATGAAATCATCATTATAAATTTGTTTTGTAATCTTGTTGCTTTCTTCTAATGTTTGTTTTAAAAATAAAATAGAAGTAGCTCGCGCCAAGTTATTCCTACTCATTGCAGCGCATGTTCTACTAAAATGCAGATAACCACGCCAAATCACAAGCTAGATCAGCTCACAGACACAGTGACAGGTATCGTCTCGGGCCTGCCTCCGCCATACAGTGTCGCCCCCTTGTGGCCCTTTATGGTCTTCCTTGCCGGCTCCATGCTCTGCCTCCTCACCTCCTCGCTCTGCCACCTCCTCTGCTGCCACTCCCGACGCCTCAACCTCTTCCTCAGCCGCCTCGATTACGCTGGCATAGCCATCATGATTGCCGCTTCCTTCTTCCCTCCCATCTCCTATGCCTTCATGTGCACCGCCCACTGGCGCCTCCTTTACCTCTCCATCATCTCCGCTCTTGGTGTGCTCGCTGTCCTTTCCCTCCTAGCCCCAGAAGCGACCAGGGGGCCTTACCGCGCATTCCGTGCTCTTCTTTTCACTGCCATGGGACTCACCGGTCTGGTCCCCGCCGTCCACATCTCGGTGGTGAACTGGTCAGAGGCGCGGCGGAGGGAAACAATTTCATGTGAGGCAGCTATGGCTGTGCTCTACTTGGTTGGGACGGGTTTTTATGTTAGCCGGGTGCCGGAGCGGTGGCGGCCTGGGAAATTTGATCTGGTCGGGCATAGTCACCAAATGTTCCATGTATTTGTGGTGGCTGGAGCGATTGCACATTATGAGGCTGCACTGTTGTTCTTGGAGTGGAGGGAGGAGGTGGGCTGTGGGTTTAGTAGATAACAAGTGAAGGACAAATTAGATGGAGGTTCACATTCTTTGCATTTGTTTTAGAATTACATTTTTAATACCATCATTATAATTGCTATTTGTTCATTAAAAATGAGATTAAGAATATCATTAACTCATATTTAATTTAAATTTAACTATATAAATATATATAGCAGTTCACATTATAAAAATTTATTGTGAAATTCGAGTTTATGCTCGTGTAATTTACAATTAACTGTTCTTGGAACACTGGCTCGGAGCAGGAATAAGAGCATCTTCAACCGTGCTCTATAAATGCAAATCTTTCATGGGCACCAACTGGTCGCTAAATTGAACTGCATAAATGCAAATCCTCTCTCCTCCTCTAAATTTAGGGGGCGGGGGAGGAAATGCAGCCGGACTGCATTTTATTTGCTATTACTTTATTTTTTTAGTACTTAATTTTTTATTTTAAAAAACTGAGATTAATATTGAATATCTTCGATTTAATTATTATTTATCATAAAAAAAGAAGAGATTTTAGTGAAGCTAAAATTTATCATTATAAATATTATATATATATATATATATATATATATATATATATATATATATATATATATATATATATATATATATATATATATGTATACATATAAATATATAAATATTATGTACATTATAAATACATATACCTATATATTCATAAAAGTATCATGTTCTTCAAATATGAAGAACATGATTTGAGTTGCTCCTACCATGTTCTCCATATTTGAAGAACATGGTACAATGAAAATCTCTAAATATAGAGATTCTCATTGGAGATGCTCTAATACTTCTGCATTAATATAATTCTATATTTAGAAAGAAATATTCTTTATTTCACTTAATATATGATTGACATTTTGGCTTCTTTTGACGCGGCTTATTTGCTCCTGTGAGTTTGATCAAAGAGGTCATTATCATAGAATGTATGTTTGACAAGATAGATTATGATCGTTACCAAGAAAATAAACTAGTTTTGATCAAAAAATGCATGGATTTTATTAAGTGACGTCGGGCGTTCACGAACAATGGTTCATGACCACCGCGTTCACGACCGTCACCACCGCGCGAAACTAAGGCTCCGTTTGGGGGGACTTTTTTTCACCGGTCAAGCGGTCATGACCGCATGAACCGGGACTTATTTTTAAGTCCCGGTTCATGCGGTCATGACCGCTTGACCGGTGAAAAAAAAGTCCCCCCAAACGGAGCCTAAGCCTGTTGAAATTTGTGAAGTGGAAGTGGTTGACGGGACAGGCCGGGCGGCCTAGGGCAGACAGCTTTGGCGGACTAGGCGGACAGGGCGGACTGAGATGTGCGGCCTGGTGGAAGGTCTAGTGGAAAGTCGGCTGTCTTCTAAGCGGCTTGTTGCATGAAGTCCGCGGACTATGCGGCCTGGTTTCTGCGGATAGGGTGTTGCTGATTGGTCTTGCCAAGGAGCGGCCTGAGCGGATGGAGGCTTGCAGACTGGTGCATTGCTCAGTGGCCGCAGGTGCAAGCTTGTGCTGATAGGCGGTTTGGCTCATGTCCGCGGGAAGCTTGCGGACTGGAGTGTCCGCGGTGGGGGCTGTTGCGGACTGGGCTTAGAGCTTGGCTGAGGCCTTGTCGAGCTCTGGTATTACAGCAGGTGCCCTGCTGTGGAGATCGTTTGGCGGACTGGTTTGGAGTCCGGGGTTGGCTGCTGCTTTGGACAGAAGTGCGAGGAGCTCGCAGACTGATGGCGGTCTGTGGTAGGGTGTTTGGCGGACGGGAATTTGAGTCCGCCTTGCTCGCATTGGCCCTTGATGGTTTTGGACTTGGTCACACTTTGTGCCAAGGCCATGGTGTCCGCGGTATCCGCCAAGTCCGCTGTGACCAGGCGGACTGATTGCTATCTGCCTTTGGTCGTGGACTTGTGGCGGATTGAGGTGTGAGTCTTGCGGACTGCCTCGGGTTGGTGCGGACTGCCATTGAAGGGGGTTGCTGTCCTGCAGTGGTTGGAACTTTGCTGGCTGATGCCTTGTCCGCATAGCTTGGGCGGACTAGAGAGGGTTCGCCAATGTTTGCCTTGCTCCTGGCGGTTTTCCTTGGTATCCGGCTAAGTCCTTGCGGACTCAGCGGACGGTGTTTTTGCTATCGTGCGGGCTGGGGCGGTGTCGCTATCTCCTGGGCGGTGACCACACTCCTCACCTTGCCTATAAATAGGACCCCCCTGGCAAACCTAAGTAACTAGAGTGAATAGTAAGTTGGGTTGAGCGAAGTGCTGCGGTCTCTGTTTGTCAGTCCGCGCGGATTGTTCAGTGCTGACGTTTGCTGTGTGTAGGTCGCGCGGGTAGCTTCAAGGAGCCAGGAGTTTGGCTGTGACTTCGGTAAGCTACTTGAAAGTGTGCGGTCTCTACGGATTCAGCAGGAGGTCGCTCTGCTACTTGTCAGCTCTGTTTCATCTTTGCCAGCTTCAATAACCTGTCCGCCGGCTTCAGGAGGGTAGGGGTGTTCCTTAGTTCAGGTTCAGCAGGAGGCGAATAACGGTGTGTCCGCGCGGCCTCGCAGCTTCGGCGGACTCCGTGGCTATTCGGCGGATTGCAGCGTAGCGTGGGCGATCTCAGCGGACTCGACGACCTCGCGGTCTCGGCGGACTCCGGTGCTGTCCGCCCGGCTTATTTTTGGTGCTTTCTGTTTACAGCTGTTATACTAGCGAAATCATGTCTCGCTATGTATGCCTCGTGTTGTAAAGAAGTGAATGTATAAAAGACCTGCTTGTGCTTCCATTGTTTGTTGTGATTAACCTCTGTTCCTTGGTTTCCGCGGGTTCAACGTGAGAACTGGGTAGTTCCGAAGATATTAATTTGGCGTTTGGGCTATCTTGCTGACCACGTTAAGAAAATTTAACATGGTATCAGAGGGAGGTTTCTGAGGTTCAGTTGCGTGAACGGAAGTCAGCCAGTGTTGTTACTCAGTGATTGAGTGGTGAGCAACCTGTGTTGTTCTCGGAGCTGCTGAAAGGTTGCCAACAGGTGTTGCAATGGAAAGGAGCTTTGCAAGAGGTCTTGGCATTGAACTCTTAACGCCGACTAACTTCAAGAAGTGGAAGTCGTGCATGAAGAGTTATCTTCTTGGCGAGGAGCTGTGGGAAGTCATCGGTGGTGACGACAGGCAGGAAGTCACTGCTGCTTTCGGTACTGCTGAGCAGGTTAAGCTCTCGAGAAGAACAAATGCTAAGGCAGAGTTCATTCTGAAGAGAGCCGTGTCTCCGGAACTGTTTGATCACATCGTTGGGTGTGAGTCGGCTGCTGATATTTGGACAACCATTGATGAGTTGTTCAATAGGAAGAATGTGGCGCGACTTCAGTTCCTGGAGAATAAGTTGGCCAGGGCAACTCAGGGAGACCTTTCCATCTCCAAGTACTTCTTAAAGATGAAGAGCTTGTGTGCTGAGCTGTCGGCATTGGATCCTGATGAGCCTATCTCTGAGGCAAAGATGAAAAGGCACATTATCCGCGGCTTGTGGAAGGAGTATGTGGCCTTTGTAACATCTGCTCAAGGGTGGGCTACTCAGCCGTCGTTGCTGGAGCTGGAGAATCTGCTTGCCTCACAGGAGAGCTTAGCAAGGCAGATGGCTGGAGTGAACCTGAATCAGGAAGGCAGTGAAGCTCTCTTCTCAGGCAAGAAGAAAGGATGGGAAGGGAAGAATAAGAAGAAGGTGCAGGTCGTTGGTGAGAAGGAGACTTCAACTTCATATCCACAGGAGAGGAGCAATTCTCCTAAGGACTGGAAGAAGAACTTGAAGTGCTACCGGTGTCATTAGCGAGGGCACTTCAAGCGGGACTGCAAGGTCAAACTACAGCCTTACCATGCTACGGGAAAGGAGGAAGTTTGCTCGAGAAGTGAAGAAGCAGAATGGGGCGGAGCTTTTATGACGGGCACTTGTGTCCGGGCCTTGTCTGCTGAGGACTTCAACAACGAGTGGATCGTGGACTCCGGGTGTGGTCATCACCTCACCGGAGACAAATCGAAGTTCACCTCCATGCAAGCTTACTCAGGTAATGAAGCTATTATCACTGCTGATAATACTGTTTATGCAGTAAAGAAAGAGGGGGTCGTGTCATTGGGTAGTGATCAGGGGCCACTCACGTTAAGGAGTGTGTATCACGTGCCGGACATGAAGAAAAACCTCTTCTCGGTGACCAATGTGGTGGACGCTGGGTATTACGTTCTGTTTGGGCCAACAGACGTGAGGTTCCTTCACAACGTATCAGCGGTAAAGGCTGATGTTGCTCATGTTGGGAGAAGGGTGAAGAACTTGTTTGTTCTTTCCACCAGTGCTTATGTTGATAAAATGAGAGCCAATGATAGTGCTGTTATCTGGCATGAGAGGCTGGGGCATGTTGGCATGGACAAGCTGAAGGCGATGGCGAGTAGAAGTTTGGTGAGGGGGTTGCCGAAGTTGTCCTCCTTTGGTGATGGGCATGTTTGTGCGGGCTGTCAATACGGTAAGGCACATCGCCTTCCGTTTGATAAATCACAAACAAGGAGCAAGAAATCATTGGCGTGTATTCATGGCGACCTGATGGGATCGACGGTTACTGCCAGCCTTGGTGGAAGCAGATACATGCTTGTCTTGGTTGATGACTACTCAAGGTATACTTGGGTGTACTTCTTAAAGGAGAAGTCGGAAGCCTTCCGTTTGTTCGTGGAGTTCAAGGAGTTGGTAGAAGGCCGGCTTGGCTTGCGGATTAAGAAGTTTAGAACTGATAACGGGGGTGAGTTTGTCTCCTCCGAGTTTTCTATCTTCTACAGGAAGCACGAGATCCAACAGGAGCTTACTTGTGCTCACACTCCACAACAAAATGGGGTAGCGGAGCGGAAGATCCGTCATCTGACGGAGACCTGCAAATGCTGGCTTCATGCGAAAGATATCCCAAGGTCCTTTTGGGCGGAGGGAATGTCTTGTGCTGCTTATGTTATCAACCGGATGCCACTCAGCTCTATCAACATGAAGACTCATATTGAGCTATTGCTGAAGGAGAAGCCGTGTGTGGGACACCTTAGGGTGTTCGGTTCAACTTGCTACGTGCATGTCCCGGATGCTTCACGAACAAAGCTGGATGCGAAGGCAATGAAACTTGTCTTTATTGGCTATGATGAGCGGAAGAAGGGATGGAAATGCATGGACCCTGTGACGAAGAAGTTCGTGGTGTCAAGAGACGCTGTCTTTGACGAGCTGACGTCATATGGAGGTGGCTCGGTGGAGCTAACCGGAAGTAGCAAGGTTGATGAAGCACCGGTGGAGGCTGTTGAAGGCTTGGAAGAGGAGCTTGCTGTTTCACCAGCAGCTCCTGTTGCTTCGAACTCCGAGGCTGAACCTTCTGGCTCAGGAAGCAGGGGGAGCACTGCTCAATGCTTGCCCCAGGTAGGAGTGGAGCCTGAAGAAGCAACTGAAGCCGTGAGCAAGGAGCCGTGTCTTCGGAGATCGAAGAGGGTGGTTAAGCCGCCGGCTCGGTACTGTGATGGGAATGCAGTGAGCTTTGTCTCCTGCTTCTTTGCAGGTCCTCTGGATAAGCGAGAGCCTGCAAACTTCAACGAGGCCACTGGAGTGAAGGAGTGGGAAGATGCCATGAAGGAAGAGATTGATGCTCTGAAGAAGAATGAAACCTGGGACCTTGTGCCCAAGGTTGATGGCATTACTCCGGTTACTTGCAAGTGAGTGTATAAATTGAAGAAGAAGGCTGATGGGAGCATTGATCATTTCAAGGCTCGCCTGGTCGCTAGAGGATTCTCACAGCAGTATGGAGAAGACTATGAGGAGACATTCAGTCCAGTTGCGAAGATGACTTCTGTAAGAGTGGTGATCGCCTTGGCTGCTAGCAAGGGATGTAGGTTGTGGCAACTCGATGTGAAGAATGTCTTTCTTTACGGAGAGATTGACAAGGACATCTTCATGGATCAGCCGCTTGGTTTTGTCTCTGAAAAGCATCCAGACTATGTCTGCAAACTCAGGAAGGCTCTCTATGGGTTGAAGCAAGCTCCTAGAGCGTGGTTTGGGAAGATTGCAGAGTACTTGCAATTCTGTGGATACCTTGCTTCCAACTCGGATTCAAGCTTGTTCGTCAAGAAGAAGGGGGAGATACGTGTCTTGGTCCTGCTTTATGTGGACGACATGATCATCACAGGGAATTCGGAGGGGGATTTAGCAAGGCTCAGAGCAGAGCTTGCTATACGCTTCGAGATGAAAGACTTGGGAGAGTTGCATCACTTTCTCGGTCTGGAAGTGGAGAGGAAGGAGTGCAGGGTTCTCATTAGCCAGAAAGGGTATGCTGATCGCATTATGAAGCGGTTTAGCATGGGCGAAGGGAAGAAGTGCTCTACTCCACTGGAATCTGGGCTAAAGCTTCGACGAGATGAGGGAAGGGTTCTTCCTGATCCCTTGGTGTTCAGGGCTCTTGTTGGGAGCTTGATTTACCTGACGATTACAAGGCCGGATATTGCTTATGTTGTTGGCCGAGTAAGTCGTTATATGACTTAACCAAGGCAATCTCATCTAGTGGCGGCGAAGGGAATTCTGAAGTATGTCAAGACTTCTTCTTACATGGGACTCCTCTATAGAAGGGACTCGGAGTTTGCATTGCTCGGGTACACGGATGCTGACTATGGCGGTGATTCGGATGATCAGAGGTCTACTTCAGGTTATGTGTTCACTTGCGGTTCAGCTAGCATCTCGTGGTGTAGCAAGAAGCAGGACTCGGTGTCGCTTTCAACCACGGAGGCGGAGTATAAGGCTTCGGCCTTGGCTGCTCGGGAAGCCGTTTGGTTGAGGAGGCTTATAGAGGATGTTCATGAAGAAGTGCAAGAGCCTACTTTACTCCGGGGTGACAATGAGAGTGCTCTCAAACTGGTAAATAATCCAGTGTGTCACGCCAGCACCAAGCATATAGAGATTGATCACCACTTCATCCGGGAGAAGGTGTTGGAGGGGTCTCTGCTGGTCGGGCATGTTCGGAGTGAAGATAATCTTGCTGACATCTTCACGAAGCCACTGTCGAAGGGGCCCTTTGAACGCTTGCGCAGCTTGCTGGGCTTGGTCACCACTTCCCACTTCAAGGGGGAGTGTTGAAATTTGTGAAGTGGTAGTGGTTGACGGGACAAGCCGGGCGGCCTGTGGCGGACAGCTTTGGCGGACTAGGCGGACTGGGCGGACTGAGATGTGCGGCCTGGTGGAAGGTCTAGTGGAAAGCCGGTTGTCTTCTGAGCGGCTTGTTGCATGAAGTCCGCGGACTATGCGGCCTGGTTTCTGCGGATAGGGTGTTGCTGATTGGCCTTGCCAAGGAGCGGCCTGAGCGGATGGAGGCTTGCGGACTGGTGCATTGCTCAGTGGCCGGAGGTGCAAGCTTGTGCTGATAGGCGGTTTGGCTCATGTCCGCGGGAAGCTTGCGGACTGGAGTGTCCGCGGTGGGGGCTGTTGCGGACTGGGCTTAGAGCTTGGCTGAGGCCTTGTCGAGCTCTGGTATTACAGCAGGTGCCCTGCTGTGGAGATCGTTTGGCGGACTGGTTTGGAGTCCGGGGTTGGCTATTGCTTTGGACTGAAGTGCGAGCTCGCAGACTGATGGCGGTCTGTGCTAGGGTGTTTGGCGGACGGGAATTTGAGTCCGCCATGCTCGCATTGGCCCTTGATGGTTTTGGACTTGGTCACACTTTGTGCCAAGGCCATGGTGTCCGCGGTATCCGCCAAGTCCTCTGTGACCAGGCGGACTGATTGCTATCTGCCTTTGGTCGTGGACTTGTGGCGGATTGAGGTGTGAGTCTTGCGGACTGCCTCGGGTTGGTGCGGACTGCCATTGAAGGGGGTTGCTGTCCTGCAGTGGTTGGAGCTTTGCGGGCTGATGCCTTGTCCGCATAGCTTGGGCGGACTGGAGAGGGTTCGCCAATGTTTGCCTTGCTCCTGGAGGTTTTCCTTGGTATCCGGCTAAGTCCTTGCGGACTCAGCGGACAGTGTTTTTGCTATTGCGCGGGCTGGGGCGGTGTCGCTATCTCCTGGGCGGTGACCACACTCCTCACCTTGCCTATAAATAGGACCCCCCTGGCAAACCTAAGTAACTAGAGTGAACAGTAAGTTGGGTTGAGCGAAGTGCTGCTGTCTCTGTTTGTCAGTCCACGCGGATTGTTCAGTGCTGACGTTTGCTGTGTGCAGGTCGCGCGGGTAGCTTCAAGGAGCCAGAAGTTTGGCTGTGACTTCGGTCAAGTACTTGGAAGTGTGCGGTCTCTGCGGATTCAGCAGGAGGTCGCTCTGCGACTTGTCAGCTCTGTTTCATCTTTGCCAGCTTCAATAACCTGTCTGCCGGCTTCAAGCGGGTAGGGGTGTTCCTCAGTTCAGGTTCAGCAGGAGGCGAATAACGGTGTGTCCGCGCGGCCTTGCAGCTTCGGCGGACTCCGTGACTATTTGACAGATTGCAGCGTAGCGTGGGCGATATCAGCGGACTCGGCGACCTCGGCGACCTCGCGGTCTCGGCGGACTCCGGTGCTGTCCGCCCGGCTTGTTTTTGGTGCTTTCTGTTTACAGCTGTTATACTAGCGAAATCATGTCTCGCTATGTATGCCTCGTGTTGTAAAGAAGTGAATGTATAAAAGACCTGCTTGTGCTTCCATTGTTTGTTGTGATTAACCTCTGTTCCTTGGTTTCCGCTGGTTCAACGTGAGAACTGGGTAGTTCCGAAGATATTAATTTGGCGTTTGGGCTATCTTGCTGACCACGTTGAGAAAATTTAACAAAGCCTTCATCTATAATTAATTAGTTTTGAGTTTGGCGCTTAGCTTGTGTTATAATGTTAGCCGTTGTAGGGAAGTAAACTTAAGGAAGCTCTCTTTACATGTGATGCAAAGTTTCTTCTTATTATTTGAGATTAATAAAAGCTGACTCGCAATGAATATGTCTAGCTAGAAAAATATCTAAGAATTTTATGAACTGCATGACAATGCACATTTAATTGTACTTAGTCAAACAACAATAGGGATGTAGCTATCCATAAACGAGCTTGAGTAGTAAAAAATGAAAGTGAAGGAAAAGATATAGCGAATGACTCTAGAAGGGAAACATACAGACTTCTAAATTATTCTCCTCAATCAATCACAAAACATGTCGCAGATAATCAAAGTTGAGTAATAAAAAGAGAAAGAACATAGAGAGTTAAACTAGAGGGCAATGCAATAAAGAGAAAACATGAATTTTACAGAGATTCTCTAAATTTTGATACGTCATCACTTCTATTTCTCGGTAGGATTTCACTAGTCAGTGTCGAGTTTTTTGTTAAGGAGACTTTTAGAATCCAAAAAATTGAATATTTTGATAAAGAGATTAACAAAATCAAAACACCAAGTCTTTTGATAAGTATACTCTTAGTACCAAAACTGATTCCATTAAAGAATGATTCTAATAATTCTTTTGAGAGTGGTTGTAGAAACAATTTTTCCATAACGTAGATCCTTTTTTTCAACAAACTCTGAATGGATCTTGATGAGTGTATGCACTGTGTGGATTCTTGATGATCATCAACTTCTTTTGACCGAGAGTAACGATATTCAATAGAGAATAGATGAATCCTGAATGAAAAAGAGAAATGATCTAATTGACAGGAAGCAAAAGACCAGAGAGAGTCGAGATCAATAGAGAAGAATGAATTTGTGTTGTTGGTCCTTCTTGTTGAAATTTTTGAAGTGAAAGTGGGTGATGGAGCAGACCGCGCGGTCTGAGCGGTCTGAGTCCGCGGCCTGGGCGGACTAATGTTGCGGCCTGCGTGGTCAGTGGCCTAGTAGACTTGGCTGCTTGGGCGTCTAGTGAAGCGGCCTAGGCGGTCTGTCTTTGGCGGTCTGCTTGTGGTGCAGCTCGGCCTGCGGTTCTACAGATCTTGCTCTTGTTGTAACCGCGCAGTTTGGTGGTTATATCCACGGAGATGTGTCGGACTTGTTTAGAGTCCGCGGAGTCCGCTATTGCGGATTGTTTTTGGAGACCGGCTTTGGTCCTTGTCGAGCTCTCCGCTGATGCGGTGGGTATAGCCGCATTCATGGTGGCGGACTGTCCATGAAGTTGGCGGTCTGGTTTTTTGTGTCCGCCAAACTCGCACCAGTTGTTGGTGGGTTGCTGGACTTGGTAGCATTCTGTGACAAGTTCATGGTGTTCGCAATGTCCGCAGAGTCCGATGTTGACCGGACAGTCTGCCTTTGGTCGTGGACTCTTGCGGCGAGCTCAGGCGTTGTTCTCGGGCTGTGCGGGCTGTTGCCGTGTCTGCATGTAGCGTGTGGACTGACACAGTGAATGGAATGTTAATGTGTCCGCGTGTTGCATCTGTGCGGACGGGCGCGGTGTCCGCCTGGTGTGGACTGACCTTGACTTGGCGCCTGGCGGGTTGTTTGCAGTCCAGCTAAGTCTTTGTGGATTCAGCGGACTGGTGTTTGCTAGCTGTGAGCTGGGGTGGTGACTCTATTCACTAGGGCGGTGACCGCACTCCTCACCCCGCCTATAAATAGACCACCCTGACACGTCTACAGTAACAAAGTGAACAGTAAGTTGAGCGCAGATCAATTGTTGCGGACTCGATTTTCCAGGTCACGCGGTTTGAGATTAACTGGTTGTTGTTTGCAGGTTGTGCGGCTAGCATTGTGAAGTCGGACGTCTGGTTCTGATCAAGGTTAGGATGCAGTGAAGCTTGCGGTTTATAATCAGGAGTTACAGCAGGTCGCCGGTGGCGGACAACCAGTTTCTCTCCTCAAATTGATCTAAGTTCAATAACCAGGTCTCCAGTCTAGGCGGACTTGGCTGTCTGTTCATTCAGTTCGGCGGCGGCTTGTAGAGCAGACATCAGCAGAATAACGGGTTATCTGCACGGTTTGTGCAGACTCCGTAGTATCAAAGTAGCAGCATCGGCTTGGCGGTCTCGGCGGACTTAGCGGTCTTAGAGGAAGTCCGCCCGGCTTGGAGTTGGCTCTTGTTTGTTTTCTATCTCATTATACTTGGCGAAATCATATCTTGCCCTGTATACCTTGCCTTGTAAAGTTGATAGTGGATTAATGCAAGATCTGTGTATGCTCTTCATTGTCACTGATACATAGCTCAGTTTATGGTTGGAGTGTTCCTGCGCCTAATGCTCGTTTTCCTCTTGAACAAGTGATCAGCTTGATAGTTTCGGAAGTGTTTACTTGATACCAAAACTACTAGTTGATTGACTTGTGAAATTTCAACATGGTATCAGAGCTAACAGTGGCTTGAGCAGTGAGCTGTGATCAACCTTAGATAGTGCTCGACGCTTCTGGAAGCTTTATGATCATTGGTGATTTGCAATGGAAGGAGCCTACAGAAGTGGTCTTGATATTAAGCTTCTGACAACGACTAACTTCAAGAAGTGGAAGTCCTGCATGAAGAGATATCTCTTGGGTGAGGAGTTATGGGAGGTCGTCGGTGGTGATGACAAGCAAGAGGTTACTGATGCTACTGGTACTACTGAAGAAGTGAGAGTTTGGAGAAGAACTAATGCTAAGGCAAAGTTTGCTCTCAAACGGGCTGTCTCACATGAGCTCTTTGATCACATCTTGGATGTGAGTCTGCTGCCAAGATTTGGACAACCATTGATGGGTTGTTCAATAGGAAAAATGTGGCTAGACTACAGTTCCTGGAGAATGAGTTGGCTAAGGCAACTCAAGGTGATCTCTCCGTCTCTAAGTTTTTTTTTGAAGATGAAGAATCTATGCGCTGAAATATCAGCACTGGATCCTGATGGGTCCATATCTAAAGCAAAGTTGAAGAGGTACATAGTCTGCGGACTACAGAAGGAATATATGGACTTTGTGACTTTCGTGCAAGGGTGGGCAACTCAACCTTGTCTGCTGGAGCTAGAAAACTTGTTAGCGTCACAAGATAGCTTGGTCAAGCAGATGGCCGGGGTGACTATCTCTTAAGGTGGTAGTGAGGCTCTGATCACTGAGAAGAAGAAGAGATGGGAGAAAAAGAAAAAGCCCGCTGCTGAAGAAGGGCCTTCAACCTCTTATCAGCAAGAGAGGGGCTCTGCTCCTAAGAAGATTTGGAAGAAAGAGTTGAAGTGCTACAAATGTAATCTTGCAGGCCACTTCAACCGCGACTGCAAGGTCAAGTTGCAACCTGGGCATGTTGCAGGCAAGGACGGAGCTTGTTCCAGTTCTAAGGAAGCCGGGTGGGGAGGAGCCTTCTTAACATGCACGTGTGTTCGTGCTCTTGTCACCATTGACTACCAAGATGACTAGATAGTCGACTCGGGGTGTGGTCATCACCTCACTGGAGACGAGTCGAAGTTCTCATCTCTGCAACCGTTCACAGGTAACGAAGCAATTATTACAGCTGATGATTCTATTCATTCTGTAGAGAAGGAGGACGTTGTTTCTTTGGAGAGTGCTTAGGGACCGCTTACTCTAAGGAGTGTGTATCACGTACTCGACATGAAGAAGAACCTCTTCTTGGTGACCAATGCAGTCGACGCGGTCTTTCTTGTTCTGTTTGCCCCAACAGAAGTATGGTTTCTCCGTAATGTATCAGCGGTAAAGGCTGATGTTGCTCATGTAAGGAGAAGAGTAAGAGACATGTTTGTTCTATCAAAAGGCTCTTATGTTTATCAGATGAGAGCCAATGATAGTGCGGCTATCTGACATGAAAGACTAGGGCACGTGGGGATGGATAAGCTCAAGGCTATGCCAATGAGGAGCCTAGTGAGAGGCTTGCTGAAGTTGTCCTCCTGTGGAGATGGCCACGTTTGTGCGGGATATCAGTACGGTAAGGATAATCGCCTTTCATTTGATAATTCTCAAACGAGAAGCAAGGCACCATTGGAATGCATTCATGGTGACTTGATGTGGCCAACAACAACCACTAGTCTTGGAAGTAGCAGATATATGCTTGTGTTGATTGATGATTACTCAAGATACACTTGGGTGTATTTCATGAAGGAGAAGTCAGCAGCTTTCCAATTATTTGAGGAGTTCAAGGATCAGGTGGAGGGTCGACTTCGCTTGCAGATCAAGAAGTTCAGATCAGACAATGGTGGTGAGTTTGTCTCATTTGAATTCTCTAGTTTCTGCCAGAAGCACGGAATCCAGAGGTAGCTTACTTGTGCTCATATTCCACAACAAAATGGAGTAGTGGAGAGGAAGATCCATCACTTGACGGAAACCTGCAAATGCTGGCTTCATGCAAAGGGCATTCTCAGGTCCTTCTGGGCGGAAGGAATGGCCTACGCAACGTATGTCATCAATCAGATGCCTCTTAGTCCGATCAACATGAAGTCTCCGGTTGAAATGATGTTCAAGGAGAAGCCAAGTGTGGAACACCTTCGGGTGTTCGGATCAACCTGTTATGTTCATATTCCCGATGCTCAGAGGACCAAGCTTGATGTAAAGGCAAGGAAGCTTGTCTTTGTGGGCTATGATGAGCGGAAGAAGGGGTGGAAGTGCATGGATCCTGTGACAAAGAAGTTCTTTGTTTGAAGAGATGTTGTCTTTGATGAGTTGCCGTCATATGGAGGTGGCACTGTTGAACTGCAGGATAACATGGTTGATGAAGGGCAGGAGGAAGCTGCTGGAAATCTTCAGGTAGAGCTGCCTGTGTCACCAGGAGCTCCAGGTATTTCAAGCTTTATGGATGAGGCTTCTGGTTCGGGAAGCAGGTGGAGCGATGCTCCTAGTGTGCCCGGGAACAGAGTTGGTGCTGAAGAAGCAGCAGAGGTGGTGAGCAAGGAGCAGCCTCTTCGGAGATCAAAGAGGATCATTAAGCCACCAGTTCGTTATTGCGAAGGAAACACGGTGAGCTTTGTTACTTGTTTCTTCGTAGGCCCCTTGGATGAACGAGAACCTTCAAAGTTTGAAGAAGCTGATGGAGTAAAGGAGTGGGTTGATGCCATGGATGAGGAGATGGCTACCCTCAGGAAGAATGAAACTTGGGACTTGGTGCCCAACGTGAATGACATTACTCCTGTTACTTGCAAGTGAGTCTACAAGCTCAAAAAGAAGGCGGATGAAAGCATCGAGCGGTACAAGACTCGGCTTGTAGCTCGGGGATTTTCGCAACATTACAACGAGGATTATGAGGGATGTTTAGTCCGGTGGCGAAGATGACTTCAGTACGAGTGGTGATCTCTTTGGCGGCTTGCCAGGGTTGGAAGATATGACAGCTGGACATAAAGAACGCTTTTCTTTACGTGGAAATTGACAAGGACATCTTCATGGATCAGCCACTTGGGTACATATCTGAAGAACATCCGGACTACGTCTGCAAGCTCTGGAAGGCGCTCTATGGGTTGAAGCAGGCTCCTCGAGCCTGGTATGGGAAGATTGCAGAATATCTTCAGTTCTGCGGATATCTTGCTTCAAACTCTGATTCAAGTATCTTCATCAAGAAGAAGGGGGAGCTTCTTGTCCTGGTGCTGTTGTACGTGGATGACATGATCATCACAGGAAATTCCAAGGAGAAAGTAGCTAGGCTCAAGGCAGAGCTAGCTATCAGGTTCGAGATGAAGGATCTAGGTGAACTGCACCATTTCCTTGGACTTGAGGTGGTGAGGAAGGAGAGCGGCATACTCGTGTCCCAGAAAGTTTATGAGGAACAGATCGTTCAGCGATTCATCATGTAGGAGGGGAAGAGTAGCTCTACTCCATTTGATTCTGACATCAAATTTCAGCAGGATGAGGGGAGGATTCTTCCGGATCCTTTGGTGTTTCGGGCTCTAGTTGGGAGTCTTATTTACTTGACGATTACAAGGCCAGACATTGCTTATGCAGTTGGCCGCGTAAGTCGGTATATGGCGGAACCCGGGAAGCCTCATCTGATGGTGGCTAGGAATATCTTAAAGTACGCGAAGGTCACTTCTGACATAGGTCTCATGTATAGGAGAGGCACGGAGTTTGTTCTTCAAGGGTACTCAGATGCTGATTATGGGGGAGATTCAGATGACCGGAATTCAACATCCGGTTACGTCTTCACTTGTGGATCAGGGAGTATTTCTTGGTGCAGCAAGAAGCAAGACTCGGTGTCCGTCTCTACTACTGAAGCGGAATACAAGGCCTCGGCCTTGGCAACTCGGGAAGTCATATGGCTCCGGAGACTAGTAGAGGACGTCTATGAAGAAGTGTGTGGTCCTACTCTGCTGAGCGGTGACAATGAGAGTGCCCTGAAACTGGTAAACAATCCAGTTTGTCACGCTCGGACCAAGCACATCGAGATTGAGCACTACTTCATACGGGAGAAGGTGTTGGAGGGGTCTCTGATGGTGTAGCATGTGCGGAGTGAGGATAATGTCGCAGACATTTTCACGAAGTCGTTGCCAAAGGTGCCGTTTACTCGGTTACGAGGATTGCTGAGCTTGATCGCCACTTCTCACTTAGAGGGGGAGTGTTGAAACTTTTGAAGTGAAAGTGGGTGATGGAGCAGACTGCGCGGTCTGAGAAATCTAAGTCCGCAGCCTGGATGGACTGATGTTGCGGCCTGGGTGGTAAGTGGCCAGGTAGGCTTGGCGGCTTGGGCGTCTAGTGAAACGGCCTAGGAGGTTTGTTTATGGCGGTCTGATTGCGGTGCTCAGCTTGGCCTGCGGTTCTGCAGATCTTGCTCTTGGTGTAACCGGGCGGTTTGGAGGTTATATCCACGGAGATGTGTCAGACTTGTTTAGAGTCTGCAGAGTCCGCTATTGCGGACTGTTTTTAAAGACCAGCTTTGGTCCTTGCCGAGATCTCCAGTGATGCGGTGGGTCATAGTCGCATTCATGGTGGCGAACTGTCCATGGAGTTGGCGGTCTGGTTTTTTGTGTCCGCCAAGCTCGCACTAGTTGTTAGTGGGTTGCTGGACTTGGTCACATTCTGTGACAAGTTCATGGTGTTTGTAGTGTCCGCAGAGTCCGCTGTTGACCAGGCGGTCTGCCTTTGGTCGTGGACTCTTGCGGCGAGCTGAGGTGTTGTTCTTGGGCTGTGCGGGCTGTTGCCGTATCCGCATGTAGCGTGCGGACTAATGCAGTGAATGGAATGTTGCTGTGTCTGCGTGTTGCATGTGTGCAGACTGACGCAGTGTCCACCTGATGTGGACTGACCTTGACTTGGCGCCTGGCAGGTTGTTTGCAGTCCGGCTAAGTCTTTGCGGACTCAGCGGACTACTGGTTGCTAGTTGCGAGCTGGGTTGGTGACTCTAATCACTAGGGCGGTGACCACACTTCTCACCCTGTCTATAAATAGATCCCCCGGGTACGTCTACAGTAACATAGTGAATAGTAAGTTGAGCGCGGATCAATTGTTGCGGACTCGGTTTTCCAGGTCGCCCAGTTTGAGATTAACTGGTTGTTGTTTGCAGGTTGTGCGGCTAGCACTGTGAAGCCAGGCGTCTGGTTCTGATCAAAGTCAGGAAGCAGTAAAGCTTGCGGTTTACAATCAGCAGTTGCAGTAGGTCGTAGGTGGTGGCCAACCAGTTACTCTCCTCAATTTGATCTAAGTTCAATAACCAGGTCACCGGTCTAGGCGAACTTGGCGGTCTGTTCATTCAGTTTGGCGGCGGCTTGTAGAGCAGACGTTGGCAGAATAACGGGTTGTCCGCGCGATTTGTGCGGACTCCGTAGTATCAAAGTAGCAGCAGCGTCTTGGCGGTCTCGGCGGTCTAAGCGGACTTAGTGGTCTTGGAGGCAGTCCGCCCGGCTTGGAGTTGGCTCGTGTTTGTTTTCTATCTATTGTACTTGGCAAAATCATGTCTCGCCCTATATACCTTGCCTTGTAAAGTTGATAGTGAATTAATACAAGATCTGTGTTTGCTCTTCATTGTCTCTGATACATAGCTCAGTTTATGGTTGGAGTGTTCATGCGCCTAGTGCTCGTTTTCCGCTTGATCAAGTGATCAGCTTGATAGTTTCGGAAGTGTTTACTTGATACCAGAACTACCAGTTAATTGACTTGTGAAATTTCAACACTTCTTGGGAGGTACACAATCCTTCTTGTTTAATTTGAAATCTTGACATATATAAGAATACTGATGCAATAGAATCCTTCCTGATATAAGCCAATCACCTTTATAACTTTCTTGAAAAGAATTATTAATTGTTGGAGCATGCATTCCACGCTTCCTGGTTTGTTAATAACAAAACTTGTTTGTATTTGATGTTTTGGTGTTTTTAGTGTGCAGATAACATAGGTCTATATCTAATTTCTTTTTGGTGCTGTATCAGATCAGAATTGAGCTCGGGGGATATCGCCAGGCGATATCGAGTATCGCCGATAGGTGATTGTGCCACTCGACGCATTTCCGTTTGATGCTCGACGAAGTCGTGAAATCAGTTACATCGCTATCGCCAGACGGCGATACTCAGTATCACCAGGCCATAGTGCATGATTCGGCGCTCGACGTAGGTGCGATGCGAAAATGAGGAGTTCGTGGGCCACGTGGCAGCGGTTACCGATATCGCCAGGCGGCGATACCCAGTATCGCCGGGCGATAGCGCCAGAATATAAAAACCATTCATTTCTTGTGGAAATCATGAATTTGATTACCTGGAGTGCACTTTCCTGCATACACGATTCAAAGAGCTCTAGATCTCTGAGATTCTCCATACTCTCAAGAAGGCCAAAGCAGGGAATTGAAGATTGAAGACACGTTCAGAGCATTCGAAGCAACTCTAGCAAGGATTCATCGGCATCTTCAGCGCGTTGTTTGAAGGTAGTGTCTAGCCTAAAGTGTTCATTTTATTTTGTTCTTGTTTCTTTTATTTTCTCATTGTAATCAAGAGGGGAAATCGCCACGTTGTGCGTGGCGTCTAGGTCCTTGTGTGGCTTAGGAGATAATCGCCGCTTTATGAGTGACGTCCAAGTCCTTGTGCGGCTTAGGGACAAATCATTGTCTTGTGTGCAGCGTCTAGATCATGGTTAGATCTAGGGGGAGGCTAGTAGCAAGATCTATGGAGAGATACGCTTTAGCCTGCCGGTTCTTGGTAGAATAACCGGCGAAAACACTAGCAAATTATTTATTTCATGAGCATTTTTCTCTAGCTCTATAGAGACACTTTATATTAATTTTATTTCTTTTGAAATATATCATTATTATTTTAGCAAGTATACATTTGCATTCTTCAATTATATTGCTATTATTCATCAAGCCAATTTGTCAAAACTTTAAGAAAATTTAAAGAACCCTTATTCACCCCCACCCCCACCCCCACCCCTCTAAGGGCGCCGTAAGATCCAACACTTGGTATCAGAGCGAGGTTACTCCAAAATCAGTTTCACCATCGGGAGTAATGGTGCAAAACACTCACGCGTTTCCTGAGGGGCAAGGTATAAATAGACCTCCCTTATTCACGAGCACTGACTACAACTATTGGAAAGCTCGAATACGATGCTTTCTAATAGCTCTAGACATCGATATTTGGGGTATGGTAGAAACATGCTACACTGCTCCTATAACTATATTAGGAAGTGTCTCTATGGAAAAACCCAAGGATAAATGGGATGAAGCTGATAAGCTTCGCTGTCAATATAACACTAAGGCAATGAACGCTTTATTTTATGCGTTTGATAGGACTGAATTTAATCGTGTTTGTGCATGTGATACTGCATATGATATATGAAATCTTCTTAAAGTTACTCATGAAGGTACATCGTAGGTAAAATACTCAAAGCTTTTCCAGTTAGAATCAGAGTTTGAGAAGTTCAAAATGGAAGTTGATGAGGATGTAGACTCCATTGTACACGAGGTTCAGCAAAATAGTGAATGACTCACGGATTCTAGGGAAGAATTTCTCAAATGGAGATTTGGTGAGAAAAATACTTAGATTGCTTCCCCCCGAAGTTTAATCCAAAAGTGACTGTCATCTCGGAGTCACATGATCTAAAGTCTCTCCAAATTGAGAATCTAATAGGCAACTTAAAAACCCATGAAGTAGAGTTGAGGATTCAACAACAGGAGTATAGCCTGGAGCCAAGAAATAAAGCTTTGGCGTTGAAGTACAAGAAGGAAGAGGAAAGCGAGTCCGATGAAAGTGACGATGGAGATGGAGAAAGCTTGTTTGTGAAGAAATTCATAAGATTCATGAGAAATCCTGAAAGAAGAAATTCTTTCAGGAATTTTTTTAAGAAGCAAGAATCTGGGAATAGGAAAGGAAAAGCTCAAGCCGATGGAGAGGATGACGAAGATAGACCACCACCCGAGTGCTATCATTGCAGGAGAATTGGCCACATAAAGAGCAAGTGCCCGAAGTATCTGAAAGAGCTGAAGGAGAAGCGGCACAGAAAGAAAGATAAGAAGAAAGTTCTTAAGGCAGAACCATGGGATGAAGCCACTTTTGAGGAATCAAGAAGTTGAGGGTCAGAAACTGAAGCGGAGGCCAACATGTGCTTGATGGGAAAGAGCGTTTCATCACATGATGAAGGAAGTAGTGTCCAGAGCGACACTGAGGTAACTCCTGAAACTTATGATGATTTATATTCTGAATTTTTGAGAACCTGCAAGTACTTAGATAAAACACTGGATGAAAATAAGTTGATTAAATCTGAAAATTAATTATTAGTAAAAGAAAATAAAAAATTAAAAAAATTAAGTTAAAGTACTTGGAAAGGAGAAAGCGACTTGTCAAGAGGATTGTCCCTCTTTGACAAAGATATTAGATCTTGAGAAAGATCTCTCTAAGACTCAGACTCGGGTTGAAACTCTCATAAAAGAGAAAGAGGCCTTAAAGAGATCTCTAAAGTTTTCTCAATCTCAAGTGGAAGGCAGCAGGAAGTCCTTCGCAAACCGATGCGACACCATTGTTGCCAAAAATAATGTATTAAGGGGACAAGTCCGTGATTTAGAAATGGCCACTAAAAAATTTGGAGTGGGCCAAAAATCACTAAATATGATTTTCGGAAACCAGTACTATGGTTCTGAAAAATTCGGACTTGGATACTCACCTGAACACTATCGCCCGACGACATCCACTGTTGCCGGCAATAAGAAAAAATCCAGAAAATCTTTTTCTCAAGTTATAAATCATAAAGATACTGTCCCTGTAGTTTCCAGCAAAGGATTTAAAAAACCCATCGACTTCTTTCATCAAGTGTGCCAAATGTTATAAGTTTGGTCACACAACACACACTTGTAAGAAGACAGGACACTGTTCAGTTAAACAAATCTGGGTGCCTAAGGATTCCACCTATTCTATGGGAGGAACCACTTGGGTAACCAGATCTTTACTCTCATCCTATTTCTAGGTGTGTTGGCAGGCTAAGGACAAAGAAGACGTGTGGTACTTGAACTCATGGTGTTCCAAGCACATGACGAGCAATTAATCAAAGTTCCTTAGCCTGGAGATGAAGAAAGGAGGAGTGGTTACTTTTGGTGACAACAGGAAAGGAAAAATCATTGGCCCTTAACTTATCTCATGGTCGAGTAGGAAATAGAATTCTGTTGCCTTATCCACAACTGAGGCCAAGTATATGGTACTAGGCAGTTGTTAAGCTCAAGCTTTATGGATGAAGCAAACTTTAGAAGACTTTGGAATAGTTTATGAAACAATTAAATTAAAGTGTGATAATAAAAGTGCAATTGACTTAACATATAATCTAGTTCATCATTCTAGGTCCAAACATATTGACGTACGCCACCATTTCATAAGAGACCACATAAAACAAAATACAATCAAAGTCTATTTTATAAGCACTGATTCACAACTTGAGGATATTTTCACGAAATCACTTCCAGATTCCCGTTTTTCATTATTAAGATTAGAACTAGGAATCCTAGACATTTCAAACTAATAAATTGTCATAACAAGCTAAAAAAAGAAAATAATTAAATTGTTAAAAACATGAACATTAAACCAAAATAAACTTATATAAACCATAAATGTAAACATCACATACTGAATCTTATATTATTACAAAAGCACAATACCACATACTAAGTCCCACGTAATATTACAACATAAATTGTTTTTGAAAACTAAGAAATTTCACTATCACCGACGACAGTGAATGTCGTCGGGCGATAGCGCTAACTGGTCCAGTCATCTCGAAAATCTTCAGAAATTTCTATTGTCACATGCACTTGTCTCCCCTTGATCATCAACCGAACTGTGCTCACTGCTGCACGTCCAGCGTGCTCGGCAAGTAGATGTATGGGGTGGCTCTATGATCGGATCCTCCCATTCTGCCGCCTCTGATGGGGTGGGCTTCAACTTGAGACTTTTTTATCAGAAATTTTAAAAAAATTTGAATTCCCAAGAAGTTTTTTTTACTTCCTTCTTGTGTTCTTCGAACGACTCTCGCAAGTCGTCCAACCCTTCTCGCAACGATCCACCTCTTGGAATTGGCAGGTTACAGATAGTGGACACAGGTTCACTCCTCCTTGATGAACCTCCTCGTGTTGATTGGCCGATGGAAGGTGTTACACTCGTCGAATATATGGATGCAATACAATCGTTGAAGTACAAATCCGGGTCTATCCAAGTGTATTTCTTATATAAAATCCATTAGATGACGACTCCAAGTGGTAGTGTATTAAATTTCTTCCAATTAGGACTCTTTAATCTTAATGAATAACGTATTATCGAAAGGACAAAACCAGCCATATAAAACGGCTCCCGCTCCAAAATCATATATGTAACATAGCTCAGTTGAGCCGTTATCTTCCGTGTATCTCCGGATTTGAGTAGGACAGTGTGCCTCAATATATCTTGCACTAGTCGTGGATCCTCATTGAGCGTGGCTGTAGATTGAATAAGCGTTTTGGTGGAATTTCCATGCAAAACCAAATTCAATAGTGTCCAATCTCTATCCTTCTGATAGTTCTCTACTACATCTAAGGTATTTTCATGCTCTATCAACCCAAACTCATCTCTAAGGTCATAGTGGGTTATCTCTACTACCTGTCCCTGAATCTTAGATTGTACTCCACCATTCAGTTCCGTGAACTGCGGATCTTTAAGATAATTATAGAACTCTCTAATTAGTATGGAAGAAAATGTATCTGGAATAATAATAGACATTATTCCCGCCATTGCTAACAAATCATGGATGTGTGCATGACGCGTCGGGTCGAATTTGATCACCTGTCTGATCTATATGTTAGCATTTTCAATTCCCGGAAATGTTTGATACGAGGAATATGAATCACTCCCCATGCTTCTATGGGCTTTGGAACTGGAAGCCATTGCTGCAAATGAAAATATTTTTTTAATAAACATAAAAAAATCATTTTTTTTGCTATCGCCATCCGGCGACACCCACTGTCGCCGGGCGATAGCGAAAAATGGTTTTCCTCCATTTACGACTTCAGATCTGGTTTTTCCCTCATCCAAAATACCATATCTACAAGTTATTTTTCACAAAAATCATTTACAAAGACTTAGATCTCTAAATCTATGCACATTTTCACTTACACAATCACAATTTCTTATGATCCACAAACACAATCTATGCACTTTAAAACTTGGAAATTTCTCATCTAAGTTTATATGTTACCCTATCCTAACACTTAGATCCACAAAAATCTAAAGCATTCAAGCAAAAATCCAAGTTTCTTACCTAGGTCTTAGGTTTTCGCCGCCTTCCGCTCCGACTTCCGCGACTTGGCTTTAGGAAAAAGTGCTAGTTTTGATGCCTTTGGCTGAATGATCCTGGTTTTATATTTTTCACACTATCGCCGATCGGCGATACCCGGTATCGCCCGGCGACAATGAAAATTCACTATTCCTCCAATTTTTCTTTGTGACTCAGATTTAGGCATGGTGTAATGTTTTTTTTGTTCCCAATAGCTTGGTTCCATAGTTCAACATTCTTATATTCGTTCTACATACTTAAGTGCTAGTGTCCTTTCACTCATGAAATTGTTTTCGCATGCCTCTAAGTATGAGAAATCTTTTAGTTATGGTAATGTTTTTTCACTCACGGTTGTGCAAATCTTCATATGCATTCATCTTACTACATGTGTGAATTGTGAATATTCTACCATAACCACTAGTGTTGCATGTTCATGTTAATGCTTCATCCGAGTTTGTACAATGCACCACTAATATTTAATTATCCTGTATGCTCTCACAAGTGAATTCAGACTCCTTTGTTCAACCAAAAGAATGTGATAAAAAAATTGTATGATCCCAAAAGTGCAAACTTTTAGTGATATGTGTCACACAAAACAAAAAAAACAACAAATAATACAGGGCTGACAAGGAACCTCCACCAAGCACTACTTACCCTCCTGATAAGTCTTCATAAGCATTGTGAGGTTGAGCACCTTGGAAAGAATTGTAAAGTGTCTTGTGCAAATCTTTGACTGGATAATTTCTTTATTGTATGCTATGAACTCTTGGGTATGAGTATAGCTCATCCTGTTCAACTCTAAGTTATGTTGTTTTTTAACATTCCCATGTTCATGTATTTGTAAGAGACTGCATAAGTGTTTCTAACACCATATCACATGTACACAACATTATCCTCTCTAAACGTTCTTCTTATGAGAATTGGACTGAAAATTTTCTGCAAAATATTATTCACTAGTGTATGTATTTGTGATATAGTTAGCTGAACATTACCAATGTTAGTTTTTACTCATTTCTTTCTTTATTATACATTACTCACCTATCCTATCTAGAGTTTCTCCTTTCTGTTTTTCCTTCTTTTGCTTCCGCCACACTCTTATCTATCTTTTGACAATACCAAAAGGGGAGAAAATTTTCAAAGGAAATCATTCATATACACTCATAAGCATTTTTATATACACTCATAATCCTTATATGAGCCATGGAAAATGTTTACTATACTTCAATTTAGGGGGAGCTCTCATGTAGGGGGAGTGTTTCATCCAAGAGCAATTTGTGCACATACACATGCTTCGTCTTGATACTGAAATTGGGTGGACGCTATAACATTCATGATTTCTTTCTTAATGGATTTGTTATTATCAAAAGGGGGAGATTGTTGGAGCATGCATTCCACGCTTCCTAGTTTGCTAATAACAAATCTTATTCTTATTTAATTTTGGGGGTGTTTTTGGTGTATAGACAACACATGTCTATATATAATGTCTTTTTGGTGCTAAATCAGATCAAAATTGAGCTAGCGGGATATCACCAGACGATATCGAGTATCGCCGACAAGCGATAGCACCACTCGACGCATTTTCGTGCGACGCTCGACGAAGTCGTGGCATCAGTTACATTACTATCGCCAGACGACAATACTCAGTATCGTCAGGCGATAGTGCACGATTAGGCACTCGACATAGGTGCGATGCAAAAATGAGGAGTTCGTGGGCCACGTGGCAGCGGTTACCGATATCGCCAGGCGGCGATACCCAGTCTCGTCGGGCGATAGCGCCAGAATATAAAAACCATTCATTTCTTGTGAAAATCACGAATTTGATTAACTAGAGTGTACTTTCCTGCATAGACGATTCAAAGAGCTCCAGATCTTTGAGATACTCCATACTCTCAAGAAGTCCAAAGCACGAAAGATTGACGGTACGTTCACAGCATTCGAAGTAGCTCTAGCAAGGATTCATCGGCATCTTCAGCGCGTTGTTTGAAGGGAATGTCTAGCCTAAAGTGTTCATTTTATTTTGTTCTTATTTCTTTTATTTTCTCATTATAATCAAGAGAGGAAATCGCCGCCTTATGCGTGGCGTCTAGGTCCTTGTGTGGCTTAGGAGAGAATCGCCACCTTGTGAGTGGCATCCAAGTCCTTGTGCGGCTTAGGGAGAAATCATTGCCTTGTGTGCAGCATCTAGATCATGGTTAGATCTAGGGGGAGGCTAGTAGCAAGATCTAGGGAGAGATACGCTTTAGCCTGCCGGTTCTTGGTAGAAGAACCGACGAAAATACTAGCAAATTATTTATTTCATGACCCTTTGTCTCTAGCTCTATATATAGAATTTCTATTCATTTTATCTCTTTTGAAATATATCATTATTGTTTTATCTAGTATACATTTGCATTCTTCAATTATATTGCTATTATTCATCAAGCCAATATGTCAAAACTTTAAGAAAATTTTAAAAACCATATTCACCCCCCCCTCTAAGGGCATCGTAAGATCCAATATTAATGACAAGAATCAAATCTTTCTCAGGACCTTAATCTGCTCAAGAACCATTTTGGACGAAAAGAGAGAAATTGACGCAGTGTTAATTAAACGTCGAATACTATTTGACGTATATTGAAATGTTGAGAAGAGAGAATTCAGTGTATATGGAGTAATTGATCTCTGAGTAAAACTTTATTTAACTGGAGAACACGATGGAAGGTAGAAGACTGGACTTTGACGTGCTTAGATAACTTTTTGACGCATAGTTAACTTAAGTCGAATGAGCTCCTTGAGAACTTTGAAACCTTTGATGGTTTGGATTCCTGATAACTTGAATAACATATAAACATAATGTCTTTCTATATAAACTTAGACAATTTCTTAGATCACTTAAACTTGATATATTAAATTGAAATGTTTTCCCAACAATATCTTACCTTTTGTTAAAATAGATTTTATAAGATAGGTGATTTTACAAAAGAAAGATAAATGATTTTAGATTGACACAAAAATAAACATAGGTAATTAGATAAATATTTATTCAAAGCTATAGGCATTTATTTACATACAATGTTTTCATAAAGCTTTTCAAGAAAATAAATATACAATTCTTGATAATACTTCGGTGATGATCGAGAAAAGAAGGGAGGTCAGTATTCAACTTGTCTTGAATTGACTTCATAAAATATGTAACTCTTGGAGTAATCTTGTGTGGATGAGTTTCCATGTCATTGGTTAATTGACACAAATTTCTCAATTCATTATCAATCTTAGAGTAAACAACACTAAAAAAGAGACCCTTATATATTATTCTTACACACATTCCATTAATTACTTTATTTTTTTTCCCGGGGAAATCCTTCTAGAACCAGGAGATTCCTAAACTTGGGAAGCAACCGAAGGTAAATCGCCTTGACTGCGATAAGTGGAGAGGAAGAGGATTTAACTAAAGTGACTGGCTGAAGTTTTTCCTTCTTGTTTTTAGCATAAGGAATATGAACATCTAGTGAGCATCCTAATCTTCTTCTTTGAATCTCCTCATATGCTTGACTTCTAAGGCATCAAGATTCTTTACCCTATTAGCCTTATATCAAAGAGTTTGATAAGAAGAATTATATTATCTTACTTGAGGAAACCACCTTTTGTCTTTCTAGCTTTGTATTCAGAGTTAAACACACTTACTTTATAAGAAATTTCCTTTTGATAGATGTCAAATTCTTCTTCTTTAATAACAACCATATTCTCAATGACCTTGAAAGTTTTCAGATCATTGGCATGTGTAGGTGATGTGTTAATAGAACAATCTCCAGTAGAAATAGGAATACTTGGACAATGGAATTTTTTCATCCTTTTATAAACCTATCTCTAATCCTTAGAGAACCATTTCCTAGTAAGGGATGTGACCCAACCAATTTTGTGAAGAGTCTCTGTAGTAATATCAAAAGGAGGCTCCCCCCTATGAAGCTAACTCACCCTAAGAAGAAGGATCTAAAGCCATTTAATATTCAACATAATCTAACATTGAACTTACTATTTCAAAGGATCATATTTTCAATAAATCTTCTTTAGGACCAAGCTCATTCATCACAATGACATTTCCAGCAAACTTTTCTGGACCAAATCCATCATTAGATTTATGAAATGCAAACTTAGATGCCATGCTAGGGGAATGATCAATGTGTATGGAATATGTACTCAAATTATCAAATTCATGCTCAACAAAAACTACACACGGCTTCATGTTATCACATGGATTCTCTCCCTTATTGATTTCATGAAATAAAGAGATCAAGAAAGACTCGGTGATAGGAGAGGATACCACTGATCGTACTAGTGCTTCAACTTAGTAGCAATGCTCAGAGCGCTACTGCTGGAGAGAATCAATCTTAATATCCACGATGGACGATATCCAATCTAATTGATTAGAGAAATAGGAGTCCAAGCATTGAGCCACATGAATTATCTTCAGTACCAAGTTAGAGGCATGCTCAGATCACTATTTAGCTTTAGAAGAAAACACCCTTCGTTAAGTTGTAGGAATACAAGAATAAGTCAAAGGTGTAGTTGAAATGATAACTGTATGAATTGTAGGAGAAGAATTTGAACAAAGTGGAGAGAGTGGAGTATTTTTCAGAGTGTCCATAAGGGTGGAGAGGCAATGTAAAGAGTAGTCCAAACCTGGTTGAAAAGAGGATTCTTTAGACTTTGGAATATGACATAATCAATTATCAAAGAGTTTTTTTGGACAACCTCTTCCCAAGAGGAATACGAACAAACTCGGAGATGCATACATACATATTCTCCAATCTATATTTTTTTAGAGAATGAGAATCCCCATAATTTGATGTTGAGCTCAGGTTGATGGAATCATGAGCTATACCTTACGCCACAAGACCTTTCCAACCATGTTAGCCAAAAAACTATATTCCTCAGAAACCTTAACCTTCTACAAATTGGTTGGCTTGAGCCCAAAAAGTTCATAATTATTCAAAACAATATTGACTTCATCTTCAGTTAAATTTTAATTAACCTCACCTGGTGGAAGATAAAATGTAGATGATACTTCCTTACCGGAAACCATTAACTGAGAGTTGTCTTTGGTGCCCAACATCACACCCTCCTCAAATAGATCAATTAAGGAGTGAAAGGCGGAGAGTTTTGAAGCTAAAATTTGATAGCAAAGAGAGATAAGTTTAGTCAAATCTTGATTAACAAGCAACTATAGAATCTGCTTGAACTTGTGGTCGATAATTGAGAATAAATCCACATACACATCAAACCACTATTAATATTTGGTTCCATGGAGGTACCTGCGAAATCTGTTGGGAAAAAAATAAAAGCAAGGGAATTTGAAGGGCTTAAAAGCAGAATGAAGACACAATGATTCTCTTATCTCTTAAATATTTGTCGAAAGCTAAGGGCGCACAGCTGGTAGAAGTTGATGCACAATACTTATAGATTTTTACGCATGCTCAAAATATTCTAACACATCAACATATATAGTTTGATGTATGATCTTAGAAGTCGACGTTCATTAAATACCTGTTTATCATACGTCTAATATAATGTTAATAAAACAATTGATTAGTTATTTTAACTAGCTCTTTTTAGCATCCATAAAGCATAAATAAAATAGGTGTGCCTCAATTCATCAAGGATTTTTGTGAAGAGATCAGTTTTTTGATCATGAACAGAAACATATTCTAAGATTTTTTTTCCTTTCTCCACATTATCTATGGTGAAATTGAATTGCATTTCGATATACTTAGTCTTGTTATGTAATATAGTGTTAGATGTAATGGAGATTGCATTAGAACTATCACAATAGATTGTTGATTTGTTAAAGTTTTAATTAAAATCAAGAAGTTGATTTTGCATTCATAAAAGTTGTGAACAACTCCTAGATGAGATATATTCTGCCTCTATTATAGATGTAGAAATAATTATTTATTTCTTACTAAACCATGATATTAGTCTGACCCTGAGAAATTGGCATGTGCTTAAGAAGCTTTTCCTATCCAACCTACAACCTGTATAGTCTATATCTCAGTAACTGGTTAATTCAAAATCAAATTCTATTGGATACCAATGGCCAAGATCTGGAATTCCCTTAATATATCTCAAGATTCTTTTGATAAAACTCATATGAGACTCTTTAGAAGCATCTTGAACTATATCACAAACGCATGTAACCAACATTATGTTTGTTATATTTGTAGTGAGATAGAGAAGTGAGCCAATTATAAGCTTATAGCCATATAATTCTTGCGGTACATAGGTTTTCCTGACCCTTCTCTATCTATAACAACATTTGTAGACATGAGTGTTTTCATAATAGAGACATTCTCCATTCCAAACTTAATTAATTCTTTAGTGCATTTGTATTGTGAAATGAAGACATCTTCACTATCTTGCTTGATTTGAATCCCAATAAAATATAATAGTTCTCTCATGCTACTAATTTCAAAATTACTTTGCAAAAAGACAACAAATATTTTGCAAAATTTATTATATATAGACAAAAAAATCATATACATAAATTTACACTAGGAGGAGTTTGTTCTTGTGCTTCCTGATAAATTGAGTTTTATCATTTTTCCTTATACAAATATGAAAATGAGGGTAAGCTGTTGATAATTACTCTAGAGGGAGGGGTGGGGGTGGTGAATAAAGTTGTAAGGATTTTTTAGAGCATTTCAAACCATAATTAATCTTAGGCACAATTTATTAAATTAATGCATGAAAAATATTAAAGCACAAAAATTAAAACAATGAAGAATTACAGAGAGCTATGCAAATAGAAGACACAAGAATTTAAAGAGGCTCCCATAAAAAGTTAGGTGCATCTCTCTTCTTCCCTTGGTAGGAATTCTACTATTTATATAGTGTTTAGTTTTTTTGATAATGGGACTCTAAGAACCAATTTAATGAATCTTTTGATAAGGAGGTTCACCAAACCAATACAAGAGATATTTTCATAAGGCGATCTATAAAACCAACTGAATCCTTTAATAAGGGGATTCTTAGGACCTACTGAGTCTTTTGATAAGGAGACTCTTCAAACCAACAGAATCTTTTAAAGGGAGATTATAAAAACTCTTTTCATGAATGGTAGATGTAGAAGCTGGTATACAATATGATCCTTCTTCAATAGATCTCTGAATGATCTATGAATATGAAGCACTATGTAGATCCGAGTTTTTTCAGTAGTAATAGTTGACAAATTCCTCTAGACAGTTAGGAATCGATTCATTTAAGAAAGATGAAACCTTTTTGTGAGGAATCTTGAAAAAGAAAATCAAGACTCCTTGAGAGAAGGAGAGCCTTAGAGCAAAGAGAAGAGATATTATTGACTCGGGTTCTTCGTGAGATCTTCTTCAGGTGGAAGGAGAATTTTGAATCTTAGAGAAAATTGAAAATTCAAAATGAGTGTACAATTATCTTCTATTTAAAATATTCTAGTATGTATATGACTGTTGTAGAATCGATAAATTTCTTTTTAGTGTTAATCTATGTTTACATCTTCTCGAAATGAATGAATAACGGTTGTAATTAAATCTCAATCAAGTCCTTATACTGCTCTAAAATTAATTACATAAGTCAAAAGAGAATTTGACATTTTGTTACAGTGCCATCAAATACTTGTAGATGTAAGTTCAACGGTTAAATAGAAAGAATTTAGCATAGACTGAGTATTTGTGCTCTAAGCATACTTTTCTTTTAAGCAGAACACACACTTCCCATGACTATCGAGTTTGAAAGTTTTTTAAGGGTAACAAAACACTTAGGGGGTGAATATGTTTATTTTTAAAATCTTTAATCCTTTTGAGGATAGATTTTCATGTCTATTTATGTTAGTAGGTTAGCTTTCAAGAATACATACAACACACAAAGATTTATAGTGATTCTCCTATCTGAGGTACATCCACTTTCTCCCTTCACCTATCTAGCAGTGTATTAGATTCAACCAAATCCTCCTTTACTCAGATCAAACTAAACTTACACCTTAGATCCTACCCTGGATCTTACAACTCAGAGTGCACTTCACTCCTGCAACTCAGACTGATTACAGTCCTACCGAAAGCATAGGTCTCCTACATTAGGCAAAACAACACTACAACTTAGAGTCTTCAAACTTCTACAACTCAGAGACCCAGATTATCTCCTACCTCAGGTCTTCATAAAGATCCTACATCAGGCACAAGACTTATCTCATATCCTATCCAAGATCCTACAACTCAGACTGTTGCACACTACTTCCACTTAGACTTTTTATAGTCCTACAACTCAGCCTTTATAAAATAGGCTTACAACTCAGATCTTAGTGAGACCCTATAATAGAATAAATCCTTGAGTAATATGACTCCAGAAATAACTTTTTGAGTCCTCTTCCTTAACTGTAGTTAGATCCCGCCAACCCAACAGTTCATCTCAAAACCCAGGTGTTGAGATGAAGGGTGGCGGGGTACTTGAACACAAAGGGGAGAAGGCTGTAGGCAGTGTGGGATTAACCCCAACCACAAAACTGTGGCGATATTCCGCCACACGGGGCCCACCATGGTCAACACCCAGACTTGAAATGCGATGGGGAAGCCAAACATGAGGTCCCATACACATGAGTCCTGCTGGATAATATAATCTCAACACACCCCCGCAGCAGGACAACCCGCTCTGATACCAAGTTAGAACCCGCCAACCCAACAGTTCATCCCAAAACCCATGTGTTGAGATGAAGAGTGGTGGGGTACTTTAACACAAAGGGGAGAAGACTGCAGGAGGTGTGGGATTAACCCCAACCACAGAACCGCGGGGATATTCCGCCATAAGGGGCCCACCGGGGTCAACACCCAAACCTAGAACGCGATGGGGAAGCCAAACATGCGGTCCCACACACATAAGTCCTGCTGGATAATATAATCTCAACAACTGTACAACAAATAGTCTTTCTCATCCACTGCAATAGCAATATGCTTCTTCAATTTTAATTCATCATGTGCTTTGTTGAATTTTTGCATTGCTCTTCTTCTTCTTCAAGCTTGAAAGAGATGATCATTTTGTACAATATCAGGCTTGAATATGACTAGAAATTTGTCCAGCTCTGCTAGTCGACTTTTGTGAAAGTTAGGGTTTGAGAAATTTTCTTGAAGTTCTTTGCAAACATGTTTTTTTAAAATGTTTCTCATTTCCCATATATATCTCGACATTAGAAACGGTTATTTCCTCCTCTGGTAAGCGGTATGGTCAGCTTTAATGGTCGATTCATTCCAGGATATCGCTGCCCGATCAACATAGCGGTACATGTCTTTTAGCGCAAGATTTGCATCGATTTCAATTTAGGATGATGTCAGCACATTTGACACGACGCCAATGGAAATAGAATAATTCCTGATTCTATACAAGCATTGAGTGATCCCATAAGACTCGATGAATCTGAGATTTAACTGTTAACTCCATAAGCATTAAGTGAATAGCCTTCACTCGACGCATTTGTACTTAGCCAAAGTTTTTGTCTGATACAGAGGAATTGAGTGAATGATCTTCACCCGACGTATTAGTACTTTGCCAAATTTCTGTCTAACTACAGAGACGTTGAGTGAAGGTTCTTCACTCGACAAATTAGTATGTATTTAATTTCTATTTGATGCGGAGATGTTGAAGGAAGGCTCTTCACTCGACGCATTAGTACTTAGCCAAATTTTCCTTTAGTAAGAGTCGAGTGTATGTCCTTCACTCAACGCATTTGTACTTCGACAGATTTCAGACTTTCTACACTGAGGCTTTGAGTGACAGTCCAACTGTCAACGCTTTCAGACCTCAGGCATTGAGTGATGTGTAGTCACTCAATGCATTTGGACTTAGCCATTTTCCTAAATTCCTTGATCATGCTGAATTATCTCAAACCATACTTCTGACACTCTTAACCTATCTAATCACATAATTATAGACACCATGCATATATGAACTCAGTCATATATCAAATATATGTTTGTGTGTATTATTGACTTATGACCTTCTTCAAATCTGTGACATTATGATCAATATACCCAACAATCTCCCCCAATTAGAAGAAGTCAGAATCCTAGTCAGTGAAATACATTATCTCACAATAAACAATTATTTGTATAGATAAAGAAAACATAATAGCACACACAGATAAATTGAATTATCCTAAGTAGGATAAATAACAGAATTGTAGTGCGCCTATAATAATAATTTCATATTCTAAAAACCTAAGGAACTTATTGTTAAGTCTCGGGTTCCTTAATTACAATGCCTCTGCCAAATTTCTTTCCCATCTTTTCCTCAGCCTCTTTATTCTCATGTCTTTGTCTCTCAAAGAAACTGTAAGGCTTTGGATAATATTTGCAGGGCTTTGGGGCATCTATCTGTATAATACCATCTCACTTATCTATTCTGAACTTTCTTTTAACTTCTTCCTGACTCTTGAACTTGGCCCATTCAATAGGACTGATAAGTTTGGCCCTGTCTATTTTGTTTTCTTTGATTTGATCTCAGGCTGACAAGATAACTGTTCTTGAATGTGGACTCCAAATTTCAAAACCTATTCTGGATTATAGTTCTTCTCTGTGTCTTTTCTTTCTTAGTCTATCTTCCTCTTCCTCATCTGCAATAAACTTGACATTGACTTTGGATAACTGTTGAGTGGTGGGGCTGAATGTAGGCACATTAGTAGCTATATCACCTACAGATTCAGCCCCATTTCCTTGAATTTTAGGCTCATCATATATGATAGGTTCAAGGCCCAATGCAACTCCGACAACATTTGAGGTCCAAATAGCATGATCTGCACTGACCTTTATCATTGACCTCTCCCCCTTTATGACTTCTTCAGAGTCTTCTTTGCCTAGGGAAGTTGTCTTGTGAGCCAAATGATCGACCCCTACAGTGACAACATTCTTTACCTACAACATATGATCATCTATGAATTGGGTGCATGCATCCATTATCCTCTTTAGGATAATCTTGTTGCTTTCCATATTGCTCTTGGTTACCTCATGAACCATCTTCATATTTTCAGTTATGAAGCACTGATTTTCTATTACATCATTTTACTTCTTTTTTATCACATCTAGCTTATTGGCAGTATAACCCACAGCTAGAGAATCCCAGGTAAAGGACTTAACAGTATTGTCTTTCAACAATTTGACTTCAAGTCTAATAGAAGAAATTTCAAATGAGATGTCCTTTCTCAATTCTTTGATGGAGTCATCCACATATAGCTCAATTTTCCTCCTCTATTCATCAAGGAGACCTCTGAGTTGAGCCAGAAAGAAGGTGGGTAGTTCCTCATTTAGTTGAGTAGCCCCTGGGAAGTTGACTTCAGCATCATCCTGCCTGATGTCTTCTCTAATTTCAGAGGCAGCTACTTCATTGTCAGAAGAGTGCTCTGGAATGTCAGCAACTTGAATAGACTCTTATTTCTCATGCACTTTAGCGTTGGATATTCCTTGATCTTCTGGAGAGTCTTGATCAGATAGTTTAATTACATTTTCAACAGCTAGAGCAGGGAGCTTAAGGCGAGTCTCCCCCTCAACTATATCATTAGTTACTAGATCCTGAAGTAAATAATCTTCTGCTCTGTTGACAACCTCTATCACACCCCCCCCTGAACAGGAGCACTGTCATTCAACACTAGAGATTCAGATGGGATTTGATTTATTCTTCCTTATAGATTGACCAGGAAGGTGTCAATCTTGTCCTATAGGAACCCAGATGGAAAGCCATGCTCCCCCTCAATAGTAGCATCTACTCTTAGGGTCTCCCCCTGAACATCAATACATATCCTGTTTACAATGTCTGTTACAACATCTTCAACATTCTTCATAGTTGTGTCTTCTTCAGCATCAGTAGGGGGAACACAGGTAGGAACAACCTTTGCAGCAAGCTCTGAGGAGATAGAGACTTGTATACTTACATCCCTTCTTTCATCTTCAGTTAATTTTGTTTGATTGGTATCATGAGGTTCAGTTTCTCTACTATCAGAAGAGTTGCTACTTAAGCTTTCATCAGAATTTGGAATAATCTTCTTCTTCTTTAGCATCTCAGAAGACCGAGGGTGATTAATCAGTACCCTATCTCATCTATCAAACACCCTGATGTTCATCTTCCTTATATGATGGATCTTTACTCTTAGTCTTTTATTTATAAGTTTTGGGCAGTGTTCAGTGAAATAGTGACAGGATTCTACCTAAGTTAGGTTTAAGTATGCACTCAATTATCCTATAAAAAATTACTTCCCCCAATTTGTCTTCGTAGTAAGGATTACTCTAGTCATCAATTCAAACATCTTTCTGGAAATTTTGTCATGGGATCCAGTCTTACATAGAAGGGCTTTCCCAATTATATCAGCTAGGAACTTGCCCTTCAGGTTCATCTCTTTCCTGATTATGGATCCACTTGTGTGTTTTGACAGTCCACACTATTTCAAAGCAGATTCGACATCATCTAGGTACAATTCATCTTATTCCTCATTGGAGCTAATCTTGGTCATTTTCAAAGCTTTGCTCACTCTCCTTGGTATTATAATCTTCTCTCCATTGATGGAGGTTTTAATATTAGAGTAGGATGAGTCTGTCTTAGCATTGGAGTATAGTTATAGTACTTCTCTTTTCCAAATTGTGCAGGGCTTTGACAATATGAATTCCAGTTCGGCGGCTGTCAAAAGGTGAAAAATTAACTAAACCTCTTCTGGAGCATCCTTGAAACCATTTCTTACTAGTTTTGACCCCCCAAATAAGAAATCAACGCCCTTGGGAGCCATTGAATCAGATAAATTGTTCGAGAGAAGAGGAAGATGACATGACAAATCAAGGACATGGACGTAGAAAATCGAAAAGGGCTAAGGAATGGTGTATATTATTCTAGGCACACTTTTCTATTTATAGCTTACCATATTTGAGAAGGTGGAAAGGCGAGCACCTTGTCGTGTTTTCCACTTTAATGGATGTTTATGATTCAATCTCATTGATTTGAAGCTTGTTTAGCCCATCAGAGAAAATGTGTTGAGTTAACTCAACACACTCTACGTATTTGACACCTTATTACTTTACACTAGAAGTTCTCGACGCACTCGACGCCTGAAGTTGACTCAACTCTCTCAATGCCTGGAGTTGATCTTTGTCTCTCTTATGTTCTCCTATAAAAGGTTAGCCTCCAATTGCACATATATACTGGAAATGCTTTATGTTGATAAAGTTACTTCAAGTTCAACATTCTCAATTCAAACTTGAACTATTGAACATGACTTCATCAAGAGGCTTTGTAAAGATGTCAGCCACTTCTTTGTTAGTGGGGACAAACTCAAGATTGATATATTCCTTCTCAACATGCACTCTTATAAAGTGATATCCAACCTCAATATGCTTAGTCCTGCTGTGTGATATAGGATTTTTAGCTATTTAACATGCACTGGAGGAATCACAGTACATAGGAGTTCTACTTAGTTGTAGGCTGTAGTCATAAAGTAAATATTATACCCATATGAGCTGTACACAATAGCTCCCTACTGAGATGTATTCTGATTCAGCTGTGAAGATAGCTACACTAGTTTGCTTCTTACTGCTCCAGGATACCAGCCCTCTCCCTAGAAATTGACAGGTACCGGATGTGCTTTTCCTATCTTTTTCGCAACCTGCAAAATATGCATCTGAGTAGCCTGTTAGTTCAAAGTCATTATTCATGGGGTACCAAAGATTAAGATCAGGCGTGCCCTTGAGATATCTCAAAATTCTCTTTACTACAGTGTAGTGAGATTCTTTAGGACAAGCCTGATACCTAGCACAAACACAAGTAGCAAACATAATGTCTAGCCTACTAGAAGTCAAATATAGAAGGGAGCCAATTATGTCTCTATACAAGGCTTCATCAACTAGTTTCTCATTCTCATCCTTGTCTATAGACATACTTGACCCCATAGGAGTTTTCATGGTGGAGGCACTCTCTATACACAATTTCTTAATTAACTCCTTGTTGAACTTAGAATGTGAGATGAAAATGCCATCCTTAGATTGTTTAACTTGGAGGCCTAAGAAGTATTTGAGTTCACCCATACTGCTCATTTCAAATTACCCTTGCAATAAGTTTAGCAAACGTTTTGCATACGACATTATTAGTAGACCCAAAAATTATTTCATCAACATAAATTTGGACTAGGATAAGCTTACCCATGACTTTCTTTAGGAATAAAGTCTTATCTATCTTTCACCTTGAGAATTTGTTCTCAATGAGAAGGCTAGATAGGATTGCATACCAAACCCTTGGGGCCTATTTCAACCCATACAAAGCATTTCTTAAATGAAATACATGATGAGGGAAATAAGGATTAATAAAACTTGATGGCTGCTTAACATAGAACTCCTCTTTTAGGTCACTATTCAAGGAAGATGACTTAACATCTATCTGGTAGACTTAAACCCTTGTAAGTAGCATATGCAAGGAATAATCTTATGGCTTCAACTATTGCAACTGGTGCAAAGGTTATCTAAGCCAATACCTTCCTCTTGTCTGTATCCTTTAACAACCAGTTTAGCTTTATTGCTGATTATAACACCATTCTAATCTTGTTCATTTCTATATATCTATTTGGTTCCAATGATGTTATGCCCTTGAGGACTGTGAACTAGCTTCCAGACATTGCATCTTTTGAACTGGTTCAATTCTTTTTGCATAGACATAATCTAGAATGGGTCTATAATGGCTTCTTCAAACCTCTGGGGTTTTATTTGAGACAAAAAGCTTGAATACATTGCAATATTATGATTCCCGCTCCTTTTGGTTACACCCTGACTTACATCCCATGATTGGATCTCTCTGGAAGATCTCTCAAGTGTCTGATGGCTACTGGCATCCTCTCTTCATCATCTTGAACTTCCTCTTTAGTGGACTGAAGATTATATTGGATCCCTAGTTGATTTGGGCTAGTTTCACTAACTTAGGATGATGTGACCCAACATGTATAGCCAGGGTCATAGTTGTGTCCTAGAGTCTAGGCCAAGTCTTTAGAGTCAACATCGGATGGACCAGCTATCAACAAGACTATCAGGGACTCAAGACTTAGAAGATTTCAAGACCAAGTAAAATGAGTTCGACGTTCGTTGAACTCAGGTCGATGAAAGACGTTCTCAGCTCGACGATCTTGAGATATTTCTCTGAGCTGAGCTTGACGATCTTCATTCTCTGGTCGACGAAAATGGGGATACTTCAACAAACTAAAGTCCAACTTCAGACTTTGTTCGACGAACTGGATCCTGAGCTCGACGAACTTGGACGTCAACTTCACAAGGACCTTCAGTTAGAAGTTCTCAGGTCGACGAACTTTGTTCATTGGTCGACGAATTCTGGATCCTTTACTTCAACAACTATATTCATGAAGTATTCTAAGTCCAGAATAGTTGCTGAACTCCAATCGACGAAATTACATCCTCACCTCGACAAACCTCAGACAGAAAAGGCAAAGGTTCTGAAGCATGCAGTTATATTATCAGCTCGACGATCTTGGAACTCAGCTCGACGAACAGAAGCCGTCTGTTCGACGAATACAAAATCTCAATTCGACGAACTAGTAACTCAGCTCGACGAATTCTGTTATTCGTTCGACGACTCCAGACTTAGCCATTTCCGGCCTTCTGTCCCCATTCTAATGCGGAAATTCCTGAGTAATTAATACTATACATTCTCTGAATGTATCTGTTAGAAGGAGCATTGATTACGGTCTTCTTCAGGAATATTACTTGCCGATTTTCCACGGGACAGTTGAGGAAATGATTCAATGCCGATTATTCTCAAGTCGTCAGCATTAATTGCCGATGATTCAAATTTTTGAAAAGATATAGAAGAATACAAGATCGATAATCGGTAGCCAGTAAGAACATACTCAGTCAGAAAAACAGAGACACACACAGACTGACTGCAAGAATTCATACAGCAGCAGAAAAGCTTCACACAGAAAATCATACTGAAGCTTACAGTGACATGCAATGATCATACCTCCAGGACTTCCAAGGACAACAAAATAACAAATCAGTCAAGAAGCTTCTGCATCACTGCCTGTCAAGAACTCTGATTGAAGACCTATCACCCTACAACAAAGCTTCCAAATCTTCTTGAACCATTCAATATTTCAGGAGGAGCTTTTGTTAAACAACAATCCACTTAAGTATTCTCAGTTTATTGAGAAAGAGAAGACAAAATCACTCTCTCACCCCCTCCTGTATAAAGGGTTGTCATCTCCCTTCAAAAGTGATTCATGGTTGCAAGTCTCCTAACCAAAAGACTTGAGTTGGTTTTTGGGGACCTGATCAAAACCCAATTGTGTCAGGCACCAGATCAAAAACCTGAGTGGATTCCTACCATGATGGTAGAAGAGTGGACTACCCAGATTTGGGGAAACACTATAAATTTCTTGTGTCGTCTGGTTGACTATCTTTTTATTTTTCTTCTTGCTGTGTGGCTGTGATTAGGTTTACTATTTTCTGTATTCCAGTTTCCTAATTACTACACCTTTTCAGTTTACAGCAAAAGCTATAACAACACCTTTGTAGGGACCTAAAAAATTTTAAATATACTCTATTCACCCCCTCTAGAGTATTGTAGACCTAACCCTCACTTTCAATTGGTATCAGAGGAGGTTCTTTTGGTTGCACAAGTTAAATCTTGAACCAAAAGATCCCTTGTTAAATCTACACATCACCTTCATTCACATTTAACTTTTAAAGTAGAAACACAACCATGACACAGAATAAAGATTATGCAAGCACCAGACCTCCAGTTTGCAACTTGCAAAAGTTTGGAATCTGGAAGGCAAGAATCAAGCTATATATGAATTATATTGATGAAGATATCTTTGCTTCCATCTTAACAGGAGTACCTCCACCACCTGCAGCTCCTCCAAGTACCTCTACAAATATGACTGCAGTACCTCCTCCAGATTATAATGATGCTTACAGGAAAGCCAAGATGGCTGATGCAAAAGCCATGAACATATTGGCACAAACAATGTCTGATGACATTTTACAAAAGGTTGCAGAGTGCACATCAGCAAAAGCAATTTGGGATTCCCTTAACCAAATGGTTGATGGATCAGCTGATGAAAGGAATGATAGGAGATCAAATCTCATATCCCAATATGAGAATTTCAAGAAACAGGAAGCTGAGACAGTTTCAGAGATGTATAATAGATTAAGCTCAATTATTAATGAGCTAAAAACTCTGGACAAGGTCATCACTCTCACTGAAGTAAATGACAAAATTCTGATGTGCTTCCCAAGCTCATGGGACAGAAGAATTTGGCTCATCAAGGAGGCCAGATGCCTAAATGAGATTTCAACTGAATCTCTATTGGGTAAACTAAAGTCTTATGAGCAGTTAATTAAGACAAGGGAGGCTGCTGAACAAAGAACACCTCCAGCAGCTATAATAGAACAGAGCATAGCCTTCAAAGCCTCAGAAGAATCATAATCTTCAACATCAAATGAAGAACTTATAAGTCTCTTGGCTAAGAAATTTTTCAAGATGGCTAGAAAGGACTTCAGAAGAAAGTCATCAAGAAAAGATGACAGGCCGAAGTACGATAAGACACAAATAAAGGAAGTGGTGTGCTATGGATGCAGGAAGCCTGGGCACTTTCTCTCTGAGTGTCCAGAGAACCAGAAGGGAAGAGAAAAGGAAAAGGATTCCAGGAGACAGTACACCAGCAAACCCTCTTCCAGCAAATACAAGAGGAAGGAAAAGGGGTTTGTGGCTGAGACCTGGAGTGAGACTGAAGAAGAGTCAACATCCTCAAGCTCCAGTGAAGATGAGGAAGAAGAAAGAGCAAAAGCGGTTTGCCTCATGGCAATTGATGCCTCAAGAAGCAACTAAGAAGAAGGAGATTCAGAAAATGAGGAAGCTTTTGAATCAGAAGCTAATCATGTATTATCAAGGTTTGATTATAGTTCAGAATCTTTTAAATCAGATTTTAAAATCATGTGTTTAGATTTAATCAACTCTGAGAAGGAAATCAAACTTCTCAGAGATAAACAAGTTAACTATGATAGCTTAGTTTTAGAAAACACTAAATTAAAAAATGAACTAGACATGTTTAGTGAACAAATCACTCTTCTGAAAGATGAATTAAGTAAAGCAAAACAGCTAGAAGAATCACTAAATGGAAAAAAGCAAACAACTAGCAGCAATCACCAACATATCTAATGCTAGATTTAATGGAAGTAAGTTAGGATTAGGTGCATCATCTAGTGAACCACCTATTATTCAGAAAAACCACCTGTCACAACCCATAAATTTTATTTCTGAGAAAGGAAAGAAGAATACTAATCAAGTGTATAAGGTAAACAAAATTCTTGAACAAATTAAAACTAAGGACAAAATTGAAAAACAGAAAACACCCAATAAAAACAAAGTTCAGCAATTTTCATCGACCTCAGATCGACGAAAAGGGGCCAGTTCGTCGAACCCAGATCGACGAAGTCTGAACGCCAACTATAGTTATCATTATTCATCTAACTGCGATCGACGAACTTTGTATGGTTCGTCGAGCAGAGATCGACGAACGTGGGGTACAGAGAATGAACATGTTCATTCTCTGGGCAGAGATCAACGATCTCAACCCAATTCGTCGAACTCTGATCTACGAACTTACATAAATTTGTCGAACCCAGGAATACTTAGTCAAAACTATAACTTCAACAGAAACTTAAATACTTCTAGGAAATAATTTAATCCATTGGCTGACTGTACCATTCCACCTAGGAGATACCACCCCCTAGGATATAAATCCCAGCCGGAATTTTCTGTTATTTCTAGTTTCTCTTATCAGCCATACAAAGGGCCCAAGGTAACCTGGGTCAAAAATCATTAACTATTTGTATTGCAGGTGAAAAAGTATCCAGGGGTAAATCAAACTTGGTACCTGGACAGTGGCTGCTCCAAGCATATGACTGGCAGCAAGGACATCTTATTCAACTACAAGTCCAAACTGGGGCCAAAGGTTATCTTTGGAAACTCCAAATGTGGTCAGTCAGAAGGATTTGGAGAAGTAAGAATAGGAGTTGTCACATTCAGAAAGGTGACATATGTAAGTGGACTGAAGCATAACCTCATCTCCATAAGTCAATTATGTGATGATGGTTATCATGTATACTTTAACCCATCTACTTGTTCTATCATTGATAAAAATAACCAAACTGTTTTAACTGGAAGTAGACAAGGAAACATCTACTTCGTAAATTTTCTTTCCACCACAACTGATATCTGTTTACTGAATTTAACTAGTAATCAGAATGACTTATGGCACAAAAGACTAGGACATGTAAACCTGAAAAATATTGCTAGGCTATCTAAGCACAACCTTGTTAGAGGTCTACCTTCTGCTCCCTACAAAAAGGAAGGTCTCTGTAGGGCTTGTCAACTAGGTAAGCAAACTAAAACTAGTTTCAAATCAATTAATAAGAGTGATTCACCTAGGATCTTGTACTTGCTACACTTGGAGCTTTTTGGGCCCATTGCTGTACAAAGCCTAGGAGGGAAATCCTACACTTTATTTATAGTGGATGACTTCTCCAGGTTCAGTTGGGTATTCTTTCTGAGAACAAAGTCAGATGCATTCAAGGTTCTTACAGATTTTCTCAAGACCATATAGATTGAGTTCTCTACTCATGTTGCATTGATCAGAAGTGATCATGGCACAGAGTTTGAGTCTCTTCTTATGCATGAGTTCTGTGAGAATGAAGGTATCAGGCATTGCTTCTCAGCTCCTAAAACTCCACAACAAAATGGGGTTGCTGAAAGGAAAAATAGGACACTCATTGAAGCTACAGGTACATTGCTTGCTGATGTATACATGCCACTAACCTTTTGGGCAGAGGCTATAAGCACTGCAAACTATGTCCTGAATAAGAGTTTAATTCACAAACTGAAGAACAAGACTCCCTATGAATTTTTCAAAGGGAAGAAACCTAAAATAAACTATTTTAAAGTTTTTGGTTGTACATGTTATATACATAATAACAACAAGAAATATATTAGAAAGTTTGAAGCTAAGGCTGAAGTGGGAGTTTTTCTAAGATACTCCCAAGTAAGCAAGGCCTATAGGGTATTCAATAAATCAACATTAAAAGTAGAAGAGTCAATTCATGTTTCTTTTGATGAAACTAACATGTACTGTAAGGAGAAAGAAGTTTCTACCAGAAGTAACTTGCAGGTACCCCACTTGTGTGAGACATTGGATGGACTAAACCTCACCCAAGAGGTTCCCACTCATCCCTCTCCACAAGTCATTGAAGATAGTGAAGAAGATGAAGCTAAAGAACATGAGCCTCAACCAACAGCAAATATAATTCCACAAGAGGAATTTATTCCAAATGCTATTGCACAACCAACTCCACCCATTGATTTTGTCACACTTAGGGATCACCCCAGATCTCAAGTAATTGGAGACATATCAGCAGGTGTACAGACAAGGCATCAACTCAACCAAGACTTGATGCATGCCTGTTTTCTCTCTCAAGTTGAACCTCTAACCATTCATGATGCTGAGCAAGATCCACACTGGATCCTTGCAATGCAAGAGGAACTAAACCAATTTGAGAGATGTAGAGTTTGGGATTTGGTTCCAAGACCCCAAAACTTCCAGTTATTGGAACCAAATGGGTTTTCAGGAATAAGCTTGATGCCCAAGGTGTGATTGTGAGGAACAAGGCTAGGCTTGTTGCTCAAGGATATAGGCAAAAGGAATGAATTGACTATGATCAGACCTTTGCACCTGTTGCAAGGTTGGAAGCTATAAGGATCTTCCTTGCCTATGCAGCATTCAAAAGGTTCAAAGTTTTTCAAATGGATGTGAAAAGTGCTTTCTTAAATAGAGTGTTACAAGAAGAGGTTTATTTAGAACAACCTCCAAGTTTTGTTTCTCCAACTTATCCCTCTTATGTTTTTAAATTAAATAAGGCTCTTTATGGTCTTAAGCAAGCTCCAAGAGCTTGGTATGAGACCTTAGCAAGTTTCTTATTAGAGCATAAATTTACAAGAGGAACTGTAGATAAAATCCTTTTCACTAGACATCATAAGGACCAAATCTTATTAGTGCAAATCTATGTAGATGACATTATATTTGGCTCTACAGATTCAAAATTATGTAAGAGGTTTTCTGACCTCATGCATTCTAAATTTGAAATGAGTAGCATAGGAGAGATTTCATATTTCCTTGGTCTCCAAGTGAAACAGCTCCCTGATGGCATCTTCATCTCTCAAGCAAAATATGCTAAAGAACTTCTAAAGAAGTTTGGGATGGCTGATGCCTCAGCTAAGAAAATTCCCATGGCCACCAATGCTGTTGTGGACTATGATATACCAGGAAAACCTGTAGATCAGAAACTTTATAGGGGCATTGTTGGGTCCCTATTATACCTCACAGCAAGTAGACCAGATATTATGTTTGCTACATGCCTTTGTGCTAGGTTCCAGGTGAACTCTAAAGAATCTCATCTAATTTTCTTAAAAAGGATTTTAAGATATATAAAGAGTTGTCCTAATATAGGCCTATGGTATCCTGCTGAATCAGAATTTGAGTTAACTAGATACTCTGATGCTGATTTTGCTGGATGCAGGGTAGATAGAAAAAGTATCATGGTTTTGTAAGAAGGAAACATCAGTGTCAACATCAACTGCTGAAGCAGAATATATTGCAGCAGGCAGCTGTTGTTCACAGATGCTTTGGATATAAAATCAACTTCTAGATTATGGGTTCAACTTAAATAATTCAACCCTATTCTGTGATAATACTAGTGCTATAGCCATAGCACAAAATCCAGTTCACCATAGTAGGACAAACAATATTGACATAAGACATCATTTCATTAGGGAGTGTGTAGACAAAAATAAGATTAAGCTTGTCTATATCTACACTGATTTACAAAAAGCTGATATATTCACCAAACCTCTGGATGAGAAAAATCATGCTTTCTTTCTAAATCAGTTGGGAATGATCAATGGAGAAGACTTAGTTTAAGTTCTGTCTGCATTCGACGAATTTTCCAGAGTATGTCGAACGGAGTTCGATGAACCAGGGAAAGTTTGAGAGATATTCGTCGAACGGAGATCGATGAACTCTCTGTGAGTGAAACAATTTTCGTCGACCAGCGATCGACGAACTTTGCTTCAGAAGATATTCGTCGACCTAAGTTCGACGAACCGTCTTCAATTCTTTTGTTGAGCTCGACGAATTATTTAACTCTAAACTATTTCGTCGACCTCAGTTCGAAGAATTAATTTTATTTTCGTGGAACGAAGTTTGTCAATTCATATTCTGGAAAACCTTATATCTAGGTTTTCTTCGACCTCCATCCCGCGCTTTCTGTTCCCTTGCACTTGATCTCCATTTCTATTTCTTTCTTGCAGGTGATTTCAATGGCGACTCTGGCAAGCAATCTCACAGGAATGAAGTTTGATACAGGGTTTGACGTGGATTTCGATTCGTTTCAGCATTCTGATGCAATCTTTCTATATATCCTGGAACTTCTTGAAGAACAGGAATTAAAAACCCTGATGACGAGAAGGATCAAACTGCACAACATGGAAATCAGGGAATGGGTATACACACTGTCGTCCATAGAAGAGAACACCATGACAGGCACTATCACGGGTAACTCAGTCTCTTTAACTCCAGCCATCTTAACTGAAATCTTTGGATTAAGAAATGGAGAAGAGGACCTCGAGATTGAAGTAGAGGAATCAGATATGATGCTAAACCTCATGGAGTATGCTGGAGACAATCCCAACAAACTGTTGATGAAACACTTGTCTGCTCCCTATAAATTTTTAGCAGACTTGGTTGGCAAAGTGCTACTTGGAAAACACACTGCCCATGACTATATCACCAAACAACAGTTTCTAGTTATGTGTGCAATCATCAACAAGAAGCCAATAAACCGGGCACAACTTATGTTTGATTTGATAAAGATGAAGAACACCAAGAAGAAAGTCTGTTTTGGAAGAATTCTAGGAATCTTCCTACAGAAAAAGGCTGTTGAATCCCGGGTCTCCCAGACCATATTCATAAATGCTAGTAAAAGGCTGACATGTGCCTTATTTGGCAGATGGGAGATAACCATCACTAAGCCGTCTATGGCTTCCACCTCTTCCACCAAAGCTTTTGAAGGCACAAGGGCTATCAAAGCCACTCCCTACCCTGCTGAAGAGAACATTCCTTCCACATCTTCTCTTCCAGCCCCCTTCCAACAACAATAAAATTCCCAGTCACTCCATCTTTACCAACCACCATCACTGACATTCCCTCTTCCTCCCTTCAGGAAAATCAACCACCCACACCTCCTGAATCCCCTCATGACACATACATTTCTACACCACCACAGTCTCCACTTCCCCCACATTTATCTTCTATACCATCTTACATCCTACCATCAGATACCATGATGCTTGATGCCACCCTTCCATCCCCATCAACATCTAACCTTCACATACCTAATGTTCCACCCTCTATTCCATCATTAGTTACCACCTCTTCCACACCAACCGCAACACCATCTACCACTTTCTCATTGGACCCCTCTACCATCTTATCTATCATCACAATCATCACTCCCCTTCTTAAATCACTTATAGCAGAGGCCATTATACCTCTTGCTACCACCATTACATCTTTATCTGCCCAAATATCTGCTCTCACTGCTGCCCCCTCCTCAGTCAGGGGCCTGGCCTCAGTTCCCACTGAAATCAGGTAGGGGGAGATACCTGATGATGAAGCAGCAGCTACAACTTCAGAGTCTTCAGCTCCAGCACCAGCAAATACTCCAGTCCTCACAACAGAATATACAGATTGTATAAGTAAAGGTTTACTTGATTTCATTGATACTGACATGGATTTTGATGAGTTAGATTCTGTAGGATTCAAAACTGTTGGTGATTTCATTCTTAACCCCACAGTTAACTTAGAAGATTTGCTGAAAGCTTTTGATACTATACATATGCATCTTCTTCCAGCAAAATTCACTAAGCCACATTTGGCTATTGTTCCTTACACATCTCCTGTCAGTCCAACAATTGCTAAGCAACTATTTGATAGCTTTGTAATTCTAGTATCTGCACTAACCTTGGCAGTCATTCCATCCCCTCCAGTAGCTATTTCAGCACCAATCTTTGAAATGGATGACTCACCTATGCCAGATCTGGATGAGTGGATCTTGGCTAACATTGTAGAAGAAACAAAAGCAGCTGAAAGCTCAGTTCAGGTTCTAACTGAAAAACTTATTGTATCTGAGGACATATTGAGAGATATAGATTCTTTATATGATAATCCTCAGGATTCAGATGATGATGATGAAGAAGAAGATTCATATGAAGAAGCTGTTAAGAAAAAGAAGAAACTTTTGTCAAAGAAAAGGAAAGCCCCTCCTCCTCCTGCTCCTAAGCCTAATCCAGCACATGACACTCCCTATTACATTCTGCAAAAGATAACACCATACAAAGGGATGTCATCTTGGATGTGGCTGTCCAAGAATGAACAGAAGGAGAGGAAGAGAAGCAGAAGATATTCTCCTCCTCCAGTTCAGAGGTCCAGAAGAGATCCACATCCTCCACCTCCTCCAGTAGCTGGTGCCACTGGCTCTAGCTCTCAAAGATCTGCTCATATTCAAACTTATTAGAGACACCAAGGGAGATCTTCTGGAAGCAGTCAGCAAAGACATCACTCTTAAGGAAGTCAACAGCAGCAACATCAACAGCAGCAACATCAACAGCAGCAACAACAGTAAGCTCTCTCTGCAGAACAGAAAGCTAATAGTCCTGAAAGACCATATTCACCTCCTATTCCTTTTGAGGATCCTGAAACAGCAAACACTGCTAGAATGGCTAGATTCTAGGAAATTATTGGTCTTTCTTTGATTAATAAACCAAAAGCTGAAGGCAAATACATATCAGGATATTCAACTATGTCCAAATACAGAAAGGAAGAACTCAAAAGATTTGATAAAGCAAATAAATTGTTCAATGTTGATGATTACATGAAGCTACATCCTGAAGCAGTTGTCCCTAAAACTACATCTCTGAAGATTATTGGGGCAGCTGACATGACAATGACAGAGGCACAAGCTTCAGATCCTAAGAGAGAGATTCTGTTTACTAAGCCAGGAGAAAAGACCAAAGAAGATAAGCACAAAGATAAGAAACAGAAGAAATAATCTTTACATTGCTTCAATTTTTTTCTTTCTCAGCATTAGCTTTAAAACTGATTTGTCTGTTTAAAACAAAGCTCATATACATATATATCTGTTGCATGTGTTAGTAAATCTCTGCCAGATATACCTTTTTCTTGCTTTGTTTATCTTTTTGTTTTTGTTTTGAGTCTATTAGTGACCTCACCCAAATAGGGGGAGTTTGTTGGATCCCTAGTTGATTTGGGCTAGGTTCACTAACTTAGGATGATGTGACCCAACATGTATAGCCATGGTCATAGTTGTGTCATAGAGTCTAGGCCAAGTATTTAGAGTTAACTTCAGATGGACCAGCTATCAACAAGACTATCAACGACTCAAGACTTAGAAGATTTCAAGACCAAGTAAAATGAGTTCGACATTCGTCGAACTCAGGTCGACGAAAGACGTTCTCAGCTCGACGAACTTGAGATATTTCTCTGAGGTGAGATCGACGATCTTCATTCTTTGGTCGACGAAAATTGGGATACTTCAACAAACTAAAGTCGGGATAACTCCAGATTATTCTAAGTCTAACTTCAGACTTTGTTCGACGAACTGGATCCTGAGCTCGACGAACTTGGACCTCAACTTCACAAGGACCTTCAGTTAGAAGTTCTCTGGTCGACAAACTTTGTTCATTGGTCGACGAATTTTGGATCCTTTACTTCAACAACTATATTCATGAAGTATTCTAAGTCCAGAATAGTTGCTGAACTCCAGTCGACGAAATAACAACCTCAGCTCGACGAACCTCAGACAAAAAAGGCAAAGGTTCTGAAGCATGCTCGACGATCTTGGAACTCAGCTCGACGAATAGAAGCCGTCTGGTCGATGAATACAAAATCTCAGTTCGACGAACTAGTAACTCAGCTCGACGATGTCTGTTATTCGTTCGATGACTCCAGACTTAGCCATTTCCGGCCTTCTGTCCCCATTCTAATGCGGAAATTCCTGAGTAATTAATGCTCTACATTCGCTGAATGTATCCGTTAGAAGGAGCATTGATTACGATCTTCTTTAGGAATATTACTTGCCGATTTTCCATGGGACAGTTGAGGAAATGATTCAATGCCGATTATTCTCAAGGCGTCAGCATTAATTACCGATGATTCAAATTTTTGAAAAGATATAGAAGAATACAAGATCGATAATCGGTAGCCAGTAAAAACATACTCAGTCAGAAAAACAGAGACACACACATACTGACTACAAGAATTCATACAGTAGCAGAAAAGCTTCACACAGAAAATCATACTGAAGCTTACAGTGACATGCAGTGATCATACCTCCAGGACTTCCAAGGACAACAAAATAACAAATCAGTCAAGAAGCTTCTGCATCACTTCCTGTCAAGAACTCTGATTGAAGACCTATAACCCTACAGCAAAGCTTCCAAATCTTCCTGAACCATTCAATATTTCAGGGGAGCTTTTGCTAAACATTAATCCACTGAAGTCTTCTCAGTTTATTGAGAAAGAGAAGACAAAATCACTCTCTCACCCGCTCCTGTATAAAGGGTTGTCATCTCCCTTCAAAAGTGATTCCTGGTTGCAAGTCTCCTAACCAAAAGACTTGAGTTAGTTTTTGTGGACCTGATCAAAACCCATTGGTGTAAGGCACCTGATCAAAAACCTGAGTGGATTTCCACCAGGGTGATAGAAGAGCGGACTACCTAGATTTGCGGAACCACTATAAATTTCTTGTGTCGTCTGGTTGCCTATCGTTTTCTTTTTGTTCTTGCTGTGTGGCTGTGATTAGGTCAACTATTTTCTGTTTTCCAGTTTCCTAATTACTGCACCTTTTCAGTTTATAGCTAAAGCTATAACAACACCTTTGTAGGGACCTAACAAATTTTAAATATACTATATTCACCCCCCTCTAGAGTATTGTAGACCTAAGCCTCACTTTCAGATTATTTGCACTTTGTATTTCATTTGGACCTTCTTCTTGGATAAGCACACTTTTATCCTTTTCTTATTCAACAAGAGGTGTGTCCTTAACGCTTAGTTTTTTCATCCTTATTGTTGGAACACCCTATTACTAATTTGGGTCAGGATCACTATGTTTCTAGGAACCTTTGTTTGACCTTCTGTATAGCTTTATAGGTCAATTAGAATTGAGTCTAAGGGTTAGAAGTCTAGGATTGGAAGCTGCCCTGAAGACCAAGTTTTTCTGTCTGGAGACTAAGTCTGATCGTCGAGCTCAGCACGACGATTCGTCGAACTCAGATCGACGATCGTCGAGCTCAACTTTGGCAGATCGTCGAGCTCCACTCGACGATCGCTGAGCTCAACTTCACAATATCGTCGAACTCCATTCGACGATCGATGAGCTCAGTTCGACGATTTTGACTCTGCATTGGATCTTTATCTCTGAGCTCAGTTCGACGATCGTTGAGCTCAGATCGACGATTATTTTGCTGCTTGAGTTTTCCAGTTCGCTGAGCTCAGCTCGACGATAGCAGAGCTCAGTTCGACGATCTCAGATAACTTCCAGAATTCAAATTCAAATCAGACAGGAGTTATTATGCAATTAATTCAGAGATTTGCTAGCCGTTTTCATTTACTTCTAGACCAAGTTTCAAGGGATTTTTCAAGGAATATTTCTGTGGACTTTCCTCCAGAAGAGATTATGCAATTAAAGATGCAATCAATGCAGACCAACGGCTATCTTTGACAGAGTGATATTCTATTCTAGCACAGAGAATAAAAGACAGAATGTTTTTGAATGAAGATAGAAGAACAAAAAAAAGAGGACACACAACTCAGAATACAGAGACTCTCTCAAAAACTTCTGTCAAAAAGAATTCTGAAGAACACTCATCAAAGAGATCAAGTTTTCAAAAATCATCAGATCTCTTCAGCTTTCAAAGTGTTCAAGGCCAACATCATCTCAAGACTCCAGACACTCAACATTTCAGCTTGCTGAAATCATCTATTGTTGGAGATCTATCTTTGAAGGCCTATCACCCTCAGCAAAGCTCTTTTTCCTGAAGATCTCAAGGACTCAGGGGGAGCTTTGACATCAATCCACATAGTCTTCTCAGTTGTTTGAGAAAGAGAAGACTTCCATCACTCTCTCACCCCCACTCTGTAAAGGGTTTTTCAAACTCCCTTCAAAAGTTTGAATCTGGTTTTTGAGCACCTTGTCAAAAGCTCATTGGTGGCAAGACACCTGATCAAAAAATCTGCTTTGGTTTTTGAGCACCTTATCAAAAGCTCATTGGTGCCCAGGACACCTGATCAACTCATCCTGCAGTGGATTCCTACCTAGGGTGGTAGAAGAGTGGATGTACCCAAGTTTGGGGAACCACTATATTTCCTTGTGTCATCTGGTTCTGCTTGTTTACTTTTTGTTTCTGTCCTTGATTTGTCTGTGCTTAGTTTTTGCATAGTTTAGTTCTGTGATTAGATTTATATTTGCTTCCCTGTTCACACTTATTACAACAATTGTTGTAAAAGTTTTTAAAAGTACTAAAACACCATATACTCTATTCACCCCCCTCTAGAGTATATCGGATCTAGTTGCACTTTCAATTGGTATCAGAGGGAGGTTGGTTAAACATACTATACCTGTTTGGTTGTACAGGCTAACACCTGAACCCCAAGATCCTAAACTAGATCTGGTTTTCTTTTGTATTTTATTATTAGATTTTGTTTGCACAAATCATGGCCCAAAACAAAGACTATGCCAGCACCAGACCTCCAGTGTGCAATCTGTCAAAGTTTGCACTTTGGAAAGCAAGGATTAGACTTTACATGAATTCTATTGATGAAGATATATTTAATACTGTTTTGACAGTGTGTCCAAGCCCCTAGAGAGCACAAGTACAAATACTGTTCCACCTCCATCAGGAACAGATGCTGACATCAAAAAGTGGAAAGTAGCTGATGCCAAGGCTATGAACATCCTAGCCCAGACAATGTCAGATGACATATTCCAAAAGGTAGCTGAATGTAATTCAGCCAAGGAAATCTGGGATAGACTCTCAGAAATAGTCTCAGGCTCAGCTGACGAGAGAAAGGACAGAAGATCCCATCTCATCTCCCAATATGAGAACTTCAAGAAGGGAGAGACTGAGTCAGTGGGAGACAGGTATAACAGACTGAGTCTAATTGTCAGTGAACTGAGGACATTAGACAAAGAGATCTCTCTGACAGAACTTAATAACAAGATCCTAATGTGCTTCCCCAGCACTTGGGATTCAAGAATCTGGCCAATTAAGGATGCCAGAAGTCTGAATGAGATCACCACTGAAGCCTTGTTGGGTAAGCTCAAATCTTATGAGCTACTCATCAAGAACAGAGAGGAAGAACAGAAGGCTGCTTCACCAGCCACAAGAAAGGAGAAGACCATAGCATTCAAGGCAACTGAAGATCTGCCTGAAGAAAAAGCTACAGGCAATGATGAACTTCTCAGCTTGTTGGCCAAAAGATTCTATAAGATGGCCAGAAAGGACTTCAGAAGAAGATCATACAAGGAGCAGGATAAGCCAAGGTATGACAAGTCCATTGGTAATAACAAAGACATTATTTGCTTTGGTTGCAGGAAACCAGGGCATATAGTTCCTGACTGTCCAGAGAACAAGAACAAGGACAGAAGGGACAGAAAAGAAGAACAAAAAAAAGAGGACACACAACTCAGAATACAAAGACTCTCTCAAAAACTTCTGTCAAAAAGAATTCTGAAGAACACTCATCAAAGAGATCAAGTTTTCAAAAATCATCAGATCTCTTCAGCTTTCAAAGTGTTCAAGGCCAACATCATCTCAAGACTCCAGACACTCAACATTTCAGCTTGCTGAAATCATCTATTGCTGGAGATCTATCTTTGAAGGCCTATCACCCTCAGCAAAGCTCTTCTTCCTGAAGATCTCAAGGACTCAGGGGGAGCTTTGACATCAATCCACATAGTCTTCTCAGTTGTTTAAGAAAGAGAAGACTGCCATCACTCTCTCACCCCCACTCTGTAAAGGGTTTTTCAAACTCCCTTCAAAAGTTTGAATCTGGTTTTTGAGCACCTTGTCAAAAGCTCATTGGTGGCAAGACACCTGATCAAAAAATCTGCTTTGGTTTTTGAGCACCTTATCAAAAGCTCATTGGTGCCCAGGACACCTGATCAACTCATCCTGCAGTGGATTCCTACCTAGGGTGGTAGAAGAGTGGATGTACCCAAGTTTGGGGAACCACTATATTTCCTTGTGTCCTCTGGCTCTGCTTGTTTACTTTTTGTTTCTGGCCTTGATTTGTCTGTGCTTAGTTTTTGCATAGTTTAGTTATGTGATTAGATTTATATTTGCTTCCCTGTTCACACTTATTACAACAATTGTTGTAAAAGTTTTTAAAAGTACTAAAACACCATATACTCTATTCCCCCCCTTTAGAGTATATCAGATATACTATGCACCTGCAGCACTAGAAGAGCTTGGAAGCTCATTATGAATCATTGAAGCTTCATCAAAAACAAAATTAATATACTCTTCTACCACCTGATTTTTCAAGTTGTTGACCATATAGGCTTTGATGTGGTTGCCATACCCAACAAAAATACCCTCATAGGATTTTTCAGCAAACTATGTTAGGTAGGACTTCCCATTATTTAGCACAAAGTACTTGCTTCCAAAGATTCTAAAATAGGCTAGATTTGGTTTTCTGCCTTTCATAAGTTCATAAGGAGTCTTATTGAAATACTTGTTGATAGAGACTATATTCTGGACATGACAAGCTGTGTTCACTGCCTCAGCCTAGAAATATTCTAGGAGAAACGTGTCAGTAAGTAAATTCCTCCAAGCCTTTATGAGAGTTCTTTTCTTCCTCTCAACAATGCCACTTTACTGAGGTGTTCTTGGAGAAAAAATTCCTGAAAGATGCCTTGTTTTTTGTAGAATACTATCATGCTTTCATACTAAAATTTTGTATCATGGTCACTTCTGATTTTGAACATAATACATCCCCTTTCATTCTAAATCTGCCTGACAAAAGTCACAAAGTTGTCTAATGTATCAAACTTTTTCTTAAGGAAGAACATCCAGGAAAATCTGAAATAGTCATCAATAATCACAAGTGTATAGATTTTCCTACCTAGACTATGAATTGACATAAGACCAAATAAATCCATATGCAGGAGGTAAAGACACCTCTCATAATGCTTGGACCCAATGCTTTTAAAGAAAGCCTTTGTCTGCTTGCCCTTTTAGCATGCAGAGCAAATGCCCTCTTTAGTGCATTTCAAGTTAGCTCCATTTCTGACCAACTCTCCATTGAAGAGCTTGTTGATTACCTTGTAGTTCAAGTGAGCAATTCTCTTGTGTCATTGCACATAGAAGTCTTTCTCATTTTCTACAAGGCACACAGGAGAATCAACATTTAAGCATAGAAAATTAAGACAATAAATATCTTCACTCCCAGTGCAAGTCAGAATGATCTCTTGGTCACTTGACCTCTTGATTAGGCACTTATCCTTATGAAATATAATGACATAGCCTAGATCACAGAGTTGGATTATGCTAATCAGATTGTGTTTCAATCCATCCGCATAAGCCATTTTGTGATGGAGACTATGCCATTGGTGATCATACCATAACATTTAGTCACTCCTCTATCTAAAACACCAAAAATGACTTCGGGTCCATTCCTTACTGGAGTAAATTCTTTCAGATTGCTCCTTTTTTCAGTCATGTTGCTGGAACATCCACTATCCAAGCACCAAATAGATATTTGATGGGTACTTGGACTAACCTACAATCACAAAATTAGTTTAACCCAGGTGCCCAAATAAATTTGGGTCCTTGGTTCTTATTATCATAAATAGAAATGTTTCTCCCAGTAGTAGTCTTAACAAAAAGGCATTTCTATACACTTAACACACTAGGGTTATGTCAACATTTAATAGAAAAGTGTCCCACCTCGCCACAACACCAACACTCATGTATATTGTATTTCCTCTTCTGAAAAGTTCTAGATGTGTGTGAACTATCATATTTTTTTTGTTCATCAGGGAGTGCAACAACCTTCTTCTTATTTCTTTCAGGTAGAATCTAGCTAAAGGTTAGCCTGGAAGCAGGTTCTCTAGGAAAGTTCTATTTGATAGGAATAGATATCTGATTTCCAGCTGACAAGGTATTGATGGTATCAAAAATAGCCAAGTGTGACTTGGTTGCTATCTTTCCTATAGCCTTATTATTTATTGAAAGATCTTGAGACGAGGACACTGACTTATCTTTGAGTGTGGGTACTGGAGCACTAAACACAAATGATCCATAGTGGGCCATTTTGATTTCTTCATGGGGAGCCTTCAAGGCACTGAACCCCATACTCTTTCTTATTCCATTGTAAGTAGCACTATTGCTCCTACAAGAAAAATTTTCATTCTTCCAGTGACCATAAATGTTGTCATGGCCATACCTGTTAGAAGGGAATACTACCTTTTGAAAGATGGTTTGAGGCGCAGCTCAAGCCTTTCTTTTCCTTTTGGAATGGATAGCTCTGGCATTCCACCTGAACCTCAATCCCCTCTTATTAGTTTAAGAGGAGAATGAGTCGATCAGTGGCAACAATATCTTAGGCTTCGAGAACTTCTCCAAAAGAATTCCCTCTTTGAGGAGCTTCTCTTCAAGTTCCTTAATGGTCTTGCATTTCTGGCCAATGGTGCCCACTTGGATGATAGTGATTGTCTTCAACTGACAAATTTCTTTTCTCATTAGAGCTAATAGTAAAGTTGACTCAGTTTGCAAGGAATTAGCTTGCTGTAGAGAAATAATCTCATCAGTTTGCCTCTTGACAAGCTTTTTTCTCTTCTTCAGAGCTTCCAGGATAACTGTAAATCAGTTTATTGACTTCCTCTTCAGTGTTACAACCCGTATTTTCTCTGCAATTAAACAATATATCAGAGTACAAGAAAACACGCGCCGTGTTTCCACGTCGTGTAGGGGATAACTGCAGACGCTCAGGCAAGACCTCAACTCTACATTTTATATGAAATCCATAAGTTTAATATGAGGAAAACTTTAATTTAGGTTAAGTTTTGGGTGATTGTATCACTCGGCTCAGTGGATCAACTAGTCTACGATTAAAAATATGAATATGCTGAAAATGTTTTGAGTTGTCTTACCTAAATCACCTAGAGGGGGTGAAGTTGTGAGTTGTGCGTCTTTTTGCAGAATAAAAATTTAACGAGCTATGCATAAAAATAATCAAACATTCACATACGAAACCAAGAGTTATAGTGTTTCCCCAACCTTGGGTACATCCACTTTCCGCTCACCGATCTAGCAAAGCACTAGACTCGGCTACTCCACTAATCTCGGATTGAAAACAATCCTACAACTCAGAACAACGTTCCTACAACTCGATCCCAAAAATTGGATCTACACTCGGAAGATGAAACTTCCTACATATGACTCGGAGAGCAAAGCTCCTACACTCGGAGAAGGATCTCCTACGAGAATAAATTGAAATATAACAAATACAGACATTGTTTTATCTCTCAAATCTTACAGCTTCTGCCTTTCTTCTTCCTTTAACTTTGCGGTTCTATCAGAAATGTTTGAAGAAGACTCGGCAAGATCTCTGAATCTGAAATTCTGGACTCAGCAAGATTAAGTATTGGATCTGTAGATTGTAGAATGTCTTGATCTCCGAATCGCTTGCTCTGAATCAATCTGGATCGAAAGCGCTTTTGGCGACGAAGGCGATGAGCGGCGGCGCTTCCAATTATGGAAAGAAAATTAGGGATTCAGAATTCTTAGAATATCTTACTTGGGTTGGTCAAAAATGACAACACCTTTTATAGGACTTGCCTAATGGTCATAATCATAATTTCTGATGGCCACGTGGATCAATCACGTGCTAATGACATTTGAAAAATTCGTTTGACGGGACTTAGAGAAAATTTCTGATAACGATACAACAGTTCTCGAGAAGAAGAATTGTATCGAGAAAAGGTTTACTTGTTTTCGAGAACAACAATGAAGATCTCGAGAAAAAGGCTTACAAAAAAATGGAGGTGGAATTCAACATTCTCGGGAATGAAGGAAAGTACTCGAGAAAAATAGATTATTGTTCTCGAGAAGAAGTACTTTATACTCGAGAACAAAAGACTATCTCAAGAAAAATCCCAGATGGCGTTGAGTCAAGTCTCGCTCTCAACACTTTTTGACTTAGACTACCCGAGAACATTTCCAGATGGTGTTGAGTCAAGTCTCGCTCTCAACGCTTTTAGACAGATTGTACTCGAGAACAAAAGATGACTTCTACTCGAGTACAGCAAGCCTTACTCGAGAACCAGACTTAACTTCTCAGCGCTTTCAACGCCTTAAGACTAGCTACTCGAGAATTAAACATATCCTTCTCGAGAACTAAACATGGTCTTCTCGAGAAAAAGACTTATAAAAAAAAATTTTAGTCTGGAAGAGAGAGTAACCTGAGAAGAGGTGTCAAGAAGTACTCGAGTACATAAGGCCTTCTCGAGAACAACATTATGCTTTCTCGAGAACTGCTTTTGCAACTCAAAATTAAGACACGTTTAACTCGAGAATTAACTAAGTCCTTCTCGAGTACAGAACATTTTACACGAGAAAAATACTTAGAGAATTTTCTTAAAATCTGAAAACATCAATTCTTCAATAAAATCAGCAACCAACTTTTCTCCCGTGTCCTTAGTGCTTAAAAAATAAGTATGTCCTAATAGAGAGGCTACACATGAGTCAGCACCATGGATCACACAATGAGGGATTATATTATATGGTCCTGTGTTTGGAGACTCATTGAAGACTGACATTGGTCTACACTTGGCAATTAAGTCCTGCAAACACTCAACTAAACAGAGCATCAAATACAAACTTAATTCATCTTAGTTCAAGGGTGACTTCATACAAATCTGGGCTATTGTGAATGCAATACCCAATAATCTCCGCCTATTTGTAGAAGTCAGAACCCTATACACTAAGGTGAATTACATTAAGATAAAACAAGTAAAGAAACTAATAATCATGATAAATGGAATAAAAGCTATGATGGAGAAAAATCAGATCAGCAAAACTAAAAGTTCATATAAATAGAAATTTGTCCGAGGAAAATTAAATTCCATAATTTCAAAAAAATAAGAACTTTCAGCACATCTTCAACTTCTACTGATCTTGTTGTTGTTGGTGTCTTTCTAACTTTTTCTGTATTCTCTTTTGATAGTTTTATGGTTTAGGGAAAATACTTTGGAGGTCTGTGAGGAGCCTTGGGATTGTGTTGGAACACCCTATTACTTATTTGGGCAAGGATCACTATGTCTCTTAGGAAACCTGTCTTGACCTCATTGTATAGATCTAAAGGTCAATTAGAATTGATTCTAAGGGTTAGTATTTAGGTTTGAAAGCTGCCCTCAAGACGAGAGATTTCAGTTCAGGAGACTAAGTCAATTTCGTCGAGCTTAGTACGACGAATCGTCGAACTCCATTCGACGATCGTTGAGCTCACTTCGACGAATCGTCGAACTCCATTCGACGATCTCTGAGCTCAACTTCAACGAGTCGTCGAACTCCATTCGACGATCTTCGAGCTCAGATCGACGTTCTTGACTCCAGTTTGATTCTCTATCTCTGAGCTCAGTTGTGGAATTATTCTCAGCATTTATGTCAAGGATCTTGTAGCCGTTTTTAATTAATCTGGAGCAAGTTTCAAGAAATTTTCAAGGAATGTTTTACTGGACTTTCCTCCAGAAGACAAATGCAGTTAAGGAAGTCATTTATGACAGGCTAACGACTATCTTGGATAGAAAAATATTCTATTCAGACCTAAGGAATAAAAGATCAGTTTTTTCATCCCTGCTGCAGAATATAGAACAACAAACTTCTACAACAACAATTCTCTGCAACAACAAGAATTACAACTCTTACAACAACAATTACACAAGAGAAAGAAAGAGAGTTGCAGACATTCTCAGTCTCAAAAATTCATACAAGAACACACATCACAAAAGGAGATCAACTAACTGAAATTTTCAGATCTCTCTTGATTCAAGTGTTCAAAGGCCATCATCATTCAAGACTCCAGACACCTCACATTTCAGCTGTTACTGAAATCATCTTTTGCTGGAGATCAAATCATCTGAAGGCCTATCACCCTACTGCAAAGCTTCACTTCCTGAACAACTCAAGATCTCAGGGGGAGCTTTGACAACATCCACTATCTTCTCTCTGATTGTTGACAGAGAAGATCATCTCATCCCTTTCTCTCTCTCTCTCTCTTTGCTGTAAAGGGTTTTTCAAACTTCCTTCAAAAGTTTGTGATTGGTTTCTGAGACCTTATCAAAACTCAGTGGTGGCAAGACACCTGGTCAAAAAATCTGGTTTGGTTTTTGAGTACCTTATCAAAAGCTCATTGGTGTCCAGGACACCTGATCAACACATCTTGTAGTGGATTCCTACCTAGGGTGGTAGAAGAGTGGATGTACCCAGGTTGATAGGGGAACCACTATAGCTCCTTATGTCATCTGGTTGCTTGTCTTTCTTTTGTTTCTGGCTGTGGTTTGTGATTGCTTTGTGATTGATCTGTGATTGTTCTGTGTTTAGATTTACTTTATGTTATTTGCTTCCCTGTTCACTTAGGAATACAACAACAGTTGTAAAAAGTTTTTAACAAGCACCATACTCTATTCACCCCCCCACTAGAGTATATCAGATCTAACTTGCACTTTCAATTGGTATCAGAGCCAGGTTGGTTAAAATACCACACCTTAGTGGTTGCACAGGCTAACACCTGAACCCAAAGATCCCTAGTTAGATCTGCTTATTTTGATTCTGTTATTAGACTTATTTCTTCACAAATCATGGCCCAAAACAAAGATTATGCTAGCACCAGACCTCCAGTGTGCAATCTATCTAAGTTTGCACTTTGGAAGGCAAGGATTAGACTGTACATGAACTCTATTGATGAGGACATTTTCAATTCTGTTTTGACAGTGTGTCCAAGACCTCCAGAGAACACAAGTACAAGTGTTGTTCCACCTCCTTCAGGAACAGATGCAGAAATAAAGAAATGGAAGTTGGTTGATGCAAAAGCTACGAACATTCTAGCCCAGACTATGTCTGATGACATATTCCAAAAGGTAGCTGAATGCAACTCAGCAAAGGATAGCTGGGACAAGCTATCTGAGATAGTCTCAGGATCAGTTGATGAGAGAAAAGACAGAAGATCTCACCTCATAACCCAATATGAGAATTTCAAGAAAGGATAAGCTGAGTCAGTAGCAGGCATGTATAACAGACTCAGTCTCATAGTCAATGAGCAGAAAAGTTTGGACAAAGAGATCTCATTGACTGAGCTAAATGATAAAATCCTAATGTGCTTCCCAAGCACTTGGGACTCGAGGATCTGGCCAATCAAGGATGCCAGAAGTCTAAATGAGATCACCACTGAAGCTCTCTTGGGTAAGGTCAAGTCTTATGAGCTGCTCATTAAGAATAGAGAAGAAGAGCAGAAGGCTGCCTCACCAGCCACAAGAAAGGAAAAGTCAATAGCTTTCAAAGTCACGAAAGATCAGCCTGAAGATAAGGTCACAGGCAATGAGGAATTGCTAAGTCTATTGGCCAAAAGATTTTACAAAATGGCCAGAAAGGACTTCAGGAAAAGATCATACAAAGAGCATGACAAGCCAAGGTATGATAAATCAAATAACAAAGAGATTATCTGTTTTGGTTGCAGGAAACCAGGCCATATTGTGCCTGACTGTCCAGAAAATAAAAACAAAGACAAAAAGGACAAGAAAGAAAGAAGAAGAGACAAGGACTTCAAGAAGAATAGCAATGGTAAACCCTCCTCCAGCAAGAACAAACACACAAGGAAGTGATTTGTTGCTGAAACTTGGAGTGAGACAGAAGAAGAATCAGAAGCTTCATCCAGCTCAAGTGATGATGAAGATGATGCTGATGAAAAGGAATTCTTCATGATGGCTATCAATGCCTCACAACACAATTCTGATGCAGAAGAGTCAGAATCTGAATCAGAGACTCAATTTGAAGAGGACCAGGTAATAAGTTCTTTTGATTTTAATTCTGAGGACTTCAAGTATAAGTCTAAAGCACTATGTTTAGACTTATTAAGACCTGAGAAGGAAATCATTTATCTCAGAAATCAATTATCTGAACACAGTACCTTAAAATCAGAAAACCTCAAACTCTCTGAGGAGTTGGAGTGTTGTAGGGAGCAGATAAATTCACTGAAAAGTGAGCTATCAGAGGCTAAAAAGCTTGAAGAATCACTTAATGGGAGAAGTATCAAGCTAATGGACATCACAAGCACAGTGAACTCAAGATTCAATAGTACACTGGGCTTGGGTGCTTCATCCAGCCAACCTATAGTACTAACAACCCCAATTAAGTTTATCTCTGATAAAGGTAAGGGAGTTGTAGAGGTAGCTAGGAAAAATTATGACTTACCTAATAAAACAAGAGTTCAACAGAAATCGTCGAACGGAGCTAGACGATCGCCGAATGGAGATCAACGATCTCAGGCAAAATCGTCGAACTCAGGTCGACGATCTCTAAACCCTGAACTCTGCCACAGTCGATCTTCGAACGGAGCTCGACGATCTGACCCAAGATCATCGAACTTAGCTCAGCGATCGTCGAGCAGAGATCAGAGCTTTGAAAACTTATTCAAGGGTAAATCAAAATCCAAACCTAGTGGTCCTTCATCCCAAAGATTTAACCCTTATACTGAATGGATAATAACTCCAAGGAGATATCATCCTGAAGATTATAAGAGTCAACCAGGGATGTCATTTATTTCTGAATTTAAAGGTTATCAACCTAGGCCCAAGGTAAACTGGGTCAAAAACAAGTAAATTGCTTTATGTGCAGGTGAAGACCTATCCAACATCAAACCAGCAATGGTACTTGGATAGTGGGTTCTCCAAGCACATGAAGGAAGCAAGGACAATTTCACATCCTTCAAAGCCAAGCTTGGACCCAAAGTCATATTTGGTGATTCAAACTTTGGACTAACAAAAGGATATGGTGCAGTCCAAATTGGCACAGTCACATTCAAGAAAGTAACCTATGTGGAAGGATTGAAGCATAACTTGATCAACATCAGTCAACTATGTGATGAAGGCTACCAAGTGACTTTCAGCAAATCCTTATGCAAGATCAAATCAGAGGACAACACAACTGTGTTGACAGGTAAAAGGAAAGGTAACATCTATTTAGTAGACTTTCTTTCAACAGAAGTAGATATTTGTCTGTTTAATTCTATTTGTAGACCTAATAAGTTATGACATAAGAGATTAGGACATATAAACCTTAGAACCATTGCTAGGCTATCCAAGGACAACCTTGTTAGAGGACTATCTTCTAACCCCTACAAGAAGGAAGGACTCTACAGGGCTTGTCAATTAGGCAAGCAAACCAAAAATAGGATCATGTATATCTTTTATTTAAAGCTTTACATGGTTTGAAACAAGATCCTCGAGCTTGGTACGAGACGCTGTCTAACTTTCTTCTTGAGAACAAGTTCACAAGAGGAAAGATAGATAAGACATTATTTCTTAGGAAAATAGAAGGCAAGATTTTGCTAGTGCAAATTTATGTCGATGACAACATATTTGGCTCTACTGACGACAACCTCTATAAGAAGTTTTCCAAGCTTATGCAAGGGAAGTTCGAAATGAGCAGTATGGGAGAGCTGAAGTATTTCTTAGGACTTTAGGTGAAACAATCTGAGAAAGGGAAATCTTTTGATGAAACCAAGTACATAAGCATAATTGGATCCTTGCTCTATCTTACTGCTAGTAGATCAGATATAATGTTTTCAACATGCGTGTGTGCTAGATTTCAAGAGAACTCTAAGGAATCTCACTACGCTACTACAAAGCGGATTTTGAGATACCTTAAAGGAACACCAAATCTTGGCTTATGGTACCCAAGAAGTAATGACAGCGAACTAATTGGTTTTTCAGACGCATATTTTGCAGGAAGCAAAGATTATAGAAAGAGCACTTCCGGGACATGCCAATTCCTTGGAAGGAGGCTCATTTCATGGAGCAGCAAAAAGCAAAATTATGACGCAATCTCAACGGTCGAGTCAGAATACATTTCTACTAGCAGTTGTTGTGCACAATTGCTTTGGATAAAGAACCAACTTGAAGACTACAACTTGAAGGTCAAGGACATTACAATGTTTTGTGACTCCTCCAGTGTAATTGTAATAGCCAACAATCCAGTCTCTCACAGCCGGACAAAGCACATAGAGTTGCGATACCACTTCATTAGGGCGCATGTGGAGCATGGTGACATAAATCTCCAATATGTTACAACTGACAGGCAGATTGCAGATGTTTTCACGAAGCCACTAGACGAGTCCAAGTTCTCGTTCTTCAAAACAGAACTTGGCATGCTCAACAAGGATGAAGAAGAATGAAGAAAAAGGTGATAGCAGGTTCAAGTTCTGGCTACTCTTCAAAATCTAAGAAATTTCAAAGTTTGGACCTCATTTCTTGAGTACAACACTTGTACTTGAGAACAACAGATTTACTTCTCGAGAACAATAATTACTTCTCGAGAACATCAGATTTCAAAGGTGACAGCAGGTTTAAGTTCTCGCTACTCTTCAAAATCTAAGAAATTTCAAAGTTTGGACCTCATTTCTCGAGTACAACACTTGTACTTGAGAACAACAGATTTACTTCTCGAGAAAAATAATTACTTCTCGAGAACAACAGATTTACTTCTCAAGAACAATAATTACTTCTCGAGAACAACAGATTTACTTCTCGGGAACAATAATTACTTCTCAAGAATGACAGAGTTACTTCTCGAGAATAATACTTACTTCTCGAGAACAACAGTTCTACTCGAGTAAGGCGGTATCATTTCTCGAGAAGAAGTTCAAATTCGTCGATTGGAGTTCGACAATCGTCGATCAGTTTTTCATCTATCCAATTTCGTTGATCGGAGTTCGACGTTCGTTGATTGGTTTTTTGTCTATTGGAATTCAATTTTCGTCGATCGGAACTCGACGTTCGTCGATCTGTTTCCGCCATATTCTAGGTATTATTTTAATCATATTTTTATCATCAAAATTAAAGGTAAATATAAATAGACTTAGGTCCAATAAATTTTATTCCCGATTTCAAATCACTCTCTCGAGAAAAGGCTCTTCACCTTCTCCATCTCCACTGACTTCCGCACTCAAGATCTATTCTCTCTTCGACGGTCAGCTCACAGTTCATTCTCCTCAATGACATCATCGTCTAAACTCGGAATCGGTAGCAAACTAATCTCTACAGGGATTGGTGAACTTTCTGATGACTTCCGAAATGTTCTTATCTTGCTCGACACCGCCAGTTTGTCTTTTGTCTTGGAACATCCTTGTCGTATTCTCACTTCTGATGTCGAAGAGTTCTTCCAACATGCAAATATCAAGCGCAATGGCAAGGTGCTCAAATCAAAAGTTAGAGATGTCAAGGTAAAGATGACTTCCCTCTCCGTCTCCAAATTTCTGCAACTCCCAGTAATAGATCAAGAAGATGATCTGGTAGGCACAGACTATGAATGAGCATACAGTTTTTATTGGATTCCCCACTCATCTCACACCATTTGAAGACAGTTCATGAATGCTGAAAGCAAGCTTCTAGCAAATATTCTGGGAAAAGTTCTTCTCTGCAAGACAAGCTCCATCAGCTATATAACCCCAGAATTCTTTGATATGATGACTGCAGTGATTTGTAGAAAGAAATTCCAGTGGGGCATGATACTTTTTGACAGGATTAAGGGATGTATTAAAAGCCCCAACTATGGCGGGATTATCTCTCTTTACCTCAATCAGATGGACCCTGAAATTTTCACCATGAAAAAGGGCATGCCCCTCCAACACATGAAGAAAGTTTATATTACCTCCATCCAGAGATGGGAGGTTAAATTATAGAAGTCTAATAAAGCTTCCAAGGAAATTCAAGATGTGTACAAGATCCCATCTCCTCCTTCTCATCAGATAACTGGCCCAGTTATTGAGGGGGGTCCTGCCCCATCTGTTCCAGCTCAGCCAACCCCTGCTCCAGCTTCAACAGAAATCCCTCCTCCAGTAACTACACCTGCTGCTTCAGCAACTCCACCCCAAGTTATTTCTTCTCCTGCTGCTACTACTTTCTCTCTGCTGCATACAGAAAGTTCAGATTTTCCTACTGCTGAAGATATCAACCAGATGATGGAGGAGCTCACTTCCCAAGAGCCTCTTTTCTCTACTCCTGTAGATCATCCTTCCTCTCCAGCAAAGTCTCCTGAACAACCAGAATAGTCACCAGACCATCATCTAGAACCATCTTCTCAATGAAATTCTCCTGTACAAGAACCAGCACCATCTCCATCTAAAAATGCACCTGATGCTGAAATTGTTTCCATACATGATTCTGAAGATGAAATTCAAGCTGCTGAACCACCACTTCCAAATATTCACTTCCAGATTCCATCCAAGCTGCCCATAGATGCTGAGGATTAAGCCAGCACTGTTAATAGAAAACTTGCTTCTACGTCCAGTGTTATCCTTGAAGAAATAGCTCCATAGAAAGCCCCAGTTCAACCTCAACCATTTGTTCCATCTGAAGCACTTCCTGAAAATAGTATATTGAGCAAAATTGAAACTATGCTGACTGCTCAAAGAGCTTATTTTGATTCTTCTCTCAAAGTTGTAACTGATAAAATGACTGCATTGGAAAAGAAAATGAGTCAAGGATTTGCGAAAATCCAAAATAACACTGATGAATTCAAAAGTCTCTTACAGATTGGAGGAAAAGCCATAGATCATACCATTACAAGCATTGGTACAGTAATGGACCAATCAGTTACCATGGCCAATAATCAAATTCAGCTGGACAAGAAAGCCAAAGAAAGAAATTTCAAAACTTGTGAAGAAGTTGGAAAGTTTAAAGAAGATGTCATCAACACCCTCTCCCTAGAAGTCAGAAAGGGGGGGGATAAAGTGAAAGAACAATTGGAAAAATAAGCTCAAACTCTGAAAAATCAGTGAGATGTCAAACTGCAAGAGATTCAGTCTTATGTACTTAAGGAAGTCAAAAGCACAAAACTATATACATATGACACTACCATATAGATGCATAATTAATTATTTCCTGAACTGGCAATGGATCATTTTGCTCTCCCTCCTGCACATTTGGTTGTAAACAGGCCAACATTCTCACCTCCTCCAGAATACTTTGAAGGACCTCCTCCAGACTATTTTTAAGGACATCCTCCAAAGAACTATGAAGAGGTCTGGGAATCAGAACAAGCCAGCATGCCTCCTTAACCTCTAGAAACTCAGAAAGTCAAAAGAAGGAAATATGAGTATGGAGCCTCAGCAAGTAGATCAACTCCCCATCTTGATGCTGAAAGGAAAAGACCTAAAGAATTTACTGAAGTTTGGATCCCAACCTCAAAATCTCTAATCCTTGATACTTTGAAGCTTGTAGTAGATTTCAATGAAGACAGGAACTTATATTATAGCTCTCAGGAATGGGAGTTATATGAAAAGTCTCTTACCAAAAGGAGGATATATGACAGAATATGGGAGGAACAATCCCAAAGCTCCTCCTAGACCTCCAAAGTATTTTTCTAAGCCATACAACTACTAGAAGAGACAACAGGAGAAACTGGAAAGACAACAACAATAAGACTAATAGAAATTGAAGATGTTCTAATAATTCTCAATGTTGAAATTGTGGAATTGTACTCTTTCTTGGATATATTTCTATTAATATGAACCTTTAGTTTTGTTGATCTGATTTTCTCCATTATAGCTCTTATCTATTTATCATGGTTATGAGTTTCTTTACTTATTTATCTTGATATAATTCACCTTAGTGTAGAGGGTTCTGACTTCTACAAATACAGGGAGATTGTTGGGTATTGCATCCACAATAACCCTGATTTGTATGAAGTCACCCTCGAACTAAGATGAATTAAGTTTTTATTTGATGCTCTTTTTAGTTGAGTGTTTGTAGGATACAATTGCTAAGTGTAGACCAATGTCAGTCTACAATGAGTCACCAAACACAAGACCATACAATGTAATCCCTCATTGTGTGATCCATGGTGTTCACTCATGTGTAGCCTCTCTATTGGGACACACTTCCTTTTCAAGCACTAAGATCATGGGAGAAAAGTTGGATGCTGATTATTTTTAAGAATTCATGTTTTCAGATCTTCAGAAAATTCTCTAAGTGTTTTTCTTGAGTACTATGTTTTGTACTCGAGAAGAACTAAAGCTTGTTCTCGAGTAAGACTTGTCTTGCTTTCGAGTTGCAGAAGCAGTTCTCGAGAAAGCTTAATGATATTCTCGAGAATGCCTTCTGTACTCGAGTACTACATGACACTTCTTCTCGAGTTACATCTTTTCCTGACAGAATTTTTCTAAGTCTTTTTCTTGAGAAGACTAAGTTTATTCTCGAGAAGACTGTGCCTAATTCTCGAGATGCAGAAGATTTTTTTCTTGAGACCTAGACTTTTTATTGAGAGCCAGACATCTGTTCTCAAGAACACTTATTTGTTCTCGAGAACTAAAGTTCTTTTTTCTCGAGTACTTCCTTCATTCTCAGGATTACCGTTTTCCACCTCTACATTTTTTCTAAGTTTTTTTTTCTCGAGATCTTCATTATTGTTCTCGAGAACAAATGTTATTTATCTTAAGAGCTTCATTATTGTTCTCGAGAACCGAATCTATTTTTTTCTCGAGTACAATCCTTCTTCTCAAGAACTGCCATACTGTTTTTGAAAATTTTCTTAAGTCCAGTCAGACGGATTTTCAAATGTAATTAGCATGTGATTGGTCCACGTGTCTATCATTTATTATGATTATGACCGTTAGACAAGTCCTATAAAAGGTCTTATCATAATCGACCAACACTAGGATAAGAAGTCATAAGAAGAAATTCTAAGATTCTGAATCCAGAATTCACTTTCTAAATCGAGAGTCGCCGCCTCTGTTCATCGCAATTCTTGCTGATACGCTTTCGATCTAAAGATTCAGAGCAAGAGATTCAAAGATCAAGCTATTCTACAATCGACTGATTCTCTCCTTGATCTTGCCGAGTCCTGAGTTTTTCAGATCCCGAGATCCAGCCGATTCTTCTTCAAAAATAATTATGACGGAGCTTTCAATTTCACGGAAGAAGAAATGTAGAAGTTTTCAAATCTGAGAAATTTACTATTTGTATTTCTTTACATTCATTTTATTATTGTAGGAGATTCTTCTCCGAGTATAGGAGCTTTGTTCTCCAAGATCTTTGTAGGAAGTTTTCTCTTCCGAATGTAGATCCTGATTTTGGGATCGAGTTGTAGGAACCTTTGTTCCGAGTTGTAGGATTGTTTTCAATCCGAGATTAGTGGAGTAGCCGAGTCTAGTGCTTTGCTAGATCGGTGAGGTGGAAAGTGGATGTACCAAAGGTTGGTGAATGACTATAACCTTTGGTGTCGTTTGTGATTGCTTGGTTATTTCTTTGTGCATCGCTTGTTAATTTTTTATTCCGCAAAAGACGCACAACTCACCTATCCACCCCCTCTAGGTGATTTAGGTAGACAACTTGAAACATTTTCAAATATTATCCGCCCCACCGCTACCTGACACCTACGCTCACCATACTCAGCGGGGTGGCTTTGGTGGCCTCAGCCACCAATCTGGCATGTGTGGACCTTCCGGCTTTCTCTACTCTCATTATGGCCACACCGACCATACGGTTGATCGTTTCCGGACGAAATATCCTCATATTTGCCCTTTTGGTGACGCTGCCACCTCCTATTTGAAGCCGTCCACCTCGGTGGTTATGTTCAGGTAGTGCCCTTGTGGTGTCTCAAGGTAAATGGCTGATTGATTCCAGTGTACCTAATCATATGACCAGAATTCCTCAATGCTTTTCTCTCCTAAAAACACATGATCGGTTGCCCGCAGTCTTCATTGAGTATGGCTCTACATCACCAGTCATTGGGATGGGAGTGGTTCAAGTCACTCCATCTCTTCGCCTGACAGACACCCTCTACGTGCCCATGTTTCCATGCAATTTATTATATGTTACTTCTTTTTGCAAGCAACTATAGTGCTCCGTCACATTCACTACTACGTCTTGTTCTTTTCAGGATTTGAGCTCCCAAAGGATGATTGCTACTGGGATTGAGAGCAGCGGCCTCTAATTTTTGGACAATATATATTCTCTGTCCATTTTTTCTTCTTCTACGGATCTTCTCCAATGGCATCTTCGCCTTGGTCATCCTCCTTCATGGCTTTTTCGACAGCTTCTGCCCCACCGACCTCTACATAGTCCTCCTCTTAACTGTGATGCATGTCAACTTGGCAATCATCACCGCTCATCCTTCCCGCCGAAGCAAGGTCGTGGCTCTTCCCATATGTTTAATTTAGTTCACTCCGATGTCTGGGGACCTGCTCCTACCCTCACTATAGGCCGGGGTAGTTCGTATTTTGTAACCTTTATTGATGATTTCTCATGGTGTACGTGGGTGTATCTCTTAAAAGATTGCTCCGAGTTATTATCTGTATGGACATCATTTTATTATATGATTAAAAAGCAATTTGCTACGTCTATTAAGACTTTTTGATCTGATAATGCCAAAGAATATCTTGGGCATGATTTTTCCTCTTTTTGTATGCAAAATGACATCATTCATCAAACTAGTTGTGTCTTTACCTCGCAGCAAAATGGCACAGCTGAACGCAAAAACTGACACCTCCTTGATGTCGCTCGAACTCTAATGACATAAATGCAGGTACCTAGCTCCTATTGGGGCTATGCAGTTCTTATCTCTTGCTATCTCATCAATCGTATTCCTTCCACAGTTCTCCAAGACCACGCACCATTCTCCCTTCCTGCTTCCTCTATGTATCTTTAGTTGTACGCCTTTTACGCACACTCTCTTTTCCACTCGTGACAAACATCTCCCCATGCAACCAAGCGCATCTTTCTAGGTTACTATTCCACTCAGAAAGTCTATTGTTGTTTTGATCATGTTCTTCGAAAACAGTTCATCTCCACTGACGTTACCTTCTTCGAAAATGCATCCTACTTCTCTCATGACTCCTCCCCTCTTCCTGCGATTCATGGTTCTCCTCGCATCACCTCCATCCCATCTATGCCAACCGAGACCCCTCCTCTACCACCGTGTCCACCATCTCCTCCTCCACTCTCTCCTCCTTTGTCATCTCTCTCTACTCCCGAGCTAGCTCTCTCCTCCACGGATACATCGGACACTAATGAACATGACGACCTGGATGTTCCCATTGCTCTGCACAAAGGAGTGCGGGCGTGTACCCAACATTCGCTTACTGCCGTAATTTTCTATGCTCGTCGTACCTCCTCTCCTAGGAATTTTGCGTTTGCTATCTTTTCCACTAACACTCCCCACACATACTAGGATGCCCTTGTTCTTCCTTATTAGAAGGCCGCTTTGGATGAGGAAATTGCCACCCTTACCGAGCGGGGGTACATGGACTCTTGTTCCTCCTCCTTTCGGTACTGATGTTGTTGGCTATCGCTGGGTCTTTGTTGTGAAATTTCGTCTATATGGCAGTATGGACTGTTACAAGGCCCGACTGGTTGCTAAAGGTTTCACTCAGACCTATTACGTTGATTACTTTGATAACTTCTCTTCTGTTGCTCGTCTCAGCACTATTCGGGTTCTCCTATCTGTGGCCGTCAACAAAGATTGACCTATTTCTCAACTAGATGTCAAGAATGCCTTCCTCTATGGTGATCTGCAAGACGATATCTATATGGAGCAACTTCTTGGGTGTGTTGCTCAGGGGGAGACACGCATATGCCGGTTGAAGAAGGCTATCTATGGCCTAAAGCAAATCCCTTGAGTTTGATTTGATAAGTTCAGCAGCATTGTGGCGGCTGTAGGTTTCACAAGAAGTTCTGCGGATCACTCATTATCTATTCGCAAAAAGTCCTGGGTCTGGTGGTTCTGGCCATATATATGGATGATATTCTTCTCACTATTGATGACTACGTTGGGGTAGCGCTGACAAAGAAACATCTCCGTCAACACCTTTTCACGAAGGATATGAGCTCCCCAAAGTACTTCCTAGGGATAGAAATCTCTTGAAAGCCCAATTCTTTAGTTCTCTCCCAACGTAAGTATGTTCTTGATCTTTTTCAAGAAACAGGGTTGATTGGGGCAAAACCTGCCCAAAGCCCCATGGCTACCAGAGAAGATAAAACTTAAACAGACGACTTGCCTCTTCTGTTAGATGTTACAAGGTACAGCCGTCTGGTCGGCAAACTCATTTATCTCACTGTAACAAGACCCGACATCTCCTATGTTGTAGGCAAGGTTAGCCAGTTCATGAAAGCTCCTAAAGAGTGTCAACTACAGTCTACCCTAAGAATATTGGAATATGTTAAAGCGGTGCTTGGTAAGGGACTATTGTTTCAGAGAAATGGTCACTTAAAGGTTGAAGCCTACTCAGATTCTAGCTATGTTGACGACAAAGGTGATCGCAAGTCCACATCGGGTTTTTGTACATTCGTGGGAGGGAACCTAGTGAATTGGAAGAGCAAGAAACAATCTATTATCTCCAGGTCCAGTGTAGAAGCTGAATAACATAGTATGACGTCAACCACTTGTGAGTTAAATTGGTTACGGGCTCTCATGCTAGACTTATGAGAAGTCTACAATCATCCATTGTCTATTGTTGGGTGTTGTATCCATAGTAACCTAGATTTGTATGAAGTCACCCTTGAAATAAGATGAATTAGGTTTGTATTTGATGCCTTTTCAAGTTAAGTGGCTGCAGGTTACAATTGCCAAGTGTAAACCAATGTCAGTTTACAATGAGTCACCAAACACAGGACCATACAATGTAATCCCTCATTATGTGATCCATGGTGTTGGCTCATGCGTAACTTCTCTATTGGGACACACTTCTTTTTCAAGTACTAAAGTTATGGGAGAAAGGCTGGTTGCTGGTTTATTAAAAGAAAATCACTTTTCAGTAAACAAAATCTTTCTAAGTATTTTATTCGAGAAAGATCAGTCATTACTCGAGTAAGATTAAAGTTTTTACTCGAGATAGCCTAGTCAGGTACTCGTGTAGCAGAAGCCGTTCTCAAGAAATCCAAATGTAGTTCTCGAGAAAGTCATGCAGTACTCAAGTAGGTCTTGACTCTTTCTCAAGTAACCTTAAGATTTAGCTCAGAATTTTTCTAAGTCTTTTTCTCGAGAAAGACGAAGTCCTTTCTCTAGAAGGCCAAGAATAGTTCTCGAGAACCTGATGTTCTACTCAAGATACAAAAAACTTTTCTTAAGGTGTCTTCTTGTTCTCGAGTAATAGAAATTTATTTTTCTCGAGTAAGTCTATTCATTCTCGAGAAACCAGAACTCATATTCTACATTTTCCTTAAGTGATTCTTCTTGAGAACTTTATATCTTTTCTCAAGAAACAGAATTCATACTCAAGTAATTCTTATTTCTCTCGAGAAATGGTGTTCTGATTATGAATTTCTTTAAGTGTCAGACAGTTTTAATTTCAAAGGTAATTAACTTTTGATTGGTCCACGTTGATTGTAATTAATGTAATCGGACCGTTATGTGAGACCTATAAAAGGTCATGTCAAAATCGACAAACCCGAAGAAGAAGAATTTTACAGTATTCCGAATTATTTTCAAGATTCTAAATTAGGAAGCACTGCTGCCGACCAGACGTTTTCTTCATCAAGCTTCTCATTCCAGAAATTCAGACAAGAAGGATTCAATCGATCAAGCTTTTCAACATCTACAAATCTTCTCATTGATCGTGGTGATCCAATGTTCTCAGATCGAAGAGTTCTCAGATTTCTTCCTAACTTTTTCTGACAGGGCTTTGCAATTATTCAAGAAGGAAGAAGACGAGAATCAGTCAGATCTGTGAAGCCAAGTTTGTGTATTTCAATTTATATTCATTTTATTCTTGTAGGAGTTATTCTCCCAGTTTGTAGAAGTTATTCTCCGAGTTTGTAGGAGTTGTTCTCCGAGTTGTTCTGGGAATGGTTTTACTCCAAGTTGTAGGAACGTTGTTTTGAGTTGTAGGATTGTTGTCAATATGAGAGAATAGTGAAGTAGCCGAGTCTAGTGTGTTGCTAGATCGGTAAGGTGGAGAGTGGATGTACCCAAGATTGGGGAACCACTATAAATTTTGGTGTCGTATGTAGATTGCTTGTTTATTTTCGGCACATCTCTCGTACAATTTTTATTCTGCAAAAAGATGCAGAACTCACCTATTCACCCTCCTCTAGGTGATTTAGGTAAACAACTAGACATTTTCAATTGGTATTAGAGGGAGGTTATTCATCAAAAGGTTAACACCTTGAACAGATTTGCTCCTAGTTGTCTTAAGAGTATACAAGCATGGACAGAGTCAAGGATTTTGCTAAGCTTCCCGTATGCACCAAGGCAAACTTCCCCATATAGAAAGAAAGGGTGAAGTTCTTCATGGAAGCAGTGGATCCAAGGATTTTCATGATAGTGTAAGAAGGCCCCTACATTCCTATGATGGCCTCCACTATTGATTCCTCAAAGCAAGTACCAAAGAAACTGATGGATCTAGATAAAGATGAGATTACACTTGTCTCTCTAGACAAAAGGCTAAAAACATCATCGCAAGTGCAGTCGATGATTCGATGCTACAAAATCTCATTCACTACCAATCGGCCAAAGCGATCTGGCAGTCACTGATCGTGCTGATGGAGGGCACTGAAGAAGTAAGGCATGATAGAAGATCCCTTTTGAACGAGAAGTCTGAGGCCTTCAGGCAAGGCCCCAAAGATAGTAAAGCAGACACTTATGAAAATTTCTTTATGATCATCAACGGCCAAAGGAACTATGGTCGAGTCTTCACTAACGGAGAATTAAACGATAAGCTCCTAAGATCCTTAACAAAGGAATGGGACAACATAATATGTGTCATAAGGGAGTTTGGAAAGCTACCTGAGACTGAAACTCAGAACCTCTTCGGAAAGCTTATGTCATATGAGCTTCAAATAAATACAAGAAAAGTTGAAGAAGAGGGAAGCAGATCTTCATTAAAGGAGACGTTTGTCGCACTAAAGTCAGATAGCTCAAGGAAGGTTAAAGCTGCATCTCCTGCTCCTGTACAGTAAGAAAGTGAAGAATAAGACTCAGAGCTGAGTGCCTAGGCCTCAAAACTATCAGATGGAGAGTTCTCCCTACTCTGTAGATAGTTCAAAAAGTTCCTGGGTAAGAAGAAGAAATGAAAAGGCAAAGACTTTTCCAATCAAAGATCATGTCACGATGGTGATCGTCATAAGAAAGGCTCAAGTAGCCACGACAGGTATAACTCCAAACCGAACAAACATATTTCATCTGACATTGTTTGTTATTGTTGTAATAAGCCAGGGCACGTAATTGTTGATTGGCCGCACAGAAGAAAGATGGTGGAATAAGAGAAGAAAAGAAGTCCTCTTATGGTAAAAATAAATCTGAAAGAAGCCTAGTAGCCAAGAAGGCAAAGACTCTCAATGACAATGACTCATCTGAGTCAAGTGAGGAAGAGGAATCCTACTTTGGGCTGATGGTACAGACAGACGAGGAAGAAGAACCCCAGTCCACTGGGAAGGTAAATTCTCACACCCCTCTCACAAAATCTGATGCTTCAGACCATGATCATGAGGACTGCTCTTCTGATGATAAGTCTGAACTCATGACTCAAAACAAGGAATTAATCAAGGCTTACGACAAATGTCGAAGAATCGCTAGAACTTAGGCCATGGAGATCAAATCTCTTAAGGCCAAGGAGAGCACTTTGAGGGAGGAAGTCGCAAGGATGGACTCACTCAGAGAGGAATTCGATGTCGCGTTCGAAGAATACAATAAAGCTCTCGAGCACCTAAACCTGAAAGAGAAAATCATCAAGGAATTGGAAGAACAACTTGCCGCTGAAAAGAAACTGGTTGAAAGTTTCTCCAAGCCCAAGACAGTCCTTCAATATTTTGCTGAATTCTCCGCTCAGGATAAAGGAGCTGGCTTAGGCCATCAGGTTGCTCCTAGTAAATCTTCTAGGACGAATAAAGCTTAAAGAAAGAATAAGGATGCCAAGAAAGCTTTAGCCAAGGAGAAGGGGAAAGCTCCTTTAGATCAAACGTCGTTTAAGAAGGTCATCTTCCCAACAAACGAGTTTGATTTTGATTCATCTGACGGTCATTTGTCCAGGCCTACTTATGTAGAGCCAAAGTCACGGTACCAAGGATGGACCCATCCCCGAAACTTTAGTGAAAGTATATTCAAGGCACCTTATGAGGAAATACAAATGAAACACTATGGTCCATATGTTCATGGCCATAATATGAAGAAAGAACCTAAGGCCAAGCCAGTTGTACCCAAGGAAAAGGAGGTGAAAAAGTCTTGTGAATACCATCATCATGAGGCTTCTACCTCCAGATCAGCCTCCCCTGCGAGACCACAAATTCAAAAGGTCAAGCTGGAGACTTGGAAAAGGTACAACAGGTTTGACTATTGGAGTTGCGGGAAAGTTGGTCACTTTGCCATAGATTGCTGGTTTAATCCCAAAAGTTTTAAAACTCCTCTCGTTAATCATACGAGGCAGACCACTTGTAATATTAACAGTCCTAGGTGGAGCATTCTAACAAATAACCAAGGACCCAATCGTGTTTGGGTTCCTAAGATAAATTGATTCTATTTTTGTAGGTATGTCCAAAGGCCAACAAAATGCCTATCTAGTATTTGGATAGTGGATGCTCTCGGCACATGACCGGGACAAGAAGCCTTCTTCAGAAGTACTCTCCAGTTATGAATGGGCCAAACGTTATCTTTGGAGGTTCTGATAGGGAAATCACAAAAGGCTACGGTATGATCACTAATGGTAGTGTATAATTTTCAGATGTGGCTTATGTTGAAGGATTAGAACATAATCTTATAAGCATAATCCAGCTCTATGATAATGGATACATAGTGGAATTTTATGCAGACAAGTGCTTGATAATATAGGTAGATAACTTAGAAATAATTCTATCAGACACTCGTAGTAGAAACATATTTTGCTTAAATTTTATTTGCATAAAATCTTATACACCACTGTGTGTTTTGCCAAAAGATAGTGCGTCTCTTGGTGACCAATGACACAAGAGATTACCACATATAAATTACAAAACTATTAATAAATTATTTTCTCCCAATTTAGTGTGTGATGCACCCAACGTTAAGTGCATTAAAGATAGACCTTGTCACGCATACGTAAAAAGAAAGCAAACAAGGGCTACCTTTAAAAGTATTATTGGCAAAGATTCTAATAGGTGTTTCACCTACTTCATATGGACTTGTTCGGTCCCCTGCAAATTAAAAGTTTGGGAGGTAAGGATTATACACTGGTTAATGTAGATGACTACTCTCATTTTGCATGGGTGTTCTTTCTAAAACTCAAGTCAGATACTTTTGATATTTTCACTAATTTTGTCAGGCAGATCCAGAATGAATACAACTGTTCAGTTGTCAAAATCAGAAGTGACAATGGAACAGAGTTCAAATCTGGGGCTATGATAGAATTCTGTGAAAGCCTATGTATCTTTCATGAGTTTTCCTCTCCTCGTGCTCCTCAATAGAACGGAGTCGCTGAGAGAAGGAATAGAACACTCATAGAGGTCTACAGAACCATGTTGAGTGATGCCTTACTACCAGAATACTTCTGGGCTGAAGGCGTCAACACTATTTGTCACGTGCAAAACAGAGTACTCATAAATAAGAACCATGATAAAACACCTTACGAACTACTAAAGGGCAGGAAACCGACTATTTCATATTTTAAAATCTTTGGTAGTAAATGCTTCATACTTAACAATGGGAACTATCACATAACTAAATTCAGTGAAAAGAGTTTTGAAGGTATTTTCGTAGGATATAGTAGCCATAATAAGGCTTATGGGATTTTTAACAAGAAAACCCTGGTCATATAAAATCTATTAATGTTGTATTTGATGAGACGAGCTTGCTACAAAACAACTCTTCTAGTGTGTTTGTTGAAGATGCAGGTTCAAGACTAAAGGAATTAAGCTTGGATGAGTCAGTTAAAGAAAAAGGTCAAGAGTTCATCAAGATCATCATTCCAACCCCAATTAGAGAGGTCGATCATCATGATGAAGATGTCATTCAAGCTGATTAAGTCACTCCAATGGTAGAGGAAGCTCCAGATGCAAGGAATTTAAAGCTCAAACACTTGAAGGAACACCCAATTGATCAAATCATAGGAGACTCTCGAGATGGTGTTAGAACTCAGAGAGGTACAACTAATGAGAATTTGTATTTGAGCATTCTCTCGTAGGTTGAACCAAAGAAGTTTGAGGAAGCAAACAAGGACGCATCTTGGGTAATGACAATGGAAGAAGAACTGAATCAATTCAAACATTGCCGAGTTTGGAAGCTTGTGCCAAAACCTAAAAGAAAGAATGTGACTGGAACAAAGTGGGTCTACCAAAACAAGATGGACGAAGATGGAACCATAATCTAGAACAAATCTAGACTTGTCGCCAAAGCGTACAGACAAGAAGAAGAGATCGACTTCAATCAGACATATGCTCCAATGTCAAGACTGGAGGCAATCAGGTTATTTCTCACATATGATGCACTCAAAGGTTTCACTGTCTACCAAATGGACGTGAAGTCAGCCTTCCTTAATGGTGACATAAAGGAAGAAGTGTATGTGGAACAACCTTCACGTTTTGTTGATCCTGAACATCCTGATTTTGTTTATTTATTATTTAAAGTGCTATATGGTTTTAAACAAGCTCCACGAGCTTGGTATGAAACAATGTCTATCTTTCTTCTTGAGAACAAGTTCACAAGAGGAAAGATAGACAAGACATTATTTCTCAGGGAAGTAAAAGACAAGATTTTGCAATTGCAAATCTATGTCGATGACATTATTTTTGGCTCTACTGATGATAACCTTTGCAATAGGTTTTCTAAACTTATGCAAGGAAAGTTTGAAATGAGTAGTATGGGAGAGTTGAAGTATTTCTTAGGACTTCAGGTGAAACAATCTGAGGATGGAATTTTCATCTCCCAGACAAAGTTCACTAAAGAGTTGATTAAGAAATTCAGAATGGAGAATGCAACCTTTATGAGGACTCCAATGGGTTCAGCTATGTCTCTCGACAAGGATGAGAAAGGGGAACCTTTTGATGAAACCAAGTACAGAAGCATAATTGGATCCTTGCTCTACTTTACTGCTAGTAGGCCAGACATCATGTTTTCAATATGTGCGTGCGCTAGATATCAGGTGAACTCTAAGATATCTCATTATACTGCTGCAAAGCGAATTTTGAGATGGGCATAACAAATCTTGGCTTATGGTACCCAAGAAGTAATTATAGCAAGCTAATTGGATTTTCAGATGCAGATTTTGCATGTAGTAAAGATGATAGAAAGAGCACTTCTGGGACTTGACAATTCCTTGGAAGGAGACTCATCTCATGGAGCAGCAAGAAGCAAAATTGTGTCGCAATCTCAACGGCCGAGTCAGAATAGATTTCTGTCGACAGTTGTTGTGCACAATTACTCTAGATCAAGAATCAACTTGAAGACTATAACTTGAAGGTCAAGGACATCCCACTGTTCTGTGACTTTTCCAGTGCAATGGAAATAGCCAACAACCCAGTCTCTCATAGTCGTACAAAGCACATAGAGATGAGGTACCATTTCATCAGGGAGCATGTGGAGCATGGAGACATCAATCTCCAGTATGTTCCAACTAACATGCAGGTTGCAGACATATTCATGAAGCCACTGGATGAGGGCAAGTTCTCGTTCTTCAAAATAGAACATGGCATGCTCAACAAGGAATGCTGAAGAAAAGGGACTAACAGCAAAGTTCAAGAATCGCACTACACTTCAAAATCAAGAAAATTGGACTTCATTTCTCGAGATCAACTTCACAGCTCGAGTACTTCATTTATTCTCGAGAACATCAGGTTTTGCTTCTTGGAAATGATTGTTGGGTATTGCATCCATAATAGCCCAGTTTTGTATGAAGTCACCCTTAAACTAAGATGAATTAAGTTTGTATTTGATGTTATTTTAGTTACTTGTTTGTAGGACTTAATTGCTAAGTGTAGACCAATGTCAGTCTACAATGAGTCTCCAAACACAAGACCATACAATGTAATCCATCATTTTGTGATCCATGGTGTTGACTCATGTGTAGCCTCTCTATTGGGACACACTTCCTTTTCAAGCACTAAGGGCAAGAGAAAAGATGGATGCTGATTTTAATGAAGAATTAAGTTTTTCAATTTTTCAGAATTGTTTTAAGTATTTTTCTCGAGTACTATATTTGTACTCGAGAGGGACTTATGATATTTCTTGAGTTAGACTTGTCTTGATTTCGAGTGACAGAAGTTGTTCTCGAGAAAACTTAATGTTGTTCTCAAGAAGGGCTTATGTACTCGAGTACTATGTGATATTTCTTCTCAGTTTGTTTCTTTTCCAGACAATTATTTTTCTAAGTCTTTTTTTTTCGAGAAGACCAAATTTATTCTCGAGATGACTATGGTTTGTTCTTGAGATGCAGAAGTTATTTCTCGAGACCTGGAGTATTTTTCTCGAGAGCCAGACATTTGTTCTCGAGATAATTATCTGTTCTCGAGTACCAGAATATTTCTTCTCAAGAACAAAAGTATATTTTTCTCGAGTACTTCTTTCTGTCTCGACACTGTAGATTTCCACCTCCACATATTTTTCTAAGTGTTTTTCTCGAGATCCTCATTGATCTTCTAGAGAACAAGTAAGCTTCTTCTCGAGTACTATCCTCCTTCTAGAGAACACCCGTACTGGTTTTCTGAAAAATCTTCTAAGTCCAGACAGACGTGGATTTCAAATGTCATTAGCGCGTGATCGGTCCACATGGCTGTCATTAATTACGATTATGACAGTTAGGGTAATCCTATAAAAGGTCTTGTCAATTTAGACCAACCATAAGCAGAAGAATAACAAGCACCGCAAGATATTCTAAGTTTTTTTGAATCCCTAATTTCCTTAATCGGAAGCACCACTCTTCATCGCCATTCTTGCCAATTTGCTTCCGATCCAGATTGATTCAAAGAAGTTGATTCAGAGATCAAGTATTTCTACAATCTACAGATCCAATACTTGATCTTGCTGAGTTCAGAGGATTTCAGATCCGGAGATCTTGTCAATTCTTCTTCAAACATTTCAGATAAAGCCGCAAAGTTCAAGGAAGAAGAACAGGCAGAAGTTTTCAAGATCTGAGATCAAATCACTGTTTGTATTTGTTTATTTCAATCTATTCTTATAAGAGATCTTTCTCCGAGTCGTAGGAGATTTGTTCTCCGAGTTCTTGTTGGAAGTTTTATCTTCCGAGTGTAGATCCAGTTTTCGGGTTCGAGTTATAGGAACGTTGTTCCGTGGTGTAGGATTGGTTTCAATCCGAGATTAGTGGAGTAGCCGAGTCTAGTGCTTTGCTAGATCAGTGAGTGGAAAGTGGATGTACCTAAGGATGGGGAACCACTATAATTCTTAGTGTCGCCTGTGATTGCTTGGTTAATTTTATGTGCATAGTTCGTTAAATTTTTTATTCCGCAAAAAGATGCACAACTCACCTATTCACCCCCCCCTAGGTGATTTAGGTAATATAACTAAAAAATTTTCAATTAGTATCAGAGGGATGTTGTTCATAAATAGTTTAACACCTTTAACAGATCTGTACCAAGTTGTCTATTGAGCTATCCAAGTACGAACAAGGCCAAGGATTTTGCAAAGCTTCCTCTGTGCACAAAGACCAACTTTCTCATGTGGAAAGAAAGGATTAAGTTTTTTATGGAAGCTGTGGATCCAAGGATCTTCATGATTTTTGAAGAAGGTCCTTATGTTCCAATGACCGTCTCCACTATTGATCCTACCAAAAAGGTTCCTAAGAAGTTAATAGATCTTGATAAAGATGAGATTGCACTTGTCTCGTTGGACAAGAATGCTAAAACTATCATAGCAAGTGCAGTCGATGACTCTATGCTGCAAAATATGATTCACTGGCAATTCGCTAAGGAAATGTGGCAGTAACTTATCATTTTGATGGAAGGCACTGAAGAAGTTAGGGATGACAGAAGATCCCTTCTAAATCAGAAATATGAAGCATTCCGACAAGGACCAAAGGATTCAATTGCAGATACCTTTGAAAGTTTCTTCAAGATTCTTAACGGACAAAGAGTATATGGCCGGGTATTCACAAATCGAGAGTTGAATGATATGCTTCTAAGGTCCCTGACTAAGGAATGGGACAATAAATTTTGTGCAATCAGGGAGTTTGGCAAGGTGGCAGATACTGATCCTCAGAATCTCTTTGAAAAGCTGATGTCCTATGAACTACAAATCAACTCCAGAAAAGCTGAAGAAGAGAAGAGTCGGTGGTCATCCAAGGAGAAGTCTGTCGCATTGAGTGCAGACAGCTCAAGGAAAGTCAAAGCCGCATCACCTGCTCATGATCAGGAAGATAGTGAAGAAGAAACTTCAGAGTCAAGCACCTCAGGCTCAGAATTATCTAAAGGAGAGTTTTCTCTACTCTCAAGGCAGTTCAAGAAATTCTTGAATAAGAAGAAATAATGGAGAGACAAAGATGTCTCGCACAGAATATCATGTCATGATGGTGATCGACACAAGAAAGGATCAAGTAGCCATGACAGGTATCAATCTAAATAGAATGAACATATTTCTTCTGACATTGTTTGTTATTATTGTAATAAGCCAGGTCACGTCATCGCTGATTTCCCTAACAAGGAGGGTGGAAAGAGAGAAGAGAACAAATCTTCATATTATAAGAAGAGAACTAAAAGAAGCCTAGTGGCCAAGAAGGGCAAGACTCTTAGAGACTCTGACTCATCTGAGTCAAGTGAATAAGAGGAAGCCTACTTTGGGCTAATGGCACAAACTGATGATGAACAAGAATCCCAGTTCTCTGGGAAGGTAAATTCTCACACCCCTCTTTCTAAATCAGATGCTTCTGATCATGATCATGAGGACAGCTCTTCTAACGATGAGTCTGAACTCCCCCAGTATAAAGAGCTAATCAAGGCTTACGACAAATGTCGAAGAGTCGTGGAAACTCAAGCCAAGGAGATAAAGTCTCTTAAGGCTGAAGAGAGCACTATGAGTGAGGAAGTCTCCAAGACGGACTCACTCAGAGAGAACTTTAATGATGCTATTGAAGAGTATAACAAGGGTCTCGAGCACCCAGATCTGAAGGAGAAGATCATAAAAGAATTGGAAGAACAACTTGCAGCGGAAAGGAAACTTGTTAAAAGTTTCTCAAAGCCCAAGACTGTCCTTCCTTTTGTTGTTGAATTCTCAGCTCAGGCCAAAGGTGCTGGCCTAGGCCATGTTGAAGCTCCTAGTAAATCCTCTAGGAGAAATAAGGTTCAAAGAAAGAATAAGGCGGCCAAGAAGGCTTTGGCCAAGGAGAAGGGGAAAGCTCCTCAAGATCAGACTTCCTTTAAGAAGGATATATTTTCAATGAACGAGTTTGATTTTGATTAGTCCTACGGTGACTTTGCTAGGCCTACTTATGTAGAGCCCAAGTCTCGTTACCAAGGATGGAACGTCCCCAGAACTTTGGTGAAAGTGTCTTTAAGGCACCTTATGAAGAGATTACTCTTCATAGCAATGGCCCTTATAATCATGGTCATAACATCAAGAAAGCTCCAAAAGAAAAATTTTTTGTGGAAAAGCCTCTTATGGGGAAGAAGACATGTAATTGCCATCACCATGAAGCTTCTACCTCCAAGACTGCTGCCCCTGGTAGACCACACTCTCAAAATGTCAAGCAGGAGAATTTCAGGCAAAGATACAACATGTTTGACTGTTGGTGCTGTGACAAAAATGGTCACTTTGTTATTGATTGCTGGTTTAATTCCAGAAATTAAGTAACTCCTCAAGTTAGCAATGTGAGAAATACCACTCATAATGTTAATACATGTAGGGGAGTGTTCTAACTAGAGACCAAGGACCCAAATGTGTTTGGGTTCCTAAGGCAAACTGATTTGTGATTACAGCTATATCCAAAGGCCACCAAAACACCAATCTGGTATTTGGACAGTGGATGCTCTCGGCATATGACCGGGACAAGAAGCCTTCTCCATAATTATTCTTCAGTCTTGAATGGGCCAAAAGTCATCTTTGGAGGTTCAGACCAAGGAATTACTAAAGGCTAGGCTATGGTATGATTACTAACGGTAGTGTATCCTTCTCAGATGTGGCTTATGTTGAAGGATTGGAACACAATCTCATAAGAATAAGCCAGCTCTACGATAAAGGATACATAGTAGAATTTCATGTAGATAAGTGCTGATAATCGATAGACAATATGGAAACGATTCTATCAGGCAGTATAGTAGAAATATATTTTGTTTACATAGACTCTTCTATACGGGTATGCTTTTTGGCTAAAGATAGTGCGTCTCTTGGTGACCAATGACACAAGAGACTAGCACATATTAATTTCAAAACTATTAACAAATTATTTTCTCTTAATTTGGTACGTGATGCCCCAAATGTCAAGTGTGCTAAAGATAGACCTTGTCACGTATGTGTAAAAGGCAAGCAAATAAGGGTTACCTTCAAAAGCCTTATTGGCAAAGACTCTAATGGATGTTTACATCTACTTCATATGGACTTGTTCGGTCCACTACAAGTTAGAAGTTTGGGAGGTAAGGACTATACATGGTTATTGTTGATGATTACTCGTGTTTTGCGTGGGTGTTCTTTCTAAAATACAAGTCAGATACTTTTGACATCTTTACTAGTTTTGTCAGGCAGGTCCAGAATGAATACAACTGTTCCGTAGTGAAAATCAGAAGTGACAATGGAACAGAGTTCAAGTCTGGAGCCATGATAGAATTTTGTGAAAGCCTAGGTATCTTTCATGAGTTTTCCTCAACTCGTACTCCTCAAGAGAACGGAGTAGATGAGAAAAGGAATAGAACACTCATAGAGGCCTGCAGGACTATGTTGAGTGATGCCTCACTACAGGAATATTTTTGGGTTGAATCCGTTGACACTGCATGCCATATGCAAAATCGAGCACTCCTAAACAAGAACCATAATAAGATACCTTACGAACTACTAAAGGGCAGGAAGCCGACTATCTCATATTTCAGAATCTTTGGCTGTAAGTGCTTCGTCCTTAACAATGGCAAGTATCACACTACCAAATTTAGCGAAAAGATTTTTGAAGGTATTTTTATAGGGTATAGTAGCCATAGTAAGGCATATAGGTTTTTTTATAAGAAAACTGTGGTTGTAGAAGAATCTATTCATGTTGTATTTGATGAGACGAGCTTGCTGCGAGGCAGCTCTTCTAGTGTGGTTATTGAATATGCAGGTTCGAAGATACAAGAACTGAACTTGGATGAGCCAACTGAAGGAAAAGGTGAAAAGTTCATCAAGATCATCACTCTAACTCTATTGGAGAGGTTGATGATCAAGATGAAGAAACCATTCGAGCTGATGAATTCACTCCTGTAGTTAAAGAAGCTCTAGATGCAAGGACCTTAAAGCTCAGTTGTAATGTCTCCATCCGTTCATATAGCATATAATAGAAGGTCTGGCCGGGGCCCCACACCATATGCCACAAAACAGGTGGCGAAGTAACGGGTTGATATCAGAGTAGTGCATCCTAACTCATAGCATTCTAGCAGAAGCTTTTAACATAAATACTGAACTCCAACCATGAATTTCCACTAATATAAACATCCACATTTATATAGGAATGAACATCAAATACAATATCGTTTGGCCTTATGGCCTTATAGTTGCTCTTTATAAGAGTGGCTTCCAAACATCGGTGCACAGGCCGGCCACACATGAACAAAACACAACATGTTTCAGCTTAGCCTTCAAGGGCTAGCAGCATCAGCAGGGACTTCAGCCTTTATATATCTCGCTCGGCTCTCCAGCACCTGCACAATGACAGCCCACCCAATGGTGGTAAACAAGGCAACGGTCAGCATTCAGCTGACCAATTTATAACGACCCTACCCCTTTCCCAGGGAAGTGGGATTCCATCTTTACAGGCATAGTAATTCATATGGAGATATATTTATATGACATATTGTGCTCTCACACATAAATAAGTCATCACAACCGTCAGCCACACTGCCTGACGATCTGTGCACTCAGGGCACATTCTTGGTGTTCCGGCAAACTAGGGTCCCACCACCGTTTTGGGTCCGAAACCCAACTATAAAATTGAGCATTTAGTCTTTCCGGCGTGCAGGCCTAAGACTCCCATTATGCGCTCCAACAGACCGCACTTTTAGGACTTCAAGTTGGACGGACATAACGCAGGTATGGATCAGCCACCCCCCACCCCCTTTGCTCAAGTCGCCTTGCCATCACCGAATACCAACGTACTCGAGGCTAAATATAAGGCGCGGGTCGGTTTCACCTTTCCTTTTCGGCACGAGGACTTTTTCAAGAGCTCATCAAGCTCACAATAGCCACACTATCCACCAAGGACTGGGTTCATAATAGCCACAATGTCCACCACGGACTGGCTTCACAATCAATAAGGGAAGTTCATGCTAGCGTCCTTCATGATCACTTAGTGGGTTCCGCAGAACTCACTTTCTGCACCCAACTACGCCCAAACCCCGCAACATCCTGCAGTGCCAGAAACACTGGTCTTTTAAATCTTACAGCACACACACTTGCGGGTATTTTCCTGGGCTTCCATACCAGTACTTCCTGCTATTACCCTTCACAGGCACAACCCATCAAGTCTCACAAGCATCACAAGGGTCTTTTCCTGGACTACCACTCCAGTACTTCCTGCTACTGCTCTTCACAGGTCCAACCCATCGACTCCATAAACTACATTTTTCATCGCGGAGTCTTCTCTGGTGTTTAAATGCAACATCACCAATCCAGACCAACTTGTCCAGATGGGCTTCACACAGCATGCCTATTCCGTACTCCATTTCCGGATCTATATGCCAAACTATTTGGGATTCCAAGAATCAACCCAAGGAAATCCCTTATCAATCCACCCTCTGGTGGGGGAAATCCATGCATATGCCAAAAAGTAAGGACTTCATATGTCCAAGAAGGAAGATCGTTACCCTTGACGACCTCTTCGGAGCCATGGACTTCTAGCCGGTTGGAAAGCACCGGAGCAGCTTGTCCTCCACAAATATGGTCTCGGACCTTAGCTTGGAACTCTAAAGCTCCAACGGTAGCTGGATCCCTTTTCCTCCTCCTCCTCCTCCTCCTTGCTCTCCCTTCTCTCTAACTCTTTTAGAAAGAGAATGGCCAAATTAAAATGAGTCTTCTCTTCTAAGTTTCGGCCTTAAAGCAACAAGGAGAAATCTGGGCCATCAGATCCTAGAGGAAGGAAACGAACGGCTACAAATTTTCCTGAAAATGACTTTTTTGGGTATGACACGCCCTGTGACACGTCCGTGTCACAAGGCGTGTACCTTAAGCAACACACGAACCGACTTATCCAGAACAGGACACGGCCATGTGACACGCATGTGTCACATGGCTGACATGCCCGTGTCACATAGCCTACACACCCGTGTCTAGCTCTCGAGACCTACTTGAGACCTACTCGAGATAATCACTCGAGTAGTTGGGCATGCCATGCCCGTGTCATATGTTTGATGCGCCCGTATTGCAGCCGTACGCGAGACAATTACGACCTACTCGAGACATCCCCTCGAGACCCACTCGAGTAGACACAGAGCAGAACACGCTCGTGTCCTATGGTTGACACGCCCGTGTCCCATGGCTGATATGCCCGTGTCTGGCTCTCGAGACCCACTCGATACTTACTCAAGACAATCACTCGAGTAGTTGGGCAGGACACGCCCGCTGACACGCCTGTGTCCCAGGGTGTGTTCCCTCTTGAGAACTTCGTCGAGTGCATTTCGTCGAGCACTCGACAAGATGCTCAACCGAGCAGGACACGACCTGTAACACGCCCGTGTCCCAGGCCTTGTCGCCCAGCCCAAACCCAAATTTGGGATTTGCGGTGTTAGAACCATCCCCTCCTTACAATAAATTTCTTCCCGAAATTTTCACACAGTAAGGAAACAAAAAGCAAGATGTTGTAAGTTCAAAATGTATGTTATAACAAAGGGGTGCACTGGACAACAGTTGACACAAATAGCTCGGGCAATTCAGCTCGTATGGTCTGCACTCGCTCTCATGTTAGCTCCTCGCGGCCACAGTTGTCCCACCGGACTTTTACCATCCTGATTGTCTTGTTCCGCAACTATTTATCTGCTCGATCCTCGATTCGAATGGTCCTAACCTTCATCGTTAGCCCATACTCAATCGGCACACGATCATTCTTGATCACTTGAGCTAGATCTTTGATGGCTTTCCGAAGCACCGAGATGTGAAACACATCATGTAATCCACTCAATTCTGCCGAAAGAGCTAGCCGATAGGCAACTTCCCCAACTCGCTCCACCACTTCAAACGGACCAAGATTTCTCAGACTTAACTTTTTAGATGCTGAATCCTAGACACGCCTTTGAAGTGTTTAATCTTCAAATATACCTAATCGCCCACCGTGAACTCCACGTTCCGGTGCTTGGCATTGTAATATTTTGCTTGTCGATACTGGGCTATCAGTAGCCTTTCCCGAATAGTGCATATCATCGAGTTAGCTTCATCGACTTATTTACGCTTATATAGTTTAGATTCGCCAGATTCTGCCCAAGATAATGGTGTACGACACTTCCGACCATACAGAGCCTCAAATGGTGCCATACCGATGCTCTCTTGGTAGCTGTTGTTGTAGGAAACCTCCACCATATATAGATGATCTTCTCATCTCTTACCAAAATCTAGGGCGCACATTCGGAGCATATCCTCCATTATTCTGTTGGTCGTCTCAGTCTGGCCATTAGTTTGGGGATGAAAGGTCGTACTGAACCTCAACTTTGTTCCCAACAATTGATGGATTAGCCTCCAATCGATCGATATGAATCGCCCATCACGATCACTCACGATTCTACGGGGAACACCGTTCAGCCGTACGATCTGCTCCACATAGAGCTTTGCCAAACTTTCCACTGAATCGTCCCGCTTGTTCGGAAGGAAGTGAGCCACTTTCATCAACCGGTCTACAATCACCTATATTGAATCATTCCCGCGTTGATATCTCGGCAACCCGTGCACGAAGTCCATGGAAATATCATTGAACTTCCATTCTGGAATCTGTAACGACTTCAAAAAACCGCCAGGCTTTTGGCATTCCGCTTTCACCAAAGCACAAGTTTGGCACTTAGCCACATAATGAGCTATATCTTTCTTTATCCCTAGCCACCAGAACAATTTTTCATGTCCTTGAACATCTTTGTGCTCCCAGGGTGAATTGAGTATTTTGTAAAGTGGGCTTCATACATCAATTCCTCTCTCAACTTACCCATACTCGGTGTTGAAACCGAAAATAGGTCTCGGTGGAGTTCGCCCTCGGGGAAGGGGTGATCGCGCGCCTACTTCACTCCTGCAAGCAAAACAACAAAAGAGACAAGGGAAGAACATACCCAAGGGCTCGGCGGGGAGGACCCACCACACACACGAAAGATCTGAGAGTGCTTCCCCTCCTTAGCCAAAGGCTGAGCTGAGGTACCCTCAGAAAGCACTTGAAAACTGGAGAAAGAGAGCACAAGAAGCATGCTTTCTGGGGTACCCCTTGGGTCCTATTTATAGTTTCTATAATCTGAACTGCCAATAACCAAAATGAACTGACCTGAAATTATCAAAATACCCTTGGTTGGGTCTGCCAACAGCCAAGCTCCGTTATTTTGAAGGGCTATGGGCAGACCAGCAGGGGCAAAACAGTAAAAAGTACCTCATGGATCCAGGCGAGCTGGGGAGCCTGGCCACCTCGGCAGATCCGGCTCGCCCACTGTTGCCAAGCTCCGTTGTGAGAGTGCGAGCTGGGACGACGAGCAGGCCCATCCGTCGACTTCCATTAGTCAATCTCAGCCCGACGAATCTTGCCTTAGCTCGACGAGTGTAGAGCTCGCGGTCGACGAATGCCGAACTCGGGCTCGAGTTTTCTTTGCCGAGCTCGCCTGGGACCTGGATGATCTGAGCTGGCCGGTCTGGTTCTTGGTTCTCCCCACTCGCCGGATACGGGGTTGTACACTCGGGACGCACAAATGACCCCCTTTCCGCAAAAGGCCGTCCTCCCAGGAGAATTGGCCATCTAGCCCATCTTTTGCATAGCATTGGAGACTTTCATCCAGCTTCGTTGCTCGTCGAATTTTGTCCACAAGGTCATATTGTACCTCCGTCCAGTTTAAACATGCATCAGCTATAGAATTCTTATTAACACAAGAAATCTCTAATGCTTCCAACTCTTGGATCAGACACTCATCGTGCATCTTCAATCAATTTGCCCTTCCCGGAGTCCGACGACTCAAGGCATCAGGGACCACATTTCCCTTCCCGGGAGTATAATGAATATCAAAGGTGTAGTCCCCAAGGAACTGCATCTACCTTCGTTGTCGCATATTCAGATCCTTCTGATCCAACAAGTACTTTAGGCTCTTATGGTCTGTAAAGATATCCACTTTTATGCCATAAAGATAATACCGTCATAACTTCAGTGCAAAGATCACCGCCGCCAACTCCAAGTCGTGGACGAGATAATTTCGCTCATGCACTTTCAACTGGCGTGAGCCATAAGCAATCACTTTTCCAAACTACAAAAGAACGCAGCCTAAGCCACTCCCTGAAGCATCATTATATCTCTCATAGCAGTTTGTACCACATGGCGAGGTCAACACAGGCGTCGTAGTCAAACGACTCTTTAGCTCTTCAAAAGCTCGTGCTCACTCTGTCATCCAAACGAACTTTTGATCTTTCCTCGTCAGTGTGTTCAGAGGCAAAGCGATCCGCGAGAAATTTTCAACAAAATGTCTATAGTAGCCTGCCAGTCCAAGGATACTCTTGACTTCAGCCACCGAAGATAACACCGGCCACTCCTGTATGGCTCTTATCTTTGACGGATCCAGTGCTATGCCCTCTCCACTTACCACATGGCCAAGAAAAGCCACTGACGACAGCCAAAACTCACATTTTGAGAACTTGACATAGAGCTTATTCCTTCACAAGGTATGCAACACAAACCGCAAGTAGTTTGCATGATCAGCTTCAGATTGAGAGTACACCAAAATATCATCAATGAATACAATCACAAACAAGTCCAAGTACTCTCCGAACGTTCGGTGCATTAGGTCCATGAACACCGATGGCGCATTACATAGCCCAAACGACATTACTGTGAACTCATAATGACCATAGCGTGTTCCAAATGCAGTCTTGGGAATGTCACCTTCCCGAATCCTCAACTGGTAATAACAAGATTTCAAATCCAATTTGGAATAGACAGTTGATCCTACTAGCAGATCGAACAATTCATCTATCCGTGGAATCAGATACTTGTTCTTCTCTGTCAGCTTATTCAATTCACGGTAGTCAATACATAACCGCAAACCACCATCCTTCTTTTTCATAAACAGAACAGGTGCGCTCCAAGGTGACATACTTGGGCGTATATATCCCTGCTCCATCAACTCTTGCAATTGGACTTTCAATTCAGCAATTTCCTTTGGCGCGACGCGATATGGAGAGCGGTCCACAGGTTTTGCACCTGGCACCAACTCGATCATGAAGTCGATATCCCGCTGGGGTGGTAGCCCAGGGAGATCTTTAAGAAACACATCTGCAAACTCCAATACAATCAGAACATCACTCACATTAGACTTTGGCTCAACAGCCTGAATCAGCGTGAAAAATAACTCTGCGCCCTTCCGAACAGCATTGACGACTTGGAGTGCAGACATCAAGGTCCCGCTCACTCCTCGCATACCAGCGAATTTAGTCACAAGCTCGGTATTTTGGCCCAGTCTGATCCCTTTTGATTTGCAATCAATGCAGGCATGCTGCTCCGCGATCCAGTCCATACTAAAAATCACATCAAACTCTGATATCAGCAACACAGACGAGTTCAAATAAAACTTCCGACTTCCAATTTGAACCGCCACATTGCAAGTCCTATCCGCAAGCATAAAACAACCATTCGGTAATAACACCCTTACGCTCTCTATCTTCACGTGCCTAGTTACTCCAATACGAGCTACGAAGTCCTTAGACAGAAATGAATGTGAAGTACCCGTATCAAATAGTGCTCTCGCTAGCATGTTCTGAATCATAACAAATCCTGTGGTAACCACATCACACACAAGCTACATACAAAACATGCAATAAGAAAAGCATTCAATAATTTAACTCGTACATGTGACGACGTCACTTTGCTTGATGGCCTCCTGCTGGCCAAGGTGATAGACTCAGGGCTGCGCCTGGGATGCAGAGGACACCATCACTGCCTTTCCCTTCTCAGCATACAACGCTCCCGCCTTCTTGTCACCCTTTGGTGGAGCAACCCGACAATCACGGGCTATATGCCCCACTCTTCCACAAGTAAAGCAAGTACGAGTCTCTGGCCTCGAAGTGGCCCCCGACGTTACACTCGATGTAACCATAGAAGGATCTTGTCCAAACAACTTGGCCCTCTTGCCCTATTTCTTTTTATCATAAGATTTCCTAGGTCGGGGCGCTTTGAACTCTGGCTTTGTCACAGCCAAGGCCCTTTTTCCTTGCACCCGCTTCATGTCCTTCTCCAGCGCACACGCAGTATCAACCAACGCCTGGAACCCTTGGTTCACTAAACTCGAAAGTAGGAATCGCAACTCATCTTGCAATCCTTCATAGAACCTATTGGTTTTTCGCTTCTCATCGACGAAGATGGAGCCCGTATACCGTCCCAACCGTGTGAACTCATGCAGGTACGTCTCCACACTATCTTCTCCTTACGTTAGCGGTGGAACTCATTTTCCATGGAAATGCGTTGCGTCGTTGTTAGGTGCTTTGCTAGGAATAATCGCGAGAATTCCTCGATCAAAACTTTTGTTAACTGCCTTACCGCTAAGTGGTGTAACTCGATCTCATCCCACCATAACCGAGCCTCTCCTTCCAATAAGAAGGTGGCCAAGGTGACCTTCTGATTTTTCTCTGTCCTAATTGCCGTCAATATATACTTGAAGCACGACAACCAATCCTTCGCCTGAGTTGGGGATCCCACACCCGTGAATGTAGGAGGATTGATGTTCATGAACTGCTTCAACTGCCTTTCAACTGCTCGAGGATCAACAGCCGCAATAGGTTCTGGCCTCGTAGCAACCTGTTCTAACACCACTGCCGGCTGCGCTTTCCTACCAGGTTGTGCTTGAAACATCGCAAACAGCGCCTCAGCAACTAAGCGGATAGTTTCCGCAAGAGGGGAAGGTGTAGGCACCTTAGCTGGTGTCGTACTCTCATCAGAACGCTAGGGCTTCGACTGCCCAGCACCACTACGAGTCACCTATAGGTGAACATGACACACACATTAGCGACCTCACACAAGCAATAACAACAATAAAGGAACGCGCGGGTTCCTCTAATAAGTGTATTTGCATTCCTGAGTGGACATTCAAGAGTTCATTTACGTTAACGCGGTTCGCACTTACACGTGCTCGCCACCCCACAAAAGAATTCGACCACAAATTTGAAAGGGAAAAACCGAGACAGCTGATACCAAAAATATAACATCTCCATCCGTTCATATAGCATATAATATAAGGTCCGACCGGGGCCCCACACCATATGCCACAAAACAAGCGGCGAAGTCACGAGTTGATATCAGCGTAGCGCATCCTAACTCATAGAATTCTAGAGGAAGCTTTTAACATAAATACTGAACTCCAACCATGAATGTCCACTGATATGAACACCCACATTTATATAGGAATGAACATCAAATACAATATCGTTTGGCCTTATGGCCTTACAGTTGCTCTTTACAAGAGTGGCTTCCAAACATCGGCGCGCAGGTCGGCCACACATGAACAAAACACAACATTTTTCAGCTTAGCCTTCAAGGGCTAGCAGCAGTAGGGACTTCAGCCTTTATATGTCCCGCTCAGCTCTCCAGCACCTGCACAAGGACAACCCACCCAATGGTGGCAAACAAGGCAACGATCAGCATTCAGTTGACCAATTTATAATGACCCTACCCCTTTCCCGGGGCAGTGGTATTCCTTCCCTGCAGGCATAGTAATTCATATGGAGATATATTTATATCACATATTGTGCTCTCATGCACAAACAATCCATCACAACCGTCAGCCACATGACCCGACGATCCATGCACTCAGGGCACATTCATGGTGTACCGGCGAACCAGGGTCCCACCACCGTTCAAGGTCCGAAACCCAACGGTAAATTTGAGCATTTAGTATTTCCGGTGCGTAGGCCTAAGACTCCCATTATGCGCTCCAACTGACCGCACTTTCAGGTCTTCAAGTCGGACGGACATAACGCAGGTACGGATCAACCACCGCTCGTTGATCAAGTCTCCTTGCCATCACCGAATACCAACGTACTCGTGGCTAAATATAAGGAGCAGGTCTGTTTCACCTTTCCTGTTCGGCAAGAGTCCTTTTTCAAGAGCTCATCAAGCTCACAATAGTCACACTGTCCACCAAAGACTGGCTTCACAATAGCCCCAATGTCCACCACGGACTGGCTTCACAATCAACAAGGGTAGTTCATGCTAGCGTCCTTCATGATCGCTTAGCGGGTTCCGCAGATCTCACTTTCTGCACCCAACTCCGCCCAAACCCTGCAGCATCCTGTAGTGCCAGAAACACTAGTCTTTTAAAGCTTACAACACACACACTTGCGGGTATTTTCTTGGGCCTCCACACCAGTACTTCCTGCTACTATCCTTCATAGGCACAACCCATTAAGCATCACAAGCATCACAAGGTTCTTTTCCTAGACTACCACTCCAGTACTTCCTGCTACTGCCCTTCACAGGTCCAACCCATCTACTCCATAAACTACACGTTTCATCGCGGAGTCTTCTCCTATGTGTAAATGCAACATCACCAATCCAGATCAACCTGTCCAGATGGGCTTCACACAGCATGCCTATTCTGTACTCCATTTCCGGATCTATATGCCAAACTATTGGGGATTCTAAGAATCAACCCAAGGAAATCCCTTAGCAATCCACCCTCTGGTGGGGGAAATCCATGCACATGCTAAAAAGGAAGGACTTCACATGTCCAAGAAGGAAGATCGTTACCCTTGATAACCTCTTCGGAGCCCTGGACTTCTAGCCGGTTGGAAAGCAACGCAACAGCTTTTCCTCCACAAATCTGGTCTCGGACCTTAGATCGGAACTCTCAGGCTCCACCGTTATCCGGATCCCTTTTCCTCCTCCTCCTTGCTCTCCCTTCACTCTAACTCTTTTAGAAAGAGAATGGCCAAATTAAAATGAGTCTTCTCTTCTCAGTTTCAGCTTTAAAGCAGCAAGGAGAGATATGGGCCATCAGATCCCAGAGGAAGAAAATGAACGACTAAAATTTTTTCCTGAAAACGACTATTTCGGGTATGACACGCCCGGTGACACGCTCGTGTCACAAGTCCTGTACCTTAAGCGGCACACGAACCGACTTATCCAGAATAGGACACGGCCATGTGACACGCCTGTGTCACATGGCTTGTAACATCCCGAATCGCACTAAGCCCCTCGTGTGTGCTTTTGATTCAGGAGAGCTGACTTGGGTTCAGGGGAAATGCTGACAACTGGGCAACACTTGTGAAAAAGGAGGAGAAATCAGTCAAGCATAGGACACGAGTAGAGACACATGCATGTCCCTACCCGTGTGGGTGTGGCCAGCTCTCAAGTCGATGACTCGAGTATGTCCAGAGAAGGACACGGGTAGGGACACGGGCGTGCCACTACCCGTGTGAAGTGACACGGGTAGTGACACGGGCGTATCCCTACCCGTATGCGTGTGTGCCGAGTAGAACTCGACACAGCATGTCGAGATCGACGAACTGCGTGTCGAGATCGACGAATTGTATGGCACGGGTAAAGATACGGTGGGGTCCCTACCCATATGCCGTTGTATCGAGTTGAGTTCGTCGAGATGTATCCAGAGTAGGACACGGCCAGGGAACACGACCGTGTCATGTGGACATGGGTTGGGATACGGGCATGTCCCTACCCATGTCGAATAATGAACCGACACTGAAACCGTCTGCAGCGCTTCGCGCGAGTGTTACACAAGCAGGGACACGGGCGTGTCCCTACCAGTGTCACTTTTCATATAAAAAGGGAAGATAAAACCCTAGCCGTCATTTTCATCCCCTATTTCCTGAGAGAAACTTCTGTAGAAAGGGAAAACCGCTGGAGAAAGTCTTGAGGAGAAGATCTGTCGTCGCCGTGAAGGAGAAGATGTCACCAAGAAGAGTTACACGATCTATAGCCGTAAATAGTGGAAATGCCGGAAATGAGGTGAGCTTCTTCCCCTCTCCTTTGGTGCTAGATCTATAGTTATCTAGGCGAGATGTCGACTCAAAAGAGTCTAGACTTGTGAGATGGTGATTTCTCTAGGATGAGGCCGATCTAGGGCTTGTGCTCTTGGTTTGTGGTGTCTTCAACCTCTCCAACCTTCTATGCGAAGATGGGGGATGGTTTCGTGAATAATCATGGCCTCATGGAAGATCGACTTGGAGAGGAAGATGAACTGATGTCGTTCATTCCTCTTTACGAAGCGTGCAAAATCTTTATTCTGCGCGTAGCGATTGTCTTGGCCATTTTCATGTAGGATATGTCCATATCTGGGCTTTCAATTAAACACGATAGTTGAAGCCCTTGAAAATACCTTTCCAACGAGTGGTTGCACGCCATCATGAGAAGTCTATAGCCACTGGAAAATCTAAACGAATATGACATCCGATAAATCCTGCATGCAGAAATTGTGTTCTGTATGCAGCGGACTTCAAGGCTGATTTCAAGTATGATTCCATTGAATCTGGGTTGTGGTCTGAACATAAAAGTTGTAGCCCATGGAAAGACCTTTCCATCGAGTGGTTACATAGCTTCACTGGATTCCTGTAGCTTCGGGAATCTCCGGTCGAAGTTGCTGTCCAGGTTTATTCTGCACTTAAATTCCGAGGTTTATATAATATGAATTTGAATTTGGTTGAATCGATGTTGCTAATTAACTCTAGATTTTGATGAACTATTTTATGATGACCACCGTAGTGCTATGAATGATAAATCTTATTAATCGAATTTCATATAACTGATTTGTGAAGCAAGCTTACTTAAATGAAATGACTAGATACAAATTGGTAGATTATTATTTATACGCATCATGCTTGTAATATGTTGAAATCATTTAGAATGACAAATAGAAAGATGAACCATGGTCATGAGTATATATGATGGTTAGAATGAAATGTAGTAGTCCAATACTTATAGCGTATTCTCCCTACAGGTAGTATTTTGTAGGGATGTAAGTGCGGCGTTGGCCGTCACTAGTTGAGTAAATGTTGAAATGAGGTATAGATGGACGGTTGGGCTTGATCCTCGGTGTCTACGTCCCGGGGTTCCTTCCGTGCCGAGTGGATGGTGGGCTTGTGTCCTCGTGCTTACTTTCAAGGCCCCTTCCATGCCACGGTGTTGTGGAGTTTGCATGTGGTGTGAGTCGACACATGGTGTCGTAATCCTAGGTTAAGGATAGTCTGGCAGGTCTACGGGCTCGCTGATCGTCACACCGACGGGAGTTGGCAGTTAGACTTTGGGCGGTTGGGCTTGGTCCTCTGTGTCTATGTCCCGGGGCTCCTTCCGTGCTAGGTGAACGGTTGGGCTTGGTCCTCGTGCTTACTTCTGAGGCTCCTTCCGGGTCACACAAGGTCAGTTCGGGGCTTGGTCCTCGGTGCACATCTACCCGAGGCTCCCGCTGGGCCATAGTACGCATGGGCTCCGATGTTGTGTTCTTAGCGTTGAGGCGTACAGAGGCCTAGGTGAAGTAGTGTGGATACCCGCCTTGTAGTAGAGATGCCCGCTCTACTGTCACCGCCTGGCAACGGCAGCTGAAACCTGAGAGGATAGCTACCTGCTCGAATAGTGGGAACTATAGTCTATGTTGGCATAACAATTGCATGGTGTGATCATGGGTGAGTCATTGCATAACATACATATCATTTCATAACATTACACAATAAGATACTCATCGTATAAGTTTGTATGGGCACTCTTATGCGATGAGTTACTTTTATGTAACCCGATCCTTAAATTATAAGCTTGTGTGGGCATCCTTATAAGTTAAGTTACTTCCTGCAGTAGATACTTGTACTTGATAGTTATTATTGTTTATGTAGAACTGCTAGAATAAATGCTATTAATCTTATTGTACCATCACCACCTGTTAGTACGTATTTTACTGCTTATAATACTTGTACCCTTGTTCCTTTCTCCTCCCGGTGCCGAGGAGTCGCCGGGGGAGCAGATGTGAAGCCACTTAGTCTTTCTACTAACGGTTGCTACGTCTTCCTTTTTAGGAGGTCACCCCACATGTAGAGCAGCCGCAGACTTTGAAACAGGACAGCCAGGCCAGGACGACAGGGCCTGATGTGACGGTGTCGTCGCTACCGTCGGTCACGGATGTGAGTGTTGTGAGATGTTGATGTAGCCTGTTTGGGCAATGTTGTAGTTGTACTCTGAAATTGAAGAAGCATGTTTTAGCTTCTCTTATTTGATGTATTTGGACATATATGCTTAGTGTGGATTTGACTTCTTCTTACTTATATTATGGTAGGGTTGGCATATTTATATTGATATTGGTTATAGCCAGCGGAATAGGCGTCTTATGGTACAAGTTAGCCCGTGCGTTAATGTTACCGCAAGGCGGCTGTTTCCAGTATAAGACCCCCTTCATGCCGTATTTTGGGATCCGGGAGGGGGGTCTTACAAATGGTATCAGTTTTCCACGATCCTCAACTAAAGAAGTCATTCAACAATGGTACCACGCCCGTTCGATTAGTCAGTTTGCGGACAAACTGACTTAGCGGAACGAGTGGTGTGCCCATATGTAATTCACACTAAGTTGTCCAACTTTGACCGCAAGATTAGCCAGCCTGACCATGCGTTTGTGCTTTACGTGTAGGTTCCAGTGCACGTTGAGCCGATGGGGGGCACTCCTGCCCCTTCCATACCCACTCAGTTTCAACAATCCGAGTTGGGGCAGACGCTCACCGCCATCTTGGATGCCTTTAGGGCGCAGCAGCCTCCGGTTCAACAAAAGGCTCCGGGCTCTAACTGGCTGAGCACCTTTCGGGCTCTCTCCCCTCCCGCCTACCTCGGGACGGAGTCGGTCGTACGCACGGAGGAATGACTTGACATGGTGCAAGAGCTATTGGCGGGGATCTGTTTCCCGGCCAACAAGGCTGTATCGTTGGCGGTGTCTGTCTTGGATCTACATGCTAAGAGGTGGTGGAAGTCATTCATGGGCTCCACGTTCCAAGGACGAGTGTATACCGAGATAAGTTGGAGTGAGTTCTCAGGTGTCTTCTTGGAGCACTTCATTCCTACATCAGCTCGAGATGAGCTTGAGCAGAGGTTTCTACTACTGAAGTAGGGATCAAAATCGGTTACAGAATACCAGCGAGAGTTCCAGCATCTTGCAAGGTTCGCAGACTCATATGACCTGGATGATAGAGGATACGCCAAGCATTTCTACAAAGGGCTGCGAGATACCCTAAGGCAGGCCCTTTTGTTTATAGCGGATGCTAGTTTGGCGGAGATTATCGATAGGGCAAAGAGATTGGAGGCGGACCACTTGGGATGTGGTAAGAGACCTGCGGAGGATGTGATGGAAGCTGGTCCAAGCAATAGGAGGAGGCGGGACTTTAGAGGAGGAAGAGGACATCAAAGAGGTGGAGGGCGTTTCCACCAAAACTATAGAGTGGAGCATCCGGTTCCGCAGCCGCCTGCGTTGTCTCCACCGCCTCAGCCTCAGCAATTTCAACAACTTGAGAGGCGTCATGGGCTGGTGTGTTTCGAGTGCAACCAACCGGGCCACATACGACTCTACTGCCCACCGTTGTATGGGAATGTCCCTCCTGCTTCCCCTACGGCAGCTCCGCGGGGGCGGGGTTACATGTGTAGTCGAGGACAAGGACCGCAAGGAGGAAACCCCAGCCCTGCTCGGGATCAAGTGTACGCACTGGACATGGCGCAAGAACGGAATCTCCAAGATGTGTTTGCAGGTATGATTTAAATGATTATCATGTTTTCATTGTCTAACTTAAAGTTGCTTGAGACATACTAGACACCTAGCAATAAGTTTTGGTTATTGGTACTTAGGCACCGTTATAGTTGGCGGGAAGACGACCAATGTGTTGTTCGATACCGGTGCCTCACACTCCTTTGTGTCTGAGGAATTCATTAAGGACACGGAGGGCGTACAATACTTCACTGGTATAGACCGACGAGTGCGCCTACCGGACGGCTCGGAGATGACTGCAACCGCTAAGTGCGAGTTCGAGATATTTATTGAAGGAAAGGCCTTTGATACGCCTGCCACGGTCTTGAGAATGCCGGAGTTTGACATCATTTTGGGCATGGCGTGGTTGGACAGGCACTTTGCAAGGATTGATTGTGCAGAGAAACGAATCTACTTGAGACATGGAGACTCCGACTCCATCTTCCAAGGTATTAGCTTCGCACCTCGTATGTTGTTATCCTCAGTTCAGACAGTAAAATCTCATATGAAGGGGGATTAAGTATTCATGATCTGGTTCGAGTTAAAGGAGATAACATTGGATATAAAAGACGTACGGGTTGTGCGGGACTTCCCCGAGGTATTTCTTGAGAAACTGCCAGGATTACCCTGCATAGAGAGGTTGACTTCCAGATTAATCTAGTACTAGGTGCCAAGCCGGTATCCAAGGCCCTTACCGAATGGCCCCGAAGGAAATTACGGAGTTTAGAGTTCAACTGCAATAACTGGTAGAGTTAGGGTTCGTTCACCCCAGTTCGTCACCCTGGGGAGCCCCTATATTGTTCATGAAGAAGAAGGATGTGACCCTGCATTTGTGTATAGACTATCAGGAACTCAATCGGCTGACGGTGCGGAACAATTATCCGCTACCTCGGATCGACGAGTTGTTCAATCAACTAGTGGGAGCGCATTGGTTTTCTAAGCTGGACTTACGCTCAGGGAATTATCAGTTGAGAATACAAGAAGGTGGCATCCAGAAAACGGCCTTTAGTTCAAGATATGGACTGTACAAGTTCACTGTAATGTCGTTTGGGCTCACAAATGCCCCTTCGGCCTTCATGAGCCTGATGAACAAGGTGTTTGAACCTTATTTGGATGTCTTCGTTATTGTTTTCATCGACGACATCTTGGGCTATTCAAAGATGGAGGAGGAGCATGTTGAGCACTTGACCTTGGTATTGAAGAAATTAAAAGAGCACGCCTTGTTCGCCAAGTTCAGTAAGTGCGAATTATGGCTTAATGAGGTTGCTTTCTTGGGGCATGTGATCAGTGGAGCAAGACTAGCGGTGGATCCGACCAAGGTGCGTGCCGTGAAGGAGTGGTCACCCTTGAAGTCGGCGGTCGATGTGAGGAGTTTCCTTGGACTTGCCGGGTACTACCGCAAGTTCATAAAAGGATTTTCAAAGATTGCTCTTCCTCTCACTTCATTGACGAAGAAAGGTGTGCCATTTGAGTGGACACCCCAATGTGAAGCGGCGTTCCAGGAGCTGAAGGATAGACTTACCTCCGCTGCCATCCTTGCACTTCCGTCTGGGAAGGAAGGATTTCAAGTCTACACTGACGCATCATATCAAGGGATGAGAGCGGTGTTGATGCAACATGGACACGTGATTGCTTATGCTTCGAGACAAATGAAGAAACATGAAATCAATTACCCGATTCACGATTTGGAGCTTGGTGTAGTGGTATTCGCCTTGAAGGTTTGGAGGCATTATCTATACGGTGTTCACTACAAGATCTTTTCAGATCACAAAAACTTGAAGTACGTTCACACTCAGAAGGAGTTTAACTTGAGACAACGGCGGTGGTTAGAATTTCTATACGACTATGAGTTCACCACGAACTACTACCCCGGAAAGGCGAACTCGGTGGCCGATGCATTGAGTAGGAAGGTACCAGGCTCTAGCCTAGAGGCTCGATTGATGAGTATGGAGTTGGCTTGGATGATTGAGGAGATGGATATTACTTTGGTGTTCAAGGCTCCTTCGGCAGAGTATACGGAGTACTTGGCAAGCATGAGCATAGTTTGTGATATCCGAGACCGAATTAGAGTGGAGCAAGGAGTGGATGCGGCCCTAGCCCCGACAATCAAGTCAATCGAAGATGTGACTACGAATGAGTATATGCTAAAAGACGGACTCGTTTATTTTCGTGGTCGGCTCTACATTCCCAAAGGCGATAAAATCTGGGAGGATATCTTGAGAGAGGCTCATTTCTCTCAATATTCAGTGCACCCGACCATTGCTAAGATGTACGCCGGCTTACGAAAGACCATGTGTTGGCCGTGAATGAAAAAGGATGTCTGATATTTTGTTACACATTGCGAAGCTTGTCAAAGGGTGAAGGCGGTGTGCAAGAGTACCGGTTGTTTGCTACAATCATTGCCCATCCCGATTGGAAGTTTGAGGATATCTCCATGGACTTTGTCCATGGATTACCTCGCTCACGCTCAGGAAATGATTCGGTGTGGGTGATAGTTGATCGTCTGACGAAAGTAGCCCAGTTTATTCCAATGAAGAAAGAAGCTCATGTGGATGTCTTAGTACGCCTCTTTGTGGAGCAATTCGTACGCTATCATGGCGTGCCTAAGACAATCATTTCGGACCGGGATGGTCGTTTCACCTCGAGGGAGTCGAAGGTGGTACAGGCGTATTTGGGCTCGCGCCTTACCTTCAGCACCGCATTTCATCCTCAGACGGACGGGCAATCTGAAAGGACTATCCGGACATTGGAAGATTTGTTGAGATTATGTGTGTTGGACAGAGAAGAGCCGTGGGAAAGGATCTTACCATTTGTAGAATTCTCCTACAACAACGGCCACCAGGCTAGTATCGGCATGGCTCCTCATAAAGCTCTTTATGGAAGGAGGTGTAGAACCCCCTTGTATTGGGCGCAAGATGAAGACTCTAAGGCTTTGGGTGTTGAATATATTGAGGATACCGATGCAGTAGTTAGACTGATTCAGGATCGCATGTTGGAAGCTCAAAGTCGGCAGGCGAAGTATTATAATGCAAGGCACCGGATGGTGGAATTTCAAGTGGGTGATAAGGTGTTCCTGAAAATCCGACCGATGCATGGAGTGTCACATGTGTGTGGTGTGAAAAAGCTCAGCCCAAGGTATGTTGGGCCTTATACTATATTGGAAAGAATTGGCCCGTTGGCCTATCAGTTGGAGTTACCGTCCGAGCTAGAGAACCTCCACGACGTGTTCCATGTGTCGTCGCTTTGGAAGGCGTTGTTGCAGCCAGATCAATACATCTCCACAACCGATGGTGCTGTGGCGTCTGATAGGTCTGTGCGACTAGAGCCGGTGCGGATCGTGGATAGCGAGACAAGAAAGTTACGTCGCAAAAGTGTTTCCTTGGTGAAGGTGCTATGGTCTAATCATGGTAAGGAGGAGTATACATGGGAGCCAATGGATTTGATACAAAAACGCTATCCGGAGTTGTTTGCTCAAGGTAATTTTATTTAAAAGCATATTATATTTCTGTTATGCTTTTCTCCCCATAGCCTAAGCCTGATTTCGGGGACGAAAACTTTTATTTTGTTTATCGGATTTGCAACGTCCCGAATCGCACTAGGCCCCTCGTGTGTGTTTTTGAGTCAGGAGAGTTGACTTGGGTTCAGGGGAAGTGCTGACAACTGGGCAACACATGTGAAAAAGGAGGAGAAATCAGTCAAGCATAGGACACGGGTAGAGACACGGGCGTGTCCCTACCCTTGTGGGAGTGGCCAGCTCTCGAGTCGATGACTCGAGTATGTCTAGAGAAGGACACAGGTAGGGACACGGGCGTGTAACTACCCGTGTGAAGTGACACAGGTAGTGACATGGGCGTGTCCCTACCTGTGTGCGTGTGTGTAGAGTTGAACTCGAGACAGCGTGTCGAGATCGACGAACTGCGTGTCGAGATCGACGAATTGTATGACACGGGTAGCGACATGGGCGTGTCCCTACCCGTGTGTCGTTGTGTCGAGTTGAGCTCGACGAGGAATGTCGGGATTGACGAGGTGTGTCGACATTGTATGACACGGTAGCGACACAGGCATATCCCTACCCATGTGTGTCGAGTTACACTCGACAGAGCGTGTTGAGATCGACGAACGATGTGTCGAGATCGACGAATTGTATGACACGGGTAGAGACACGGGCGTGTCCCTATCCTTGTGTCGTTGTGTCGAGTTGAGTTCGTCGAGATGTATCCAGAGGAGGACACGTCCAGGGAACACGGTCGTGTCATGTGGACACGGGTTGGGACACGGGCGTGTCCCTACCCGTGTCGAATAATGAACCGACACTGAAACCGTCTGTAGCGCTTTGCGCGAGCAGGACACGGGCGTGTCCCTACCCGTGTCACTTTTCATGTAAAAATGGAAGAGAAAACCCTAGCCGCCATTTTCATCCCCTATTTCCTGAGAGAAACTTCTGTAGAAAGGGAAAACCGCTGGATAAAGTCTTGAGGAGAAGATCCGCCGTCGTCGTGAAGGAGAAGATGCCGCCAAGAAGAGTTACATGAAATATGGCCGGAAATAGTGGAAACGCCAGAAATGAGGTGAGCTTCCTCCCCTCTCCCTTGGTGCTAGATCTGTAGTTATCTAGGCGAGATGTCGACTCAAAAGAGTCTAGACTTATGAGATGGTGATTTCTCTAGGATGAGGCCGATCTAGGGCTTGTGCTCTTGGTTAGTGGTGTCTTCAACCTCTCCAACCTTATATGCAAAGATGGGGGATGGTTTCGTGAAGAATCATGGCCTCATGAGGGTGAATAAGGGAGGAGGAAATTTTGGAGTGATTTTGGAAGATCGACTTGGAGAGGAAGATGAACCGATGCCGTTCATTCCTCTTTACAAAGCGTGCAGAATCTGTAGTCTGCGCGCAGCGATCTTCTTGGCCATTTTCATATAGGATGTGGCCAGATCTGGGCTTTCTACTAAACACGAAAGTTGAAACCCTTGAAAATACCTTTCCAACGAGTTATTGCACGCCTTCATGCGAAGTATGTAGCCACGGGAAAATCTGAACGAATATGACGTCCGATAAATCCTGCATGCAGAAATTGTGTTCTGTACGCAGCGGACTTCAAGACTGATTTCAAGTATGATTCCATTGAATATGGGTTGTGGTCTGAACATAAACGTTGTAGCCCATGGAAAGACCTTTCCATCGAGTGGTTACACATCTTCACCAGATTCCTGTAGCTTCAGGAATCTCCAGTCGAAGTTGCTGTCCAGGTTTATTCTGCACTTAAATTCCGAGGTTTATATAATATGAATTTGAATTCGGTGGAATCGATGTTGCTAATTAACTCTAGATTTTGATGAACTATTTTATGCTGACCACCGTAGTGCTATGAATGATAAATCTTATTAATCAGATTTCATATAACTGAATTGTGAAGCAAGCTTACTTAAATGAAATGACTAGATACAAATTGGTAGATTATTATTTATGCGCATCGTGCTTGTAATATTTTGAAATTATTTGGAATGACAAATATAAGGATGAACAATGGTCATGAGTATGTATGATGGTTAGAATAAAATGTAGTAGTCCAATACTTAGAGCGTAGTCTCCCTACGGGTAGTATTGTGGAGGGATGTAAGTGCGGCGTTGGCCATCACTAGTTGAGTTAATGTTGAAATGAGGTATAGATGAACGGTTGAGCGAGGTCCTCGGTGTCTACATCCCGGGGATCCTTCCGTGCCGAGTGGATGGTGGGGCTATGTCCTCATGCTTACTTCCGAGGCCCATTCCATGCCACGGTGTTCTGGAGTTTGCATGTGGTGTGAGTCGACACGCGGTGTCGTAATCTTGGGTTAAGGATAATGTGGCAGGTCTACGGACTCGCCGATCATCACACCGACGGGAGTTGGCAGTTAGACTTTGGGCGGTTGGGCTTGGTCCTCAGTGTCTACGTCCCTGGGCTCCTTCCGTGCCAGGTGAACAATTGGGCTTGGTCCTCGTGCTTACTTCTGAGGCTCCTTCCGGGTCACACAAGGTCATTTCGGGACTTGGTCCTCGGTGCACATCTACCCGAGGCTCCCGCTGGGCTATAGTATGCATGGGCTCCGATTTGTGTTCTTAGCATTGAGGCGTACGAAGGCCTAGGTGAAGTAGTCTGGATACCTGCCTAGTAGCAGAGATGCCAGCTCTACTATCACCGCCTGGCCACGGCAGCTGACGCCTGAGAGGTTAGCTACCTACTCGAATAGTGGGAACTATAGTCTATGTCGGCATAGCAATTGTATTGTGTGATCATGGGTGAGTCATTGCATAGCATACATATCATTTCATAATATTGCACAACAAGATCCTCATTATATAAGTTTGTATGGGCACTCTTATGCGATGAGTTACTTTTATGTAACCCGATCCTTAACTTATAAGCTTGTATGGGCATCCTTATAAGTTAAGTTACTTCCTGCAGTAGATACTTGTACTTGATAGTTATTATTGTTTATGTAGAATTGCTAGAATAAATGCTATTAATCTTATTGTACCATCACCACATGTTAGTACATGTTTTACTACTTATAATACTTGTACCCTTGTTCCTTTCTCTGCCCGGTGCCAAGGAGTCGTCGGGGGAGCGGATGTGAAGCCACTTAGTCTTTCGACTAATGGTTGTTACGTCTTCCTTTTTAGGAGGTCACCCCGCAGGTAGAGCAGCCGCAGACTTTGCAGCAGGACATCCAGGCCAGGACGACAGGGCCTTATCTGACGGTGTCGTCGCTACCATCAGTCACGGATGTGAGTGTTGTGAGATGTTGATGTAGCCCGTTTGGGCAATGTTGTAGTTGTACTCTGATATTGAAGATGTTTTAGCTTCTCTTATTTGAAGTATTTGGACATATATGCTTAGTGTGGATTTGACTTCTTCTTGCTTATATTATGGTTGGGTAGGCATGTTTATATTAATATTGGTTGTAGCCGGCGGAATAGGCGTCTTGTGGTACAGGTTAGCCCGTGCGCTAATGCTACCGCAAGGCGGCTGTTTCGGGTATAAGAGCCCCTTCGTGTCGTGTTTTGGGATCCGAGAGGGGGGTCTTACATGGTTTGCATGCCCGTGTCACATAGCTGACACGCCAGTGTCTAGCTCTCGAGACCCACTCGAGACCTACTTGAGGCAATCATTCGAGTAGCTGGGCATGATACGCTCATTTCATATGTCTGACACACCCGTGTTGCAGCCGTACTCGAGACAATTATGACCTACTCGAGACACTCCCTCGAGACCCACTCGAGTAAACATAGAGCAGAACACGCCCGTGTCCCATGGCTGACACGCCCGTGTCCCATGGCTGGCATGTCTATGTCCCATGGCTGACATGCCCGTGTCTGGCTCTCAAGACCCACTCGAGACCTACTCGAGACAATCACTCAAGTAGTTGGGCAGGACACGCCCGCTGACACGCCCGTGTCGCATGGCGTGTTCCCTCTCGAGAACTTCATCGAGTGCATTTCATCGAGCACTCGACAGGCTGCTCAACCGAGCAGGACACGTCCTGTGACATGCATGTGTCCCAGGCCGTGTCACCCAGCCTAAACCCAAATTTGAGATTTGGGGTGTTACATCAGTCACTTGAAGGATCACACAATGGACCAAATCATAGGAGATCCCTAGGATGGTGTCAGAACTCGTAGAGGTACATCTAATGAAAATTTATATTTGAGTTTACTATCACAGGTTGAACCGAAGAAGTTTGAGGAAGCAAACTCAGACGCATCATGGATTATGGCAATGGAAGAAGAATTGAATCAGTTCAAGCATTGCCAAGTTTGGAAGCTTTTTCCAAGTCCCAAAGGTAAGAATGTCATCGGGACAAAATGGGTCTATAGGAACAAGATGGACGAGGATGGGACAATAATAAAGAAAAAGGCCAGACTCGTCGCCAAAGGATACAGATAAGAAGAAGGAATTGACTTCAACCAGACATATGCTCCAGTGGTAAGGCTGGAGGCAATCAGGTTGTTCCTAGCATATGCTGCGCATACGTGCTTCACTGTCTATCAGATGGACGTGAAGTCTGCCTTCCTTAATGTTGACATAAAGGAAGAAGTGTATGTGGAACAACCTTTATGTTTCGTTGATTCTAACTTTCTTGATCATGTCTATCTATTATTTAAAGCACTATATGGTTTGAAACAAGCTCCTCGAGCTTGGTACGAGACGCTGTCTAACTTTCTTCTTGAGAACAAGTTCACAAGAGGAAAGATAGATAAGATATTATTCTTAGGGAAATAAAACGCAAGATTTTGCTAGCGCAAATTTATGTCGATGACATTATTTTCGGCTCTACTGACGACAACCTCTGCATGAAGTTTTCCAAACTTATGCAAGGGAAGTTCGAAATGAGCAGTATGGGAGAGCTGAAGTATTTCTTAAGACTTCAGGTGAAACAATCTGAAGATGGAATTTTCATCTCTCAGCCGAAATTCACCAAGGAGTTGATTAAGAAATTCAAAATGCAGAACACAACCTCTATGAGGACTCCAATGGGTTTAACTATGTCTCTGGACAAGGATGAGAAAGGGAAACCTTTCGATGAAATAAAGTACATAAGCAAAATTAGATCTTTGCTTTACCTTACTGCTAGTAGACCAGATATAATGTTTTCAACATGTGTGTGTGCTAGATTTAAAGTGAACTCTAAGGAATCTCACTATGCTGCTAAAAAGCAGATTTTCAGATACCATAAAGGTACACCAAATTTTGGCTTATAGTACCTAAGAAGTAATGACAGCAAACTAATTGGTTTCTCAGATGCAGATTTTACAGGAAGTAAAGATGATAGAAAGAGCGCTTCCGAGACTTTCCAATTCCTTGGAAGGAGGCTCATATCATGGAGTAGCAAAAAGCAAAAAATGTTTCACAATCTCAACGGCCGAGTCAGAATACATTTCTACCGGTAGTTATTGTGCACAATTGCTGTGGATAAAGAACCAGCTTGAAGATTACAACCTGCAAGTCCAAAACATTCCTTTGTTTTGTGACTCCTTCAGTGTGATTGCAATAGCGAACAATCCAGTCTCTCACAGCCGGACAAATCACATAGAACTGTGATACCATTTCATTCGGGAGCACGTGGAGCATGGGGACATAGATCTACAATATGTCCCAACTGACAGGCAAATTGCATATATTTTCACGAAGCCGCTGGACAACGCCAAGTTCTCATTCTTCAAAATAGAACTTTGCATGATCAACAAGGATGAAGAAGAATGAAGATAGAGGAAACAGGTAAGGTCAAGATTTGATTTTACTTCAAACATCAGAAAATTTTAGGATTTGGACTTCATTTCTCGAGTACACCACTTATACTCGAGAACAGCAGACTTACCTCTCGAGAATAGCAGACCTACTTCTCGAGACTAAATATTCTACTCGAGAACAAGGAGTACTCTACTCGAGAACAGGATTTATTTTACTTGAGACCAAGTCATATTATACTCGAGTGCTGACAAACTTATTCTCAAGAACAACTAGGCCTCTCGAGAAACATGGTGTCAAATTTTTCTTCAAGCTCAATTTTTCATATCGGGACCCAGGCGCTTAACCGCCTCATTTCAGGTACTTTTAATGATTATTTATATGTCTTATCTTCAAAATTAGAGGTAACTATAAATAGAAATAAGTCCAAGAAATTTTTATTCTCGATTTCAAAACCCTTCCTCTCGAGAAAAGCCGTTTCATCTTCCTCCGTCTCCGCCGTCTGCCGCAAGCCAGTTTTCCCACTCGCCGGCCAGCCAAGATTGATTTCTCCACAGTCATGGCTTCTTCTTCAAAGCTTGGGATTGGGAGTGAACTCATTTCTACAGGAATTGCAGAGATTTCACACGATTTCAAGAATGTTCTACTTCTACTCAAAACCGTCGGGCTGTCTTTTGTTCTGGAACACCCTTGTCGCATTCTAACTTCTGCTGTTGAAGTGTTCTTCCAGCACGCCAAAGTCAAAAGGAATGGCAAGGTACTCAAGTCTAAGGTTAAAGATATTAAGGTAAATATGACTGCCCTATCTGTTTCTCAATTTCTGCAACTTCCAGTAATAGATCAAGAAGATGATCTGGTAGGCACTGATTATGAGAGAGCTTATAGTTTCTGTGGAATTTCCCAATCCACTCACACAATCAGAAGGTAATTTATGAATGTTGAAAGCAAGTTATTGGCTGACATACTGGGAAATGTACTTCTATGCAAAACCAGTTTTATAAGTTATATCACCCCAGAGTTCTTTGATTTTATGACAGCAGTTATCTGCAGAAAGAAGTTCCAGTGGGGTCTGATGTTATTTGACAAGATTAAGGCCTGCATTAAAAGCCCAAACTATGGCAGAATAATTTCTCTTTATCTAAATCAGATGAATCCAGAAGCTTTTCCCATGAAAAAGGGCATAACCCTCCACCACATGAAGAAGGTGTCCATTACCTCCATCTAGAGATGGGAGGTTAAATTATAGAGGACTGAAAAAGATCTATAGGAAATTGAAGATGTGGACAGGACCCCATCTCCTCCTTCACATCAGATAACTGATTCAGTTATTGAGGGGAGCCTGCCCCATCTGTCTCAGCCCAGCCAATTCCAGCTCCAGTCAATCCACTTGCTGCTATAGAAATTCCACCCTAGGTTACTATTGTTGCTGCCAATTTAGTTTCAAAAGCAATTCCATCTGCTATTGCTGCCTCTTCATCTCTGCTTCATACAGACATTATAGATTCTCCTGCTGCTGACTTTCCTGACTCAGAAAATCTGACAGATGCTCAAGTTCAAGATCAGATTCTGTCTACTGAAGATGACATCAATAAGATGATAGAGGAGCTTTCTTCCAAATAACCTCCTTTCACCATTCATGAAGATCATTCTTCATCTCTAGCACCATCTCCTAAGTCTCTAACAAAGTCTCCTCCTCCTCAACCGGAAAAATACCCATAACTAGCACATTCTCTAGAAAATCCAGAATCATCTCCTCCAACTGATAAATCTCTTCTACATGAACCTGAGAAATCTCCTGAAGATATGCATGATGATGGAGTTGTTTCAATTCATGATTCAGAAGATGACATTCCAGTATAAGCTACTGAACAAAGACTTCCAAGTCTTCAATTCAAGATTCCCTCCTTGCTGCCCTCAGATACTGAAGAAGAGGCCAGCACTGTAAACAAAAAATTAGCCTCCACTTCTATAGTTGTAATTGAAAAATTCTTCCATGGACTGTCCCTGCTCAGCCTCCACCATCTACGCAGAAAGAAATCCTTCCTGAAGGTACCATTCTCCATAAAATTGAAGCTATGCTTGTTGATCAGAGAAAATACTTTGATGATTCTCTGAGGGTTGTCATTGATAAAATGACTGAATTATAAAAGCAAATGAGTCGTGGATTTAATGAAATCCAAAACAACACACATGACTTTAAAAGGCTCTTACAAATAGATGGAAAAGCTATAGATCATACAATTACAAGTATAGGTACTGTTAGGGAACAATCAGTCACCCTTGCTCATAATCAGATTCTACTAGACAAGAGAGCTGATGAAAGGAATTTCAAAACTTGAGAAGAAGTTGGTAAGTTTAAAGAAAATGTCATCAACACCCTCTCCCTAGAAGTCAGAAAGGGGGAGGATAAAGTGAAAGAACTATTAGAAAAATAAGCTCAGTCTATGAAAAATCAATGGGAAGATCAGTTGAAAGATATTCAGACCTCTGTACTTTAATAAATCAAAAGTACTAAGTTATATACTTATGATACTTCTATATGGATTCATAATCAGCTATTTCCTGAACTAGCCATGGATCCTAATTCACCTCCTCCTGCAAACCTGGATGTAAACATGCCAACATTTTCTCCACCTCCAGAATACTTTGAAGGACTACCTCCAGCATACTTTGAAGGACCACCTCCAGATTATTTTGAAGGTCCCCTCCTGATGTTTATGAACAGGTGTAGGAATCAGAACAAATAGGTATGCCTCCTCATCATCCAGAAGTTTATAAAGCAAAAAGAAGGAAATATGGGGATGGAGCCTCAACAAGTAGATCAACTCCACATCTTGATGCTAACAAAAGGAAAAGACCCCAAGAGTATACTGATGTTTGGAGTCCTACTTCCAAATCTCTTGTTTTAGAAACCCTGAAGCTGCTAGTTGATTTTAATGATGACATGAATCTTCATTATAGCCCTCAATAATGGGAGTTATATGAAAAGTCCCTTACCAAGAGAATGATTTATGACAGAGAATATGGGAGGAGCAATCCCAAGTCTCCTACCAGACCTCCTAAGTACTTCCCTAAACCTTACAGTTACCAAAAGAGGCTACAAGAAAAGTTGGAAAGACAGGAAAAGCAACATCAACAAGATCAGTAAATTGAAGATGCTGGAAGTTCTCATTATGTTTAAAATTGTGGAATTTAAATTTTCTCTTGGACAAATTTTTGTTTATATGAACTTCTAATTCTGCTGATCTGATTTTTTACATATTACTGCATTTCTCCCAATTATCATGATATTAGTTTCTTTATTTGTTTTTCTCTTGATGCAATTCACCTTAGTGTAGAGGGTTCTGACTTTTACAAATAGGGAGAGATTGTTGGGTATTGCATCCACAATAGCCCAGATTTGTATGAAGTCACCCTTAAACTAAGATGAATTAAGTTTGTATTTTATGCTATTTTAGTTAAGTGTTTGCAGGACTTAATTGCTAAGTGTAGACCAATGTCAGTATACAATGAGTATCTAAACACAGTACCATACAATATAATCCCTTATTGTGTGATCTGTGGTGTTGACTCATGTGTAGCCTCTCTATTGGGACACACTTCCTTTTCAAGTACTAAGGGCAAGAGAAAAGATGGATGCTGATTTAAATGAAGAATTAAGTTTTTCAGTTTTTCAGAATTGTCTAAGTATTTTTCTCGAGTACTATATTTGTACTCGAGAGGGACTTATGATATTTCTCGAGTTAGACTTGTCTTGATTTCGAGTGACAGAAGTTATTCTCGAGAAAGCTTAATGTTATTCTCGAGAAGGGCTTATGTACTCGAGTACTATGTGCCATTTCTTCTCGGGTTGTTTCTTTTCCAGACAATTATTTTTCTAAGTCTTTTTTTGAGAAGAACAAATTTATTCTCGAGAAGACTATGGTTTGTTCTCGAGATGCAGAAGTTATTTCTTGAGACACAGAGTATTTTTCTCGAGAGACGGACATTTGTTCTCGAGATAATTATCAGTTCTCGAGTACCAAAATATTTTTCTGTCTCGACACTGCAGATTTTCACCTCCACATACTTTTCTAAGTGTTTTTCTCGAGATCCTCATTGATCTTCTCGAGAACAAGTAAGCTTCTTCTCGAGTACTATCCTCCTTCTCGAGAACACTCGTATTGTTTTTCTGAAAAATCTATTAAGTCCAGACAGAAGTGGATTTCAAATGTCATTAGCGCGTGATTGGTCCACATGGCTGTCATTAATTGCGATTATGACCGGTAGGGTAATCCTCTAAAGGTCTTGTCAATTTCGACTAACCCTAAGCAGAATAATAACAAGCACTATAAGATATTGTAAGTTTTTCTGAATCCCTAATTTCCATAATCGGAAGTGCCGCTCTTCATCGCCATTCTTGCTGATTTGCTTCCAATACAGATCGATTCAGAGAAGTTGATTCAGAGATAAAGTCTTTCTACAATCTATAGATCCAATACTTGATCTTGCTGAGTTTAGAGGATTTCAAATCCAGAGATCTTGTCGATTCTTCTTCAACCATTTCTGATAAAGCCGCAAAGTTCAAGGAAGAAGAACATGCAGAAGTTTTCAAGATCTGAGATCAAATCACTGTTTGTATTTGTTTATTTCAATCTATTCTTGTATGAGATCTTTCTCCGAGTCGTAGGAGCATTGTTCTCTGAGTTCTTGTAGGAAGTTTTTTCTTCCGAGTGTAGATCCAGTTTTCGGGATTGAGTTGTAGGAACGTTGTTCCGAGGTGTAGGATTGGTTTCAATCCGAGATTAGTGGAGTAGCCGAGTCTAGTGCTTTGCAAGATCGGTGAGTAAAGTGGATGTACCCAAGGTTGGGGAACCACTATAATTCTTGGTTTCGTCTGTGATTGCTTGGTTAATTTTCTGTGCATAGTTCGTTAAATTTTTTATTCTGCAAAAAGATGCACAACTCACCAATTCACCCCCCCTCTAAGTGATTTAGGTAAGACAACTAAAACATTTTCAATGATTTCTCTACTCGAGAACAAGAAAGCTTCTTCTCGAGAAATATCTTCCACTCGAGAAATCAGATGCCAAAATTTTCTCAAAGTTCAAATTTTTATATTGGGACCTGGGCACTCCAACCACCATATTTCACGTATTTTAATTATTATTAATTTCCTTAATCATCAAGCTTTAGGGTTTATATAAATAGAATAAGTCCAGAAAAATCCAATCCCGAATTTCAAAATCACCTTCTCGAGAAAACCCTTCACCTTCGCCGCTCCTCCCGTGAATAACCCAGCTCCTCCTCTCGCTGGCTAGCAGTCTTACAGTTCTTCAATTAATGGCTCCCACATCAAAGTTTGGCATCGGCATCGAACTCATTTCAACTGGAATCGCCGAAATTTCTGACGACTTCAGAAATATTATTATAATGCTTGACACCGCTGGACTGTCCTTTGTTCTTCAACACCTGTGCAAAGTTCTTATTCCTAATGTCGAAGAGTTTTTCCAGAATGCCAAGGTCAAGCAAAATGGTAAAGTTCTGAAAGCCAAGGTACGTGACATCAAGGTCAAAATGACTTCAACCAATGTTTCTCAATTTCTGTGACTGCTGCTGGTTGATGAGGAAGACGACCTAGAAGAGTCAGACTATGAAAGGGCTTACAGGATCTGCGGCCTTCCCGACTCAACTGTCACAATTCGCCGACAGCATATGAATGCAGAGAGCAAACTTCTTGCAGATATTCTGGGAAAAGTTCTTCTCTGCCGCACCAGTTCTATTAGATACGTCACCACTAAATTCTTTGACATGATGACTGCAGTAATCTATAGAAAGAAATTTCAGTGGGGGATGATGTTTTTTACAAGATCAAAGAAAGTATTAAAATCCCCAACTATGGAAGAATTTTGTCTCTCTATCTAAATCATTTGAGACCAGATGTTTTTATCTTGGATAAGGGTATGGCCCTTCATCACATGAAGAAGGTTTCAATAACCTCCATGTCGAGATGGGAAATCAAACTTCAAAAGCCAGACCAAGGCCCTTCTGCTCTAAGAATTGTTGTAGATGAGGTCAAGACCCCATCTCCCCTCTCTCATCAAATAACTGACATAGCTGATCCAGTTATTGAGGGGGAGCCTGCTCCATCTGTACAAGTGGCAATACAGACTGCTCAAGTTCCAGTTTTAGCCACAGTCCAAACTGATATTCAAGCCCAAGCCACAACTCCACCAGCTGCTGAACATACACTCATAGAAGAAGATATAGCTCCATCTACTGCTGCAAAGGACACTTCTCTCCAAGAAGATGCCTCGGGTTTTATTGCTACTGATCTATCTGATCAAGAACCTTTGACTAATGCCGAGGTAGATGATCAAATAATGTCTATAGAAGATGACATTAACAGATGATAGAGGAACTCACATTTAAAGAACCTCTCTCCCCTCTACATGAAGAAAATCCACCCCAACTAAAAAAATCATCTCCACAAGAAAAATCTTCTCAACTAGAAAATCCATCTAAACCAGAACCATCTCTGCCTCAGACTCCTATTGAGGGTGTGCATGATGAAGAGATAGTTTCAATTTCTGACACTGAAGAAGTACCTCCTGAAGCTGTTGAACCACCTCTCCCAAGCCTACATTTTAACATTCCCACTTTCCTAGGTGATGATGCTGAATATGAAATTATAAATGCTAGAAGAAAACAGATCTCCACATCTACTGTGCTCATTGAAGAAATAGTCTCGTAGACAGCTGAAGTTTTACCTACTCCACCTCCTCAGACTGAAGTTATTCTTGAAGACAATATCTTGAGTAAAATAGATGCCATGCTGGTTGAGCAAAGAAATATTTTGATACCTCCATTCAAGTTATCACAGATAAAGTCTCTGCTTTAGAAAAGGAAATGTGCCGAGGATTTGCATAAATCCAGAGCAATACTGATGAATTCAAAAGGCTGCTACAAATTGGAGGAAAACCTATAGACCACACTAATACTAGTATTGGTGAGATAATGGATCAATCTGTCACTCTCGCAAACAACCAGATTCAATTGGAAAATAAAGCTCAAGAGCACAACATCAAGACATGTGAAGAAGTTGGCAAGTTCAAAGAAGATGCTATAAGCACCCTCTCTGTAGAAGTTAGAAAGGGGGAGCAGAAAGTGAAGGAACGGCTAGATAAGAAAGTCCAAAAGATGAAAGATCTATGGGATGATAAAATTAAAGAGATTCAAACATCAGTTCTGCGGGAAATTAAGAGCACAAAACTTTATACTTATGACACTGTAGTGTGGATGCACAATCTGATCTTCCCTGACTTCTCAGTTGATCCCACTATAGCCCCTCCAGCTAGCCTAGATGTAAATGTTCAAAGGCCTACATTATCTCCACATACAGAATTTTATGAAGCTCCACCTCCTAAAACATATTCACAACTTTGGAATTCTGAACAAGCTGATGTGCCTCAACAAATACCTCCTGAAGTATAGATATCCAAGAGAAGAAAGTATGGTGAAGGTGCTTCTGCAAGCAGGTCCACTCCTATGCCAGAACATGCAGATAGCGAATTTGCTGAAGTCTGGAGCCCTGCATCTAAATCCATTATTCTGGATACTTTAATACTGGTGGTGGAATTCAGTGGGAACAAGGATACCTACTACTCTCATTCTGAATGGATGTAGTATGAAAAATTTATGACTCTAAGAAGGCTACATGATAAGAAGTATAATAGTGAAGACCCTACTGCTCCTCCCAGTCCACCCAAGTACTTTCCAAAGCCATTCATGTACTTCCAGAGACAAGAAGACAAACATCAGAGGCAGTACTTTCCAAAGAAGCAATTGAAGATGATCAGAAGTGTGATATATGAGAAATTTTGTGGACTAGGACTTTTTCCTGGACAATATCTATATATAAATCTGTAAATTTTGATGATTTAAATCTTCTATTTCATAGCAGTTCTTCCATTTACTCTGCCTATTAGTTATTGTATTTGTTTATCTTGATGTAATTCACTTTAGTGTAAAGGGTTCTGACTTCTACAAATAGGGGGAGATAGTTGGGTATTGTATCCATAATAACCAAGATTTGTATGAAGTTACCCTTGAACTAAGATGAATTAAGTTTGTTGTGATGCCTTTTCAAGTTGAGTGCTTGTAGGTTATAATTTCCAAGTGTAGACCAATGTCAGTTTACAATGGGTCACCAAATACAGGATCATACAATGCAATTCCTCATTGTGTGATCCATGGTGTTGAATCTTGTGTAACCTCTCTATTGGGACACACTTCTTTTTTAAGTACTAAAGTTATGGGAGAAAGTCTACTTGCTGGTTTATTAGAAGAAAATCACTTTTCTGTAAACAAAATCTTTATAAGTATTTCATTCGAAAAAGAGCAGTCATTACTCGAGTAAGATTAAAGTTTTTACTCGAGATAGCCTAGTCAGGTACTCGAGTAGCAGAAGCTGTTCTCGAGAAAGCTGAGTGTAGTTCTCGAGAAAGCCATGCAGTACTCGAGTAGGTCTTGACTCTTTCTCAAGTAACCTTAAAATTTAGCTCAGAATTTTTCTAAGTCCTTTCTCGAGAAAGCCGAAGACCTTTCTTGAGAAGGCCAAGAATAGTTCTCGAGAACCAGATGTTCTACTCGAGATACAGAAAACTTTTTGCGAGGTTCCTTCTTGTTCTCGAGTAATAGAAATTTATTTTTCTCGAGTAAGTCTATTCATTCTCGAGAAACCAGAACTCATATTCCACATTTTCCTTAAGTGATTCTTCTCGAGAACTTTATATCTTTTCTCGAGAAACAGAATTTATACTCGAGTAATTCTTATTTCTCTCGAGAAATAGTGTTCTGATTCTGAATTTCTTTAAGTGTCAGACGGTTTTAATTTCAAATGTAATTAACTCTGTATTGGTCCACGTGGATTGTAATTAATGTAATCAGACTGTTATGTAAGACATATAAAAGGTCATGTCAGAATCGACAAACCCAAAGAAGAAGAATTTTACAGTATTCCGAATTATTTTCAAGATTCTAAATCAGGAAGCACCGCTGCCGACTAGACATGTTCTTCGTCAAGCTTCTCGCTCCATAACTTCAGATAAGAAGGATTCAATCGATCAAGCTTTTCAACATCTGCAAATCATCTCCTTGATCGTGGTGATCCAACGTTCTCAGATCAAAGAGTTCTCCGATTTCTTCCTCAACTTTTTCTGACAGAGCTTTAAAATTATTCAAGAAGGAAGAAGCCGAGAATCAGTCAGATCTGTGAAGACAAGTTTGTGTATTTCAATTTATATTCATTTTATTCTTGTAGGATTTATTCTCCGATATTGTAGGAGTTATTCTCTGATTTTATAGGAGTTATTCTCCGAGTTTGTAGGAGTTGTTCTCCGAGTTATGGTAGGAGTGGTTTTACTCCGAGTTGTAGGAACATTATTCTGAGTTGTAGGATTGTTTTCAATCCGGGAGAATAGTGAAGTAGCTGAGTCTGGTGTGTTGGTAGATCGGTGAGGTGGAGAATGGATGTACCCAAGATTGGGGAACCACTATAAACTTTGGTGTCGTCTATGGATTGCTTATTTATTTTTTGTGCATCTCTCATACAATTTGTATTCAGCAAAATGATAGAACTCACCTATTCACCCCCTCTAGGTGATTTAGGTAGACAACTAGACTTTTTCACCTATGTTCTGCGACAATAAGGCTGTTATATACATCTCCAAAAATCGAGTATTTCATGAGAGAACAAAGCACATCAAAGTTGACAGCCATTTCATCAGAGAATAGATCTTGAAGAAATAGATTTCTACTCCATTTGTCACTTCTGACAATGAGTTGGTAGATATCTTCACCAAGCCTATGTCAGCTTCTTTTATTCACATTTGCGACAAGCTGCACATGATTGATATATATGATCCAGCTTGAGGGGGAGTGTTAAAATATATAGACTGGGCGGTCTGGCGGCTTGTTTGGCGGATTGGAGATCAGGCGGTCTGGCGGCTTGTCTGGCAACTTGGGGACCGGGAAGTCTGGCGGCTTGTCTAGTGACTTGGATACCGGGCGGTCTGGCAGCTTTGCTGGCGTCTTGGAGACCAGGCGGTCTGGCGGCTTCAGGCGGTTAAACCTTCTTGTCAAACCACGCAGCCTATGCAGTATGGGTTTGTCTATGTCGTTAGTCCCATAAATATATTTAGTCCCACATTGCTTAATTGTATTCTCTCCCTTCTCCTCCATTCTATAAAAGTGAGGTCATACCTTTGTAATAGATACACCTTTTGGAAATAAAAACTCTATGTTTTGTCCAAATTTCAGTTTCTCTTTTTCTGTTCGCACAAACTCCTAGGCAACGATTCCTGAAACTTTACGAGACAAAAGACGGTCAAAATCGCAAACCTAACATCCAAAAATCCATGAAACGAGAAATACTTACCACACACGCGTAGATCTCGACGAGAGTTTTCTGAATCTCTACTCCTTCGGCGAAACCGACCACTCAAACGCACAGGATCGACGACCAAAAGCACGCAACAACGCCGACCTCTCCTATTTCGCAAAACAGACGATGGCTCGAGAATATGACGATGAATAGGGCTCTGATTTGCTGCAAAGGCAGATATATATATATATATAATATTATATTATAATTAATTACGAAATAAACATCCAAAAGACATGAAACCCAAACCAACTCGAAATCCTATGAAATTCGCACCATAGCTAAATATCGATGCTATGAATCCAACGGCAAAGTCAAAATCGAAATCCGGCAAACTAAACTCTAGTAAAACCCCCCAAATTCAAAACACCAAATATCCCAAAAAAGCTTCACCGAGTACCAAAACAAACCCGGATTGCGAGGGAATTTCCAGAAACTCACAAGAGAATAACCAAACTAGAAACCCCAAATCAAAACGTCAGATACCTATGAGAAGAAAACCACACTCAGACAACGGTACCCACTAACTATGCGTCAACATAACGCACTGACGTCATAAATATGTCATTAAAAGAATTAAAATAAACATCGAAAAATCGGAGGCATTACAGTCACTCCCCCTAAAAGAAAGTTTCATCCCAAAAATTTACGCACAAAATATCTTACTACAAAAGGAAAATAACCAAGGGTTATTAAAATAGAAAAACATACCAAAACAAACTAGGTGAACAGGTGAGGATGAGCCTCCCTCATAGCTAACTCCAACTCCCAAGTCGCGCTCTCAATGTCTTGGTTTCACCACAAAACTTTGACTATGGGTATTGTCTTCCTTCGCAGCACCCGATCTTGAGTATCCAAAATGCGAACAGGTACCTCAATATAAGAAAGGTTAGGCTACAACATGGGCATCGAATCAAGAACATGTCGGTCGTTAAGCAAACATTTCTGCAATTGGCTCACATGAAACACATCATGCACACCGGGAAAATTTGCGGGCAAATCCAGCCTATAAGCTAACACTTTGATGCGTTCAACCACTTGGCAAGGTCCCACATACCTGGGATCCAACTTATGGCTCGTTCCAAACCTCTTAACCCCAGACAATGGAGAAACCTTGAGAAACACCATGTCTCCAGCTATAAATTCCAGCTCAATCCTTCTTTGATTAGCATTCTTCTCATAACGCTCCTGAGCTATTTGAAGCTTCTCTTGAATATGCTTCATAGAAGTATTCATCTCTTCTAAAGCTTCTGGACCCAACAACGATCCTTAAGTAACCTCGGCCTAAAATAAGGTAGTCCTGCAATGTCTCCCATATAAAGCCTCAAACGGGTCCATCTGCAAGCTCTCCTGATAACTGTTATTATAAGAGAATTCCATGAATCTCAGCCGCTCGTCCCACGCTCCTCTGTGGTCCAAGATGTAACATCTTATTATATCCTCTGTAATTTGTTTTACTCTCTCTATATGACCATTGGTCTGTAGATGATAAGCGGTTGAATATCTGAGTTCGGTACCCAACCCTTCCTAAAAACTCTTCCAAAAATGAGCTGTAAACTTGGAATCTCGATCTGACAAAATACTAACAGGCACTCCATGTAGTCTGATGACCTCATCAAAATATAACTCGGCTATTTTCTTCATAGAGTAATCAATCTTGAATGGCACAAAGTGAGCACATTTCGTTAGTCTGTCAACTATAACCCACACTAAATCATGTCCTTGGGGAGATCTCGGCAAACCGCTAATAAGATCCAACAAAATACTCTCCTACTTCCAACTTGGAATCTCCAAAGGCGTCAGCTTGCCACCAGGACTGTTGGAACCCCACCTTGTTTAGGGTTAATTTGGGCTAGGTTCACTATTAAGTTTTCTCTGATGACCCACATGTATAGTCTAGGGTCATCAGTCTTTTTCTAGGTCTAGGTTAGGTCAACAAACTTAGCTTGGATTGGATCAAACTTTAGAAAACATAGAGATAAAAGAATTTCAGAGAAATATAGTTTTTCTTAGAGCAAAAAAGTCGTTCGAAGATTGCAGAACTAAGCTTGACTTTCGTCGATCGGAGATCGACGAACTCAGTTCTTTCTTTGAGCTGAGTTTGACGAAATCCTTACTGAGATCAATGAACTCGGACTTCTTCTTTGAGCTGAGTTGGATGAAATCTTAACTAAGATCGACGAACTCCGATCTCTTCCCAGAAGTTCAGCACAACGATATGACTATCTCAGTTTGACGATTTTGGAGCTCAGATTGGAAAGTGAATTTTCTATTCAGAGATCTTGGTGCTCAGCTCGACGAAAGAGAGGTTCCGTTCGACGATTTTTATACTGCTTGTCTGCCTTATTCATCTCGATGATATCGGATCTCAGGTCGATGAAATATGTTGAGTTCGACTATTCTATGGCAGATTCTGTTCAACTATTTTCCATGTAGTTTTCCAAGGCTTTTTGGTTTCAAATTTATTATTCTACTCCTATAATACTCTAATAATTAAGGCTACATATTCTCAAGAATATATCCATTCGAAGGCAGCATTAATTATGGTATTCACAGAGTAATTGGCTTATTTACTGGGATAGTTATGCTAACAAATTAATGGTTTTTTCTAGCCATTCAACTCCGAGGACTTTGGCAGGAAATCAAGGTTAAGATTCAAAATTCAAAAGATTATTTTCTGAAAAAGGATATATAAGTTTTTCTTCTTCTTTTTCAATATCAAGGGTGATATACAGATACAATATAGAAAAATTGTAGAAGAACACATCCTTAATACATTCTCCGTTCTTCTTTAGTTTTGCTTCGGGAATTTCAAGAGAAAAACAATCTTCATCGGTCTAAGAGTTTCATGAAGATCTTAATCAATCTGAAGGCCTATACTTTGTGCAAAGCTTCCACACTCCTGATCAGATCTATAACTCACGGGGAGCTTTGACAACATCAAATCCACTAGTCTTCTCTCTGACTGTTGATAGAGAAGACATCATCTTTTACTTTCTTTTCACCACTGTACAAAGGGTCTCTTAACTCCCCTTCAAAAGTTATTCCTTTTGGGTGTCAAGTCTCCTTATCAAAAGACTTGGTTTGGTTTTTGGGCACCTGGTCGAAAGATCAAAGGGTTGTTATATCTCCCTTAGAAAATAGATATTCTGGTGGCAGGGCACCTGATCAAAAACCTATAGTGGATTCCTACCAGGATATTAGAAGAGTGTATGTACCCAAGTTTAGGGGAACCACTATAAATTCTTTATGTCATCCGGGTTGCTCTCTTATTTATTTCTGTGTGTTGTGTCTTTTGTTTTTATTTCTCTTTATACATATAAATATCACTTATTTTAATTTCGCCATAAAAACTAATCAAGTTTTTTTTAAAAATACTCTATTCACACCCCCCCCGGTAGAGTTAAGCCAGATCTATCCCTCACTTTCAATTGGTATCAGAGGGTAAGGTTATTTGGTTTCACAGGCTAACACCTGAACCAAAAGGTCTTTGGTAGATCTCATTTTCTCTCGTGTCTTTTTCAATAATGGCACAAAATAAAGAATACTCAAGCACCAGACCTCCAGTGTGTAATCTGAACAAGTTTGTACTTTAGAAGGTAAGGATCATATTATATATGAATTCTATTGATGACCTTATCTATAATTCTGTTTTGACAAGTCCACCTACTCCTTATGCAACAACATCAACAAGTACCTCAGCAGTTCCACCACCTGAGTAGACAGAGGCTCATAAGAAGTTAAAGATGGCTGATACAAAAGCTATGAACATCCTAGCTCAGACTATGTCTGATGATATCTTCCAGAAAATTGTTGAATGCTCCTTAGCTAAAGAGATCTGGGATTCCCTAAATACAATGGTTGCTGGCTCTGCTGATGAAATAAAAGATAGAAGATCTCATCTCATTTCCCAATATGAGAACTTCAACAAACAAGAGTTAGAGTCAGTTGCTGATATGTACAATAGACTCAGCTTGATCATCAATGAGCTGAAGAACCTGGACAAGAACATATCACTGACTGAGATCAATAATAAGATCCTTATGTGCTTCCCCAACACATGGGATTCCAGGATCTGGTCAATCAAGAAAGCTAGAAGCCTAAATGAAATTTCTACCGAGCCTTTATTAGGCAAGCTCAAGTCCTATGAGCAGCTTATCATGACTAGAGAAGCAACTGAATAGAAGACTTCTACCTCAGGAAGGAAGGAGCAAAGTATTGCATTTAAGGCATCTGAAGAATCAGAAGTACTTCCAGCAAATGAAGAGCTGATGAGTCTTCTGGTCAAAAGATTCTACAAATTGGCCAAGAAGGACTTCAGGAGAAGATCTTCAAGAAATGAAGATAAACCAAGGTATGATAAAAATCCTACAAAGGAAATTGTGTGTTTTGGTTGCAAGAAGACTGGACACATTATATCTGAGTGTCCAGAGAAGCAGAAGAAGCACAAGCTGAAGGAAAAGGACTCCAGGAAGCACTCTAACAGATCCTCTTCCAACAAATACAAGAAGAAGGAGAGAGGTTTTGTTGCTGAGACATGGAATGACTCAGCTTCAGAGTCTTCATCTTCCAGGTCCAGTAAAGATGAAGAAGAAGCTAAAGCAAAGGAAGTTTGTTTGATGGCAATCAATGCCTCATGCAATAATTCTGAAGAAGAATCAGAAGCTGAGGATTCTGAGCCAGAAGAGGATCAGGTAATATCCTCATTTGATTTTACTTTAGAACTATTTAAAATTGAATTTAAATCACTATGTAATGACTTAATTAAGTCTGAGAATAAAATCAAACTTCGCAGAGAAAAATTAATTGAACATGACAATTTGTTTTCTGAAAACTTAAAATTAAAAGATGAACTAGATGCTGCTTCCAAACAAATCATCTCTTTAGAAACTAAATTGAATGAAGCTTAGCAATTTGAAGAATCCCTAAATGGAAGAAGCATTAAATTAATGAACATTACTAATACTGTAAATGCTAGGCTAAATGGTAAACTAGACTTAGGAGCATCATCTAGTCAGCCACCTATACTTAAGAAAAATATATTATCTACCCCCATCAAATTTGTTTTTGTTAAGGGCAAAGAGAAAATTGTAGAAGTTAACAATAAACCAACAGAAACTTCACAGAAAAATCAATCAAAGAAAAATAAAAATAAAAATTCACATAAAAATACTGTTAAACAAAATTCGTCGAACTCAGATCGATGAAATTAGTATTTTGCGTCGAAAGCCGATCGACGAACTCTGAACCCAGAGTTTGGGTATGATTACTCAAGAGAGGGTGCTCGAAGAAATCAACATGTTTCGTCGAACAGAGATCGACGATCGTGGAACACAGAAAGTGAGCATTATCGTTCTCTGAACCGAGATCGACGACATCAATACTTTCCGTCAACCTCAGCTCGACGAACTCAACCAAAATCGTCGAACTCAGAAAATTTCAACAGAAACTTGAATTCTTCTAGAAATTTTAATTATCCCAAATCATCTATTAATCCCTTTACCAAATGGATAATCTCACCAAGGAAATTTCATCCTCTAGGATATAAGAATTAACCAGAGTTCTCTTATATTTCTAGTTTTAAATTTGAGAAGAATCAAGGACCCAAGGTTACCTTGGTCAAGAACAGCTAATTTCTTATCTTACAGGTATAGAACTATCCTACCACAGATGCACAGTGGTACTTGGATAGTGGATGCTCAAAGCACATGACTGGAAGCAAAGACAACATAACCAACTACAAGTCAAAGCTTGGACTAAAGGTGATATTGGTGTACAAACAAGAAGTTCAAAGTCTACCAGATGGATGTCAAGAGTGCTTTTCTCAGTGGTGAACTTAAAGAGGGAGTATATGTGGAGCAACCACCGGGTTTTATCTCTATAACTCATCACTCTTTTGTTTTTAAATTGCATAAAGCTCTCTATGGTTTAAAGCAAGCTCCAAGAGCTTGGTATGAGACCCTAGTTAGTTTTCTTTTAGAACATAAGTTCACTAGGGGCATTGTAGATAGAACTTTGTTCATTAGGCATCATAAAGATAAAATATTGTTAGTACAAATATATGTAGATAACATTTTTTTTGGCTCTACTGATTCCAAACTATGCAAAAGGTTTTCTGACCTGATGCATTCCAAGTTTGAAATATGTAGCATGGGTGAGATTTCATACTTCCTTGGTCTTCAAGTGAAGCAATCCCTTGATGGCATTTTTATATCCGAGTCTAAATATGCTAAGGAGCTAATTAAAAGATTTGGGATGTATGATGCCTCAGCAATGAAAACATCCATGGCTTCGTATGCTGTGATTGATTCTGATGAACAGGGCAAGCCAGTTGATCAAAAAATATATAGGGCTATTGTTGGGTCCTTGTTATATATCATAGCAAGTAGGCCAGATATTATGTTTGCTACATACCTTTATGCTAGGTTCCAAGTGAACCGTAAAGAATCTAACCTTATTTTCTTAAAAAGGATTTTGAGATATATAAAGGGTTGCCCAAATCTAGGACTCTGGTATCCAACTGAGTCAGAATTTGAATTAAATGGATTCTCAAACGCTGACTTTGTTGGATGTAGAGTTGACAGGAAAAGCACATCAGGAACACGCCAGTTCTTGGTGATAGGATTGTGTCTTGGTTTTGTAAGAAATAGACATCTGTGTCAACTTCAACTGCAGAAGCTGAATACATAGTAGCTAGCAGTTGATGTTCACAAATATTGTGGATTCAAAACCAACTCCTGGATTTTGGTTACAATCTAAATAATTGAACTATATTTTGTGATAGTACCAGTACAATTTTCATTGTACAAAATCCAGTGCATCATAGTAGGACCAAGCATATAGAAATAAGGCATCATTTCATTAGAGATTGTGCAGACAAAAAGAAAATTAACCATGTCATTATCTCTACTGATTTGCAAAGAGCAGACATTTCACTAAACCATTAGATGAGAAGAAATATCGGTTCTTTTTAAATCATCTAGGCATGATTAATGGAGAAGGTCTAATTTGATTTCTGTCTGAGTCTTCAAGAATTGGTCACTTTTTGTCGAACGGAGGTCGACGATCTGTGAACTCTTCTTGAGATTTTTCGTCGAACTGAGATCGACGAAATCTCTCTATGAAGTCATTTTCATCGAACGGAGATCAACGTTCTTGCTTTAGAAAATATTTCGTCGAACGGAGATCGACGATCTATTTTCCCTCACTTCAAACTGAGATCGACGATATCATTTCTTCATGAAATTTTTCCGTCGACCTGAGCTCGAAGCTTTTCTTTTTCGCAGGACAGAGTTCGTCGTTTCACCTTCTGAAAACTTATAATATGGTTTTCATCGAACTCCATCCTGCACTTTTCAGTTCTTTTGCACTTGATCTCTTGTTTCCTTTTGCAGAGCAATGGTGATTTCTCCATCCCTCCTCTCAAACATGAAATTTGATGCTGCTTTTGATATCGACCTTGAATCGTTCAGTCACTCGGATCAAATATTCAAGGATATCCTTCAGTTGTTCGAAGCTCATAATCTACAGTACTTCATGACAACCAGAATCAAACTCCCAGTTTCAGAGATAAAGGAATGGATGTTTATTGCAAAGCTTCAGGATACCCCAGCCATTGTTGGCACCATTTCTGGTAATTAAGTTATCTTAACTCTAGATGTTTTAACTGAGGTTTTTGGATTTGTTAATGGGGATGATGATATTGAGTTATCTAGTAGTGAATTTACTGATATGCTAGATAGGTTGGGTCACTCTCAGGGAAACCCTAACCATTTACTCAAGAAGAATCTGTCCTTAGAATACAAGTTTTTGATAGATTTAATAGGCAAATTGTTATTGGGCAAACATTCTGCTAATGACCGTATCACCAGGCACCAATTCAACCTGATGTGTGCCCTAGTCAATAAGAAGTCAAAGAACTGGGGAATAATTTTCTTTGATTCTATCAAGAAGAAGCTAATAAGAAAATCTGGAGGATATGGAAGGATCCTAGGGATCTTCCTTCAGGCTAAGCGCCCAGAACTGTTGGTCTCCCAGACCACTTTCGTCAATGCTTCCAAGAGGATTATATCAGCTCTCTTTGGAAAATGGGAGAGGACTATGCCAAAGCCATCCAGGGCCTCCTCCTCCATAGCTTCAGAGGACTCCAGGGCAGTTATAGCCACTCCCCCACCTCTAGAAGAAGTTCTTCCATCCACCAGAATTCCTTCACCTCCTCAACAACAACCATCCACTATCATCCCTCCTGCTTCCCCTCTTCCACCACCATCACCTCCACATTCACCAGTCATTATCCATGAGGATACACCATCTCCACCTCCTCAATCACCTATTCATCATCATCTGGATGAAGTTCCATCCACCTCTTCACAGCCAAATTTCAACTTGATGTCACCTCCTCAACCATCTCTACATCATTCTCCAATCCACCATTCTTTAATTCAATCCCCCATCTAGGAAACCATCACTACCACAATTCCTACCACAATTCCATCCAACATTCCATATCCAACACTATGTCCAATTCATTCATCCACTCAGGACATCCTTCATCCTCAGATAATCCCCTCCATCTACCTGACATTCCTTTTACAGATATCCAATCAGCATTCTCTCTCTATCCAAAATGTGGACATACATACCCCTATGCCACTCCTGATCCTGAAAAGCTATATCTGAATTTTTCTAATGTTTCAAATGATTTGCTAAAATTCATTACTCCTCTAAGAAAACTCATAAATGAAGCCATTGCACCTCTTACTGACACCATGTCTCGTCTATCTACTCAAATTGCCTCCATCTCTTTTGTCCCTTCTTCTTCTAGGGGCTTGGCTTAGGACTCTCTGAAACCAGGCAGGGGGAGATGTTCAATGAAGAAGTTCCAGTTCCTTCTCCAGTAGCAGCAACAGTAGTAGTTTCTCTAGAAGCAGAAGTTCTAACAAAAATTATTGATACTAATGATGATGATTCAGATACTATTATGATTTGTGATGTAAATAATGACATAAGCATTGTTGGTGATTTCATGATAAATCTCACAGTTGATTTGGTTTCTTTATTACAATCTTTTGATTCTATATATAGCAACAATATTCCAGTTCCAGTTGTTTTAGTTTCAAATATGTCCAAAGCTATAGTGTGTTATTCATCCCCAATAAATCCTAAAATTTTGGATAAACTCAGGTCAAGCTTATTAGTTTTTAATAATGTTATAGAGCCAATAACTGAGCCTCAGGCATTCTCTCCACCAACATATGGCTGGTGTGAATCCCCAATACCAGACATGGATGAGATTATGTTTGTTGATATGGAAGATACTCCAGAAGTTCCTGTAGATACAATTACATAAGATGAAATTCCAATCCCTACTGTACCATCTGAGTCTCAGGCTAAGCTGAACATTTCTGCTGAACAGCTAAAGATGATTGATGCTTTGTATGATGATCAATTCAGTGAGTCAGATGATGAGGACTGAAAGTTTATAGTTGCCTACCTAAATCACCTAGAGGGGGTGAATAGGTGAATTGTGCGTCTTTTTGCGGAATAAAAAATTACAAACCAATGCACAGATCTATGTACCAATCAAACACAGACGAGGCAAGATTTATAATGGTTCCCCAACCTTGGGTACATCCACTTTACCTCACTGATCTAGCAATACACTAGACTTGGCTACTCCACTATCTCAGATTGAAAATCAATCCTACCCTCGAAACAATGTTCCTACAATCTCAATCCACAAAACAGATCTACACTCGGAAGATAAGACTTCCTACAATCTTGGAGACAAAAGCTCCTACACTCGGAGAAATTTCTCCTACAAGAATGAAATAATTTTTTTATAGAAATACAAACAGTGAATCTTCTTTTTCAGATCTGCAACTGTAGACCAGAAATTTCTTCTTCAAGACTTTACGGCTTTATCAGAATGATGAAGAGAAATCTCGACAAGATTGGATCTGAAACTTCTTGGCTTCTCACGATCGATCGAATCAGAAAATAAGGAGTTGAGCGAATCTCGATCTGAAAAGCCTTCCTGATCTGAATCCTCAAAAGATGAAACCCTAGCCGGTCGGGAATCAGCGACGGCGGCGGCGGTGGATTTTGTTTCTTGGAGAGAGAAAGAGGAAACAAAAATTCTTTTAGAAATAATCTTCTGAGAATAATCGTTGTTCTTAGATTAGGGTTTGTCGGTTTAGACAAGACCTTTTATAGGATCAGAAAAGATTCGACGTAATTGAGTCATTATAAGAGACATGTGGACCAATCACGTCAAAGTAAAATACTCAAGATATACATGATTACTCGAGTACATGCAGCACTACTCGAGTAGGTAGAAGATGATTACTCGAGTATATAAGAAAAACTACTCGAGAGAGTATGAGATGATTACTCGAGTACATGGAGTCAACTACTCGAGTAAATAAAAGAAAAAAGGAAATCAGCTACTCGAGTAACAAGAATAACATACTTGAGTACTTTAGTACTTACACGAGAGGTGTAAAAGATTACTCGAGTATAAGAAATACTACTCGAGTATATCTGAATGAACTACTCGAGTAATTAAGAAATACTACTCGAGACAAAGACTTAGAAAATTTCTGGAACAGGAAAACTGACTACTCGAGTATAGAAGTTGATCTACTCGAGACAAATGAAACTACTCGAGTATATAGAGATGACTACTCGAGTAATTCACTTAGAGAAATTTTCTGGAATGAAATTCTGGATTACACGAGTATAAACACTGGACTACTCGAGTAGTAGATGAACTACTCGAGTACATGACTTAGACTACTCGAGTAAGTGAGAACTACACGAGAATCAGAATTCAACTACTCGAGACAGAAGATAAAACTACTCGAGTACTATACAGTACTACTCGAGTATTTAACTTAGAAAACTTTGAGAAGAAATTTTTTGTAAATTCGAGAGGAGAAAGAAAACTACTCGAGTAGTTGTCTTAACTACTCGAGAGTCATAATTGACTACTCGGGATATATCTTAGCTACTCGAGTAGGAGTATTATTACTCGAGTATGAACCCAGTAACTTACTCGAGTAAGTAAAGAACTACTTGAGTACTTTACTTAGGAAAATTTTCTTGACAGAATTTTCTTTTTCTAAGGGATGACCAGCATCAAGTCTTTTCACATAGTCCTGGAGCTTGAATATGAAGTGTGTCCTAATAGAGAGGCTACACATGAGTCAACACCTTGGAGCACACAATGAGTGATTACATTGTATGGTCCTGTATTTGGTGACCCATTGTAGACTGACATTGGTGTACACTTCCCATAAGATTCCTGCAAACGCATAACTCAAACCAAGCATCAAATACAACTTAATTCATCTTAGTTCAAGGGTGACTTCATCAAATCTGGGTTAGTGTGGATACAATACCCAAAAATGTCCCCCTATTTGTAGAAGTCAGAACCCTTTACACTAAGGTGAATTATGGACATAAAAAGAATGCTAAATATATAAAGCAGTGTAAGCAAGCATAAGAACTATGAAAATTTTCTAGATATTCTTTTACTAATCCCTCCCCCTTTCTGACTTCAACAGATAGCTTGGTAATAGCATCTTCTTTGAAGAGTCCAACTTCTTCACAAATCTTCACCTTGGTTGCTTCAGCTCTTATGTCCAATTCCATCTTTGAACCTTGAGCCTTCTTGAAAATCCATCTTCTCTAGTCTTCTTTGTTGAGCATCCCAAGTTCAATTTTGAAGAACAAGAACTTGGTCTCGTTCAGCAGCTTCATAAAAATGTCTGTAATTTGCCTATCTGTAGAGACATATTGAAGGTCTATGTCCCCATGCTCCACATGCTCCCGGATGAAGTGATGACTTAGCTCTATATGCTTTGTCCGGCTGTGCGAGACTGGGTTGTTGGCTATTGTTATTGCGCTGGAAGAGTCGCAAAATAATGGAATCTTTTCAAACTTCATGTTGTAGTCCTCAAATTGATTCTTTATCCAGAGTAACTGTGCACAACAACTGCCTGTAGAGATGTACTTTAACTCAGCCGTTAAAATTGCCACACAGTTTTGCTTCTTACTACTCCAGGAGATAAGTCTTCTTCCAAAGAATTGACAAGTCCCGGAAGTGCTTTTCCTGTCGTCTTTGCTCCCTGCAAAATTTGCATCTGAAAAGCCTATTAGTTCGTTGTCATTACTTCTTGGGTAGCATAAGCCAAGATTTGGTGTACTTTTAAGGTATCTCAAAATCCGCTTTGTAGCAGCGTAGTGAGATTCATTAGAGTTCACCTGAAATCTAGCACAGACACATGTTGAGAACATTATGTCGGGTCTACTTGTCGTAAGGTAGAGCAAGGATCCAATTGTGCTTCTGTACTTGGTTTCATCAAAAGGTTTCCCTTTTTCATCCTTGTCCAGAGACATAGCTGAACCCATTGGAGTCCTCATCGAGGTTGCGTTCTCCATTCCGAATTTCTTAATAAGCTCTTTGGTGAACTTGGTCTGCGAGATGAAAATTCCATCTTCAGACTGTTTCACTTAAAGCACAAAGAAATACTTCTGCTCGCACATACTGCTCATTTCAAACTTCCCTTGCATAAGTGTTGAAAACTTCTTGGAGAGGTTGTCATCAGTAGAGCCAAAAATAATGTCGTCGACATAGATTTGCACTAGCAAAATCTTGCCTTTATTTTCCCTAAGAAATAATGTCTTGTCTATCTTTCCCCTTGTGAACTTGTTCTCAAGTAGAAAGCTAGACAGCGTCTCATACCAAGCTCGAGGAGCTTGTTTCAGGCCATATAACGCTTTATGCAGTAAATAAACGTAATCAGGAAAGTTAGAATCAACGAAACTTGGAGGTTATTCCACATACACCTCTTCCTCTATGTCACCATTAAGAAAGGCAGACTTCACATCCATCTGGTAGACAGTGAAGCCTTTGAGTGCAGCATATGGTAGGAATAACCTTATTGCCTCCAGCCTTGCCACTGGAGCGTACGTCTGGTCGAAGTCGATTCCTTATTCTTGATGATAGCCTTTTGCAACAAGTCTGGCCTTGTTCTTTACTATCGTTCCATCCTCATCCATCTTGTTCCTGTAGACCCATTTTGTTCCAATGACGTTCTTACCTTTGGGTCTTGGAACAAGCTTCCATACTTTGCAGCGCTTGAACTGGTTTAGTTCTTCTTCCATCGCCATTATCCATGATGCGTCTGAGTTTGCTTCCTCAAACCTCTTTGGTTCAACCTATGAGAGAAAACTTAAATATAGATTCTCATTAGTTGTACCTCTACGAGTTCTGACACCATCCCGGGGATCTCCTATGATCTGGTCCATGGGGTGATCCTTCAGATGTCTGAGCTCTAGAGTCCTTGCATCTGGATTATCTTCTATCATCGGGGTAACTTCTTCATCTTGATCATCAGCCTCTCCAATACGGGTTGGGCTGGTGATCTTGATGAACTTTTCACCTTTGTCTTTGGACGGTTCATCCAAGCTAATTTCTTTCAGCTTTACACCTGCATCTTCAATAAGCACACTAGAAGAGTTGCTTTACAGCAAGCTCGTCTCATCAAATACAACATGTATTGATTCTTCTACCACCAGGGTTTTTCTATTAAATATCCTATATGCCTTACTATGGCTACTATAACCTAAAAAATACCTTCAAAACTCTTTTCGCTAAACTTTGTAGTATGATACTTGCCATTGTTAAGCACGAAGCATTTACAGCCAAAAATTCTAAAATATGAGACTGTTGGTTTCCTGCCCTTCAGAAGTTCGTAAGGTGTCTTATCGTGGTTTTTGTTTATGAGAGCTCGATTTTGCACGTGGCATGCAGTGTTGACAGCTTCATCCCAAAAGTATTTCGGAAGTGAAGCATCACTCAACATGGTCCTACAGGCCTCTATGAGCATTCTATTCCTTCTCTCGGCCACTCCATTCTGTTATGGAGTATGAGGAGAGGAAAACTCATGAAAGATACCTAAGCTTTCACAAAATTCTGTCATGGCCCCATACTGGAACTCTGTTCTATTGTCACTTCTAATTTTGACTAAGCAGCAGTTGTACTCATTCTGAACTTGCCTGAAAAAATTAGCAAAGATGTCGAAGGTATCTGACTTGTGTTTCAGAAAGAACACCCACGCAAAGCGCGAGTAATCATCAACAATTACTAACGCATAATCCTTACCTCCCAAACTTCTAATTTGCAGTGGGTCAAATAAGTCCATATGCAGTAGATGAAGACATCTATTAGAATCCTTGCCAATAACGTTTTTAAAGGTAGCCCTTGTTTGCTTGCCTTTTACACATACATGACAAGGTTTATCTTTGACGTACTTGACATTTGAGGCGTCATGTACTAAGTTTATTGAAAATAATTTATTAATAGTTTTGAAATTAATATGTGCTAGTCTCTTGTGTCATTGGTCACCAAGCGACTGATGCTAAAGATCGCGGCAGTGAACCGGTGGCACAAGTATTATAAAATGGGCGAGTTTTCCCAAGTATCGATCTCTCAAGGAACACAGTAAGGTGGAGTTAATTTCGAGGAGGACTTGAGATTGAAGTCCTTAGGTCGGAGTTAACTAAGGGGGTTTTGATATTTGCGGAAAAAGAAAGAAAAAAATCTAACAACTACTCCTATGCAACGCCGCTATGCGATGCTTCGCCAGGCAGGATGGAAGACTAGTCGGGCCGCTATGCACCAAATCACTAGGCGGATGGGCGAGTATGCTTGCAGATGAGGTGATGAGAATGGTAGAATGAGGTTCGTGAGAACCTCTTCGCTACGCACGCAAGTAGCAATTGCTAGTGCGGCAAGGGTGGATGGATGGTGGATGGACAAATAGGCACACCTCAAGTAAATAACGAAAACATACGATCACATAGACATGATTACATATAAACGTATATTACACTAAACATAACTTCATCAAATACAAGGAGTTCAAATCAACAACAAGAGAAGAAAAGTGTGCGAAATCGACCGAATCCTAAGTCTTGCTGAGGATTCACGGTTGGAATTATCGGGTTGTCAATCCGCGTCCAAGCTCGGTCCTCAACTGTGTTCAGGGTAGAGAAGGGCTGTCACCACTTTCCAATGGCCCGTCTTCTTCGTGTCACGATTCGGTGGAGGATGGCACAACTTCTCCTAGCTTGATAGAGAAAGTTAGGTCAAGCTCTTCTTGAAGCTCAAAGATGAAGGAGGAGGCCGAGAGGAAGCTTCGGCTTGGATTTGGCGGTGAAAGCTTGCCCGGAGCACCTCCCTACGATGGAAGATGAAGGGGAATGGCGGAACCCTTCCTCGGAGACGAAAACGGCGGAGAAATGTCGAGCGATCCCGAATTAGGGTGGAACCTGTGAATTTATAGATTGCAGAAATTATAATGCACATGACCAGTGGCGCACGACTAGTGGTCGTGCGCACTATGTCCAGTGGTAGTGCGTTTGCCCCATCCAGAACTTGGAAAAATATGGAATCAATGCACACGATCAGTGGCGCACGACCAGTGGTCGTGCGCACTGTGTCCAGTGATAGTGCGTATACCCCAGGAAGATTCTGAAAATAAGGGAACATTACGCACGAGTAGTGGCGCACGACCAGTGGTCGTGCGCACTATATCCGATGATCGTGCGCAGTATTCCTGCTTCCAAATGTCCCCGGAACACACACACGAGTACCAATAGGAAAAACAGACCACTGATATTTGTAGATATTCCAGGCAATCACAAAAAGGGAGTACAAACATTAAAAGTGCAAAAATACACAACCACGGGCCTAAGTGTGCACTTCCTATGGAAATAAAGATAAGATGAAATATGTACGATAACGAACTAAAAGCGAAGGAAAACAAGCCCAGATGAGTCCGAAAATAGGTATAAAAAATGGACTCATCACACCCCCAGACTTAACTGTTTGTGCGACCTGAGCAAACAAAATCTAAGCAGATAGGGAAAATGATTAGTTAACAAAGAAATTGAAAAACAAAGTACCATGCGAAGTCGCATGCTCGCGTGCGTAAAAATACAATAGAGAAAATTTCTAAGTATGCATAATTTTTTATATTTTCACAATGTGTATCAAAATTTTATTACAACTCAAAAATAGAATTGCGGTGAATCAACCGGTCACGCATAGGAAGAAAGTAGGCAGGCCACTAAGGTGAGCTTTGCCAAAGATCGGGGCTCAGGATCACCTCCAAAGGAATCCACCAATGTCGGGGACCATACGCTTGCCCGTTCACACTCTCTCCATGACACTAGTTACACTCAAGCGCAAATCCGTAGGACTTTAGGATAATCACGGGGCTTGGGTTACAGTGAGGCAAACAATGATAAAAAGAAAGGCTATGCACCTAACCCAAATGAGCTAGCCTAAAAAGAATCCAACTGATAACCACAATATATGCAGGTACACCACACCTTCACACTTAACGTTTAACATATGGGTGTGTGCACCGCCTACTCCAAATATAATCACATTTCTAAAAAGATTTTCGATTTAAACTTTTTCTTTTCACTTTTTTTTCTTTACAAATATTTTTTTTTCTTTTTCTTCATTTTATTTGCACAATTCAACAAATATAAACTTGGGAGCACTTCCACATTTTCACAAATAATAACACCACATCACATCCCAACATAAAAAAATATAAAACACTAAACTCGACTTTGGTGTGCGACTAGGATAGGCTATGGGGCTTTGGTGAATGAAGGTGGAGTTAAATCAAAATAAGGGTAGGCACAACGGGGCTAGCGAGGATATGACGTTAGGAACCGTACAAAGCTCAACCGGGCCAAAATGATGGCCTACATCACGCTTACGCTAGACTAATCAAGTACCCATGCTTCGAGAGTAGCTTGGGGCACGTTCTTAGCCACTGAGGAAGATGATCCTTCCTCCCAACTCGAGCAAAACGAGTCTAGTGACGGCTACACACATTCCAATACTCCATTTGATTCACACCGGATTCACCAACTTTTGAGTAGATTAAAAAGATCTTTACGCAAATAGAAAAGTATAAAACCATAAGCATACAGAAAAATTAAATCTACTCGAATTTCTACACGAGACGAGAGCAGTTGACTAGAAACACAACAAGGTCTACATTTTACTCTGTCTCTCAATCCTAAGCCAGCACCATAATTTTCCCAAATCTAACAAAGAAATGAGTTTAACTCGCGGCACACTAACAGCTAAGCACGCGCTCAAGTAGGTGCAGTGGTGTGCAGTGCAATGAACTAATCAAAATAAAACTATAAAAGCTTCTAGTATGCACATGAAATATGCGCGTGCAATAGGTAACAAATCTCTCCCCCGAACTTAAACTAAACTACACAGCATATGATAGAGAAATTAAAATCATAGAGAGCTAAGGGAAGAGGTTACCCAATGCTCAGCCAGTGAGCATACCAGAAGACGCGTGGAAACCTTAAGCAGGCCCACCATACGAAGAATCACAACCCTGCCAATACGAATTTTCCATGAATACCTGCAGGGGTGAGCTCCGCAAAAACAAAAGAAAAATATACAAAATACAAAGAAATACTAAAACTAAGCTAAACATGAAAAATAAAAATACAGGAAATGAAAGATAAGTACTGGGGTTATTGTCATCCCAGCACGACTTATTAAATTATATATAGTTATAGCTAATGGGTCTATGAAAAGAAAAATGCACAGGTAACTGGCCTAATATCCGTTGCGGTAACGGGTACCGATACAGTGATAAAATAGTTACCCCTCTGCCTAAATAATCATACCTGCTCCTTGCAGGCAGAGGAAATAGGAAGTAGGATGAGTAGGAGGCCTGGTCCTTACACATCTCACCACAAAACAAATACTTGCCTAGCAAAGTATCGTCTACTACAGGGAGAAGGCAGGAGGAGAAAGCAATCAATGGAGCTTCCTCAACAGAGGAGGAATCAACCTCCTCATGAGAGGGGATGCTATCATCGATGACTTGAGCTGAAAGCTCCAAGTCCTCCTGAAGCTCCTGCGGAGAATCAACCCGCCCAGGCACATATAAAGAAGGGGGATCAAGAAATAAAGGAGAAGAAGAACTAAAATAATCAGAAATAGGGGGAGTGGTCCCAGTCTCACTCCCAGCAGGATCCCGACATAGATCATCGACGACATCATATGAGTCATGGCAAGGGGAATCCACGAGCTTGAGGTCCTCGGTGGTGGTTTGGACCTCCTCGTCCATCAAGGAAGTGGAAAAGTCCTCAACAAAGAGGATCTCCTTATCAACACAACTCGGTGCGTCCACATGTTCCAAGATGTAATACTATCCATTAATGAAAATAATATCCTCGTCAAACATGGGCACATCCTCAGGCCCAGAATCACAATCCGGCCGAACATCATCAACCGACTCACTAAAAATAGGGATAGATAATTCTTGCAAAGAAGGCGGAGGAACAACAGCATCCGAGAAAATATGTGCGGGTTCCTTCGGGGGTGAATCAACAAAAGGGGAAGAGTGCATGCGAAGAGACAGTGCCACAATGTCGTCACACCGATTAGCAGAAAGTTTGATGGGCATATCTGCAGTAGTCCCCCATAGACAAGGTGGTGCTGCGAATATATCATCAGAATCAGAAGGGGCAGCCATTTGAGAGGGTGATAGAGTGAATCGGATGCCCGGTTCATCATCCTCCTCCAACTGGCGCTGAAATTCCGTGCAATCTTTCAACACATGCTTGGTGCTACGACAACACAAACACCGTTTTCCATTACTCCTCGGTCCAGGAGGGACCAGAGAGGAATAAGAAAAAGATGAATGCGTAGAAGAGGAGTGACCATAAGACCTGGGTTGGGTGTATGAAGTACCATAGGAATACGGTGCTCCATACAATGAACCACGAGAATTATGCTCACAATCATCAGTGGGGCACTCATCACTACCATGCCTATAATCCCTGCACCATCGGCAACGAATATTCATATAAGAATACATGGTGCAACAAGAAGAATTCACCAACAGAAAGTTTCTAAGCAACAATTAACTACACAACACAGATAAAAGAATAGGAAAACCTGCTACAGAAAAATTAAAACTAGAAGAGGAACAAATAAAAACAAGAAACAGATTCTAAAAACTAAATCAAAGAAGAAACATGAAATATACAAATGGAAAAGGTCTTCTATCTCCTATCTTCCTCTCCAAAAACTCATACGACTGTGTTCCCCGGCAACGGCGCCAAAAACTTGATGTTAAAGATCACGGCAGTGAACCAGTCGCACAAGTAATATAAAATGAGCGAGTTTTCCCAAGTATCGATCTCTCAAGGAACATAGTAAGGTAGAGTTAATTTCGAGGAGGACTTGAGATTGAAGTCCTTAGGTCGGAGTTATCTAAGGGGGGTTTTGATATTTGTGGAAAAAGAAAGTAAAAATCTAACAAGTACTCCTATGCAACGCCGCTATGCGATGCTTCGCCAGGCGGGATGGAAGACTAGTCGGGTCGCTATGCACCGAATCACTAGGCGGATGGGCGAGTAGGCTTGCGGATGAGGTGATGAGAATGGCGAAATGAGGGTCGTGAGAACCTCTTCGCTACGCACGTCACTAATAATTGCTAGTGCGGCAAGGGAAGATGGATGGTGGATGGACAAATAGGCGCACCTCAAGTAAATAACGAAAACATACAATCACATAGACATGATTATACATAAATGTATATTACACTAAACATAACTTCATCAAATACAAAGAGTTCAGCTAAATCATCAACAACAAGAGAAGAAAAGTGTGCGAAATTGGCCGAATCCGAAGTCTTGCTGAGGATTCACGGTTGGAATTGTCGGGTTGTCAATCCGCGTCCAAGCTCGGTCCTCAACTGCATCCGGGGTAGAGAAGGGTTGTCACCACCTTCCAATGGCCCGTCTTCTTCATGTCACGATGCGGTGGAGGATGGAACAACTTCTCCTAGCTTGATGGAGAAAGCTAGGTCAAGCTCTTCTTGAAGCTCAAAGATGAAGGAGGAGGCCGAGAGGAAGCTCCGGCTTAGATTTGGCGGTGAAAGCTTGCCCGGAGCACCTCCCTACGATGGTAGATGAAGGGGAACGGCGGAACCCTTCCTCAGAGACGAAAACGACAGATAAATGTCGAGCGATCCTGAATTAGGGCGGAACCTGTGAATTTATAGATTACAGAAATTATAATGCACACGACCAGTGGCGCACGACTAGTGGTCATGCGCACTATGTCCAGTGGTAGTGCGTTTGCCCCAGCCAGAAATTGGAAAAATTTGGAATCAATGCACACGATCAGTTGTGCATGACCAGTGGTCATGCGCACTGTGTCCAGAGATAGTGCGTATACCCCAGGCAGATTCTGGAAATCAGGGAACATTGCACAAGAGCAGTGGCGCACGACCAGTGGTCGTGCGCACTATATCCGATGATCGTGCGCAGTATTCCTGCTTCCAAACGTCCCCGGAACACGCACATGACCCCTGTACTAATAGAAAAAATAGACCACTGATATTTACAGACATTCCAGGCAATCACAAAAAGGGAGTACAAACATTAAAAGTACAAAAATACACAACCACGGGCCTAAGTGTTCACTTCCTATGGGAATAAAGATAAGATGAAATATATACGATAACGAACTAAAACTGAAGTGCAAGCGAAGGAAAACAAGCCTAGATGAGTCCTAAAATAGGTATAAAAAATGGACTCATCAGCGACGCACTATCTTTTGCAAAAAAACACACTGGTGTTGAAGAATCTATACAAATGAAATTCAAGCAAAATATGTTTCTGCTTCGAGTGCCGGATAGAAATGTTTCCATATTGTCAACAGATTTTATCAAGCACTTATCAGCGTGAAACACAACTATGTATCATTTATCACAGAGTTATCTTATGCTTATAAGGTTATGTTCCAAACCTTCAACGTAAGCCACATCTGAGAATGATACATTACCGTTCGTAATCATACCGTAGCCTTTAGTGATTCCATGGTCTGAACCTCCAAAGATGACCTTCGGTCCGTTCACGACTGGAGTAAAGTTCTGAATTAGTCTTCTTATCCCGGTCATATGCCGAGAGCATCCACTGTCCAAATACCAGATTGGCGTTTTGGTGGCCTTTGGACATACCTGCAATCACAATCAGTTTGCCTTAGGAACCCAAATACGTTTGGGTCCTTGGTCTTGGGTTAGAACACTCCCCCTACGAATATTAGCATTAGGAGTGGTCTTCCTCATATTGCCAACATGTGGGGTTGTAGCATTTCTGGGATTAAACCAGCAATCAATGGCAAAGTGACCAATTCTGCCACAACACCAACATTCAAATCTGTTGTATCTTTGCCATATGTTCTCCTTCTTGACCTTTTGGAATTGTGGTCTAGCAGGGGCAGCATTCTTGGAGGAAGAAGCTTCATGATGATAGCAATCACATGATTTCTTCTCCTTCATTGGCTTTTCTACAACAGGCTTTGCCTTTGGTGCCTTCTTGAAGTTATGGCCATGATTGAAAGGGCCATAGCTCTGAAGAATCACTTCTTCATAAGGTGCCTTAAAGACACTTTTGCCAAATTTTCTGGGGCGAGTCCATCCTTGATAACAGGACTTTGGCTCTACATAAGTAGGCCTTACAAAGTGTCCGTATGATGAGTCGAGATCAAACTCGTTTGAAGGAAATATAACCTTTTTGAATGAGGTCTGATCTTGAGGGGCTTTCCCCTTATCTTTGGCTAAGGCCTTTTTGGCGGCCTTATTCTTCCGTTGAGCCTTGTTTCTCCTAGAAGACTTACTAGGAGCTTTTTCATGACCTAGTCCAGCACCCTTGGCCTTAGCTGAGAATTCAGCAACGAATGGAAGAACAGTCTTAGGCTTCGAGAAACTTTCAACAAGTTTCTTTTTAGCGGCGAGTTGTTCTTCCAACTCTTTGATGATTTTCTCTTTAAGATCAAGGTGCTCTAGAGCCTTGTTATATTCTTCAATAGTATTATTGAAGTTCTCTTCGAGCGAGTCAGTCTTTGAGACTTTCTCTCTCAAGGCGCTCTCTTCAACTTTGAGAGACTTTATCTCTTTAGCCTGAGTTTTCACGACTCGGTGACATTTGTCGTAAGCCATGATTAACTCCTTATATTGGGCCATGAGTTCTGACTCATCGTCAGCAGAGCTATCCTTATAATCATGTTTACAAACTTCAGAATCAGAAAGAGGAGTGTGAAAGTTTACCCTCCCAGTGAACTGGGGCTCTTGTTCATCATCAGTTTGAGCCATGAGCCCAAAATAGGCTTCTTCTTCTTCACTCGACTCAGATGAGTCAGAGTCACTAAGAATCTTGCACTTTTTGGCCATCAAGCTCTTCTCTGTCCTCTTCTTATTGTACGAGGATTTCTTTTCCTCTTTTCTACCACCCTCCTTCTTCTTGTGAGGGCAGTCAGCGATGACATGTCCTGGCTTATTACAACAATAATAAATAATGTTAGTAGAAACATGTTTGTTCTGTTTAGAATTATACCTGTCAAGGCTACTTGAGCCTTTTCATTGATGATCACCATCATGTCGTGATCTTCTATAAGAGGCGTCCTTGCCTTTCCATTGCTTCTTTTTGTTCAAGAATTTCTTGAACTGTCGAGAGAGTAGTGAGAACTCTCCTTCTGATAGTTCAGATCCTGAGGTGCTTAGCTCTGAGGTTTCTTCTTCACTAACTTCTTGTGCTGGAGTAGGAGAAACAACCTTTGTCTTCTTAGAGGTGTCTGCCTTTAAATCAACAGACTTCTCTTTGAATGTAGGTCTGCTCTTCTCTTCTTCAGCCTTTCTGGTGTTGAGTTGAAGCTCATATGACATAAGCTTCCCGAAGAGATTCTGAGGATTTGTCTCGGCCAGTTTTCCAAACTCCCTTATGGCACAGACCTTGTTATCCCATTCCTTAGTTAGGGATCTCAAGAACTTATCATTTAGCTCTCCATTAGTGAAGACTCTGCCATATACCCTTAGCCCATTCACTATCTTGAAGAAATTCTCAAAGGTGTCATCATTGGTATCTTTGTTTCCCTGTCGAAAAGCTTCATACTTCTGATTAAGAAGGGATCTTCTGTCATCCCTCACTTCTTCTGTACCTTCCATTAAGGTAACTAGAGACTGCCATATCTCCTTTGCAGACTGGCAGTGAATCAGGTTTTGCAGCATTGAATCATCGACTGCACTTGCTATAATATTTTTTGCCTTTTTGTCCAATGAGACAAGTGCAATCTCATCCTTATCTAGATCCATAAGTTTCTTTGAGACTTTCTTAGTTGGATCTATAGTGGAGACGGTCATGGGAATATAAGGACCTTCTTCAACTATCATGAATATTCTTGGATCCACAGCTTCCATAAAGAACTTGATTCTCTCTTTCCACATGGGAAAATTATTTTTAGTGCACAAAGGAAGCTTGGCAAAATCTTTAGCCTTGTCCATTGTTGGTAGATCTCAAAAGACAACTATTGAAGGATCTGATTAAGGTGTTAACCTTTTAACGATCAACCTCCCTCTGATACCAATTGAAAGTTTATAGTTGCCTACCTAAATCACCTAGAAGGGTGTGAATAGGTGAATTGTGCGTCTTTTTGCGGAATAAAAAATTACAAAACAATGCACAGATCTATCTACCAATCAAACACAGACGAGGCAAGATTTATAGTGGTTCCCCAACCTTGGGTACATCCACTTTCCCTCCCCGATCTAGCAATACACTAGACTTGGCTACTCCATTATCTCGGATTGAAAATCAATCCTACCCTCAGAATAATGTTCCTACAATCTCAATCCACAAAACGGATCTATACTCGGAAGATAAGACTTCCTACAATCTCGGAGACAAAAGCTCCTACACTCGGAGAAATTTCTCCTACAAGAATGAAATAAATTTTGTATAGAAATACAAACAGTGAATCTTCTTTTTCAGATCTGCAACTGTAGACCAGAAATTTCTTCTTCTAGGCTTTGCGGCTTTATCAGAATAATGAAGAGAAATCTCAGCAAGATTGGATCTGAAACTTCTTGGCTTCTCACGATCGGTCGAATCAAAAAATAAGGAGTTGAGCGAATCTCGATCTGGAAAGCCTTCTTGATCTGAATCCTCAAAGATGAAACCCTAGCAGGTCGGGAATCAGCGACGGCGGCGGCGGCAGATTTCGTTTCTTGGAGAGAGAAAGAGGAAACAGAAATTCTTTTAGAAATAATCTTCTGATAATAATCGTTGTTCTTAGATTAGGGTTTGTCGCTTTAGACGAGACCTTTTGTAGGATCAGAAAATATTAGACATAATTGAGTCATTATGAGAGACACGTGGACCAATCACGTCAAAGTTTATGAATAAGACCGTTAGTTTGGACTTAACGAATTTTCGAAAAAATCAAAGTAAAATACTTGAGATATACAAGATTACTCGAGTACATGCAGCACTACTCGAGTAGGTAGAAGATGACTACTCGAGTATATGAGAAAAACTACTCGAGAGAGTATGAGATGATTACTCGAGTACATGGAGTCAACTAATCGAGTAAATAAAAGAAAAAAGGAAATCAGCTACTCGAGTTACAAGAATAACATACTCGAGTACTTTAGTACTTACACGAGAGGTGTAAAAGATTACTCGAGTATAAGAAATACTACTTGAGTATATCTGAATGAACTACTCGAGTAATTAAGAAATACTACTCGAGACAAAGACTTAGAAAATTTCTGGAACAGGAAAACTGATTACTCGAGTATAGAAGTTGATCTACTCGAGACAAATAGAACTACTCGAGTATATGGAGATGACTACTCGAGTAATTCACTTAGAGAAATTTTCTGGAATGAAATTCTGTATTACACGAGTATAAACACTGGACTTCTCGAGTAGTATATGAACTACTCGAGTACATGACTTAGACTACTCGAGTAAGTGAGAACTACACGAGAGTCAGAATTCAACTACTCGAGACACAAGATAAAACTACTCGAGTACTATACAGTACTACTCGAGTATTTAACTTAGAAAACTTTGAGAAGAAAATTTTTGTAAATTCGAGAGGAGAAAGGAAACTACTCGAGTAGTTGTCTTAACTACTCGAGAGCCAAAATTGACTACTCGAGATATATCTTAGCTACTCTAGTCGGAGTATTATTACTCGAGTATGAACCCAGTAACTTACTCGAGTAAGTGAAGAACTACTCAAGTACTTAGGAAAATTTTCTTAACAGAATTTTCTTCTTCTAAGGGATGACCACCATCATGTCTTTTCACATAGTCCTAGAGCTTTAATATGAAGTGTGTCCCAATAGAGAGGCTACACATGAGTCAACACCTTGGAGCACACAATGAGGGATTATATTGTATGGTCCTGTGTTTGGTGACCCATTGTAGACTGACATTGGTCTACACTTCCCATAAGATTCCTACAAACACATAACTCAAACCAAGCATCAAATACAACTTAATTCATCTTAGTTCAAGGGTGACTTCATCAAATCTGGTTTAGTGTGGATACAATACCCAACATGGACTCTGAGGATTCTGAAGATTCTAGCTCCAGGAAAAGGAAATTGAAGAAGATGGCCCCTTCTAAGGTTGTTTCTAAATCTACTGATTCTAATGATGTGCCTTACTATATTTTGAAAGGAGTGACCCTTGGCCCCAATACACCTCATTGGATGAGGTACTCGAAGAATGAACAGAAGGCTAGAAAGAAGAGCAGGAGATACTCTCCTCCACCTCAATTCAAGAGAGGTCCTCCTCCTCCTCCTCCAGCTCCTGGAACTTCGGGAAATGTTTCTCAAATAACATCATCTCAGCATTCCAAGCCTTCCTCCTATCAGAGATATGACAAATCCTCTATGTCTGAGTCAAGAAGCAGGTATAGCAGTGGCAGAAAGCATCAGTCTGAAATTCAAGAAGTCCTCCTTCTCCAACTCCTGTTCCATACTGTGATCCAGAATTGGAACCCAATTACATGATGGCCAGACTTCAAGAGACTATAGGTCTTTATCAAATTAGAAGAGATAAAGAAGAAGTTAAGGATGCAAGCCAATTCACTACTATGTCAACCTACAGGAAAAAGGAACTCCAATGGTATAATAAGGCTAAAACTCCCTTTAATATTGATACCTACATGAACTTGCATCTAGAAGCAGTGGTACCTAGAGCTGCTTCAGTGACAATTCTTGGAGCAGAAGATATGAAGATGACAATGCAGCAAACTACTGATCCCAACAGACAAATCATCTTCACCAAACCTTTAACTGGGGCTTCTCAAGATAAATCCAAAAGAGTTTGACATTTTCTTTTCTGCTTTTGAACTTAACTTTTTTTCATCGTAAATATGTCACAGGGTAATCTTGTTTATATCTGCTGAAACTTTATAATTCTGCCAGATATTATTTTTTTTGCTTTGTGATTTTTTTTATTGTTGTTCATAGTGACCTCACCCAAATAGGGCGAGATTGTTGGAACCACACCTTATTTAGGGTTGATTTGGGCTAGGTTTACCATTAGGTTTTCTCTGATGACCCACATGCATAGTCTAGGGTCATAAGTCTTTTTCTAGGTCTTGGTTAGGTCAACAAACTTAGCTTGGATTGGATAAACCTTCAGAAGACAGAGATAGAAGACTTTCAGAGAAATGCAGTTTTTCTTAGAGCAGAAAAGTCATTCGAAGATTGCTGAACTAAGCTCGACTTTCGTCGATCGGAGATCGACGAACTCAGTTCTTTCTCTGAGCTGAGTTTGACGAAATCCTTACTGAGATCGACGAACTCAGATTTCTTCTTTGAGCTGAGTTTGACGAAATCTTTGCTGAGATCGACGAACTTTGATCTCTTCCTAGAAGTTCAGCACGACGATATGATTATCTCAGTTCGATGATTTTGGAGCTCAGATTGGAAAGTGAATTTTCTGTTCAGAGATCTTGGAGCTCAACTCGACGAAAGAGAGGTTCCGTTCGACGATTTTTATATTGCTTGTCTGCCTTATTCAGCTCGATGATATTGAATCTCAGGTCAACGAAATATGTTGAGTTCACTATTCTATGGTAGATTCTGTTCGACTATTGTTGGGTACATTGGAAAATGTGAACCAGATTTGGAGAAGTCTTTCCTAACTCAATGATATGCATCAAGTTGTATTTGATGTTGTGTTGAGTTATCATGTGCAGGTTAAGTAAATGGAAAGGAAAATTCACTAAGTACTTGTGTCGACACTTGGGAATGGCTGTGTCGACACCAAGGGCCAGATTGTGTCGACACCCAGAATTTGTGTCGAAACATAGAAAATCTGTCGACAACGCAGTGTCGACACTAAGGGCCAGACTTGTGTCGACATCATCAGAAGTTGTGTCGACACACAGAGAAGCTATTGACACATTTCAGAATTCTGTCGACACATTCCAGAATTCTGTCGACAATGACTGTGTCGACACACAGAACTTGTATCGACAAACAGTAGAATTCTATCGACACCAACTTTGTCAAGACAAGGAGTGTTTGTGTCGACACACAGGACTTGTGTCGACACATTCCATAGAAGCTGTGTCGACAACAACAAGGCTTGTGTCGACACATGGACTATGTGTGTTGACACATATGAAGTATTCAGTCGACATTCTCTGCTGCTGAGTCAAAGTCCAATGAAGGCTGAAGTAATACAACTGAAGACTTGTTAGCTGTCATTACTAACATTGCGGTCACATCTGTCAGAGGTGTCAGAAGACAGTTTGAAACTGGAACAGCCGGTTACCATGGATGAAGCCTATAAATATATATGCTCTCTCAACAATTGCAAAATGAACCACAATAACAACAAGAACAACAGATACAGAACAGAGAGAAGTTATTCAAGCCAATCAATTATAATCTCTGAAGGATTGAGAATCCAGAAGAAGAGAAAGAAACAGTCAACTGATTGTAGAGAGAGAAAAACAAGAAGGAGAGAAGTTCTCATCCAGTGAAGGCAGATTCTGAACAGTCTGCCTGAAGAATTCAGATCAAGTCTGAAGAAGAATTCAGATTAATTTCTGAAGGAAGCTGATTGAATATTAATTTCAACATCAAGAAGATCAACCCTACTGTGTTCATATTCAAGAAGCTTTGAAGAAAGCTAAGTCAGGTTGCTCCTTAAGAAATTAGTTCTATCAAGAATTGATCAAGAAGCCTTCAACAAATTCTCTCTCCATCTGGTTGAAGATATCAACAACTTTTCATCAATAATTTTGTAGGATCTATACTAGATCTGAGTGTAGGAGATTTACATCTCTAAGTTGTAAGCCTAAATTATAAAGGCTGAGGTAGGGCTGTGTGCCTGAGGTAGGGGAATCTGTTCCCTGAGTTGTAGGCCTGTGATAGAGGATGAGGTAGGGATGTTGTCTGAGTTGTAGGAGTGGGTGACAATCTGAGTTGTAGGCCTATGGAAGAGGCTGAGGTAGGGCTTGTGCCTGAGTTATAGGAGTGTGGATTCACTCTGAGTTGTAGGAACCAGTCTTGGTTCTGAGCTGTAAGATCTGCGGATCTAAGAAGAAGGAAGGAAGTTAGGCTAAATCTAGTACACTACTAGATAGGCGAAAGGGGAAAGTGGATGTACCCATCATTTGGGGAACCACTATAAAACTGGTGTGCAATCTGTGAATGTTGTGTATGTGAATGCTGTGTTATACTTTCTGCTGAATACATTGCTGAACTAGATAGAATTATCTGGCTAAGTTAGAAAAAGAATTGAACCTATTCACCCCCCCTCTAGGTGTTTAGAACATCTTGAAACCAATTCTTTCAAGTGGTATCAAAGGGAGGTTACTCAAAGAATAGACATAACAGTCTGATTAGATCTCCAAGGCAGAAATCTATTAGGCAAAATGGGTTCCATTAAGAATCATAAGGAGTTTGGTTCTATGAAGTTACCTATATGCAGGAAAGATATTTTTGGCATATGGAAAGAAAGAGTTAGATTGTTTATGGAAGCTTCAGATCCAAGAATCTATATGACAGTCAAAGAAGGGTCATTCATTCCAATGAAAGTCTCAGTTCTTGATGCAAATCTAAGGACACCAAAGGAATATTCTGAAATGACAAAGGATGAGATCATCTTAGCTACTATGTATAAGAGAGCACAGAATATAACAGTCAGTGCCATAAATGATTCAACATTCCAAAATTTGATTCACTATAAGACCTCAAAAGAAATGTGGGACACCCTGATTGTCTACATGAAGGGTTCAGAAGAGGTGAGAGAAGACAGAAAGTCTATGCTGAATCAGGAGTATGAAAGTTTTAGACAATCTAAAACAGATAGCATAACTGAATGTTACAAGAAATTCTTCAGAATAGTTAATGAACGGATATCATATGGGAGAGTATTCAGCACATATGAGTTAAATGATAAGTTTCTGAGATCATTGACTAAAGACTGGGACACTAAGATATGTGTCATTAGGGAAGTGGCCAGACTAGCAAAAATTTCACCTCCAACATTATTTGGCAAACTGCTTTCATATGAAATGCAGCTGATGGTCAGAAAGGAGGAGGAGAAAAGTAATAAAGTTGATTACAGAGATAAGTTAGTGGCTTTCAAGACTGAAGTAATAATAAAGGATAGGAGGATGTCTCCATCACCTCCTAGGAAAGTTGTAGAAGTTGTTTCAGAAAGTTCAGACAGTCACACATCAGATAGTCCAAATTCTGATCAAAATAATTTCAAAGGTTTTTGAAGAAGAAACAGTGGAGATCCAAGCCATCATCCTCATAATCCAAGGATGATTACTATTAGAAAAAGAAATCCTCTAGGAAGGACAGGTATAGCTCTAAACCTAGTAAATTATCTTCAACTAAGATTGTTTGTTATTACTGCAATAGGCCAAGACATGTGGTAGCTGATTGTCCTGACAAAAGGAAAGAATCTAATGATAAGAAGAAACTAAAAAAACAAGCGCAAGAAGGAGAAATCCCTTGTTGCAAAGAAGTAAAAAAGTTGGTCAGATTCTTCATCATCAGATTCTGAGGCTGAAGCTGAAGCATATATAGGACTATTGGAAACTGAAGAGGATGTAGATTAGGCTGAATTCTTGAAGTGGCTGGATTCAGTAAATGAAATTTAAGAACCTTGTTATAAAGAGCTGATGGCCTTGACAGAAGAAGACCAGTGCCAGGATCAGCCTGGATCTAGTAAGGTAAATAATTTTTCAATAGATTCTGATTACTATAATGGTTCAGAATCAGAATCATCTGCATCAAGAGATGTAGATGAATCTGAATCTGAAGGAGATGTTCATCAACTTATTGATGAATATGGTGACCTGCTGCAAGCACTTAAGAAAAGCAGAATCCTTAATAAAGCACAGGCCAAGGAAATTGTTGATCTTAAGCTGGTTGCTTTGGATTCAGAAAAATTGTTGGATCTAAAGATGAATGAAGTAGCCAAACTGAAAAATATAACTGTTATTCAGATGGGTACTATTATATTTAAGAATGATCAAATCAAAAGTTTGGGTGTCAAACTTCAGAAGGAAAAGGATCTGGTGGCTAAGTTCTCTAAGCCAAAATCAGTTTTACCTTTAATTAATGACTTTATTCCTAAAAAGGGTAAGACTGGATTGGGCTTTGAGGGAAATGCAAGGGCTGCCAATTCCAAAACAAAAGGCAAAGCCCCAGTACAGCCTCTAGCCTTCACCCCCCCCCCCCCCCCATTTCCTTCAGAAAAGTATGGCAGCCAACTAATAGATATGATCATGATATCATACATGGTTATGGTAAGCCTGAGATTCTGAATGACAAGGGTGTAGCTCTAGCACTCAAGCAAAGAACAGTTGTACCAACATTATTACGAACAGCTGACAGCAATGCTGTTAAAACTGTACCTAAAAAGAGGTATAATAGATATGAGTGTTGGTGTTGTGGTAAGATAGGGCATTATGTCATGGATTGCTGGCACAACACCAGTGTCAGGAAGAATGTCAGCTTACCTGTGAGGAAGGTTGCTGGTAAGAATATCAAGTTTCATTCTAACATGAACCTAAAACCCAATAAAAGTTGGGGTTCTAAGGTAAATTAATTTTATTTGCTGCAGGTGGGTCCAAGTTTCCATACCCCTATATGGTACTTGGACAGTGGATGTTCCAGGCACATGACTGGGACAAGAAGAATGTTAAAGGAGTATACTCCCATAGAGAATGGACCCAAAGTGATCTTTGGTGGATCAGAAAAAGGGGTCATAAAAGGGTTTGGTAATATTTCTTCTAGTTCTATAACAATCACTCAAGTGGCTTATGTAAAAGGTTTGAAACATAACTTGATAAGCATAAGTCAGCTGAGTGATCTTGGGTATGACATTTCATTTATTAAGAATGGGTGTCAGATCAAAATGACAAGTGATCAGAAGGTGATCTTGTCTGGTTATAGAAAAGGGAATGTTTATTGTTTAAATTTTGATTATGAAGACATGAACTCTCCTATATGATTAGTTGCAGATGAGAAAGCATCTCTGAAAGATATGGTACCTAAACACCTAGAGGGGGGGGGGTGAATAGGTGACCTAAACCTTTTTTGACTTTTGTTTGGCAGCACAACAGTTTTTCACTGATTACTACAGCTAACAGCAAATACAGAAATTAAGCATTCAATTCACAGCACAGCACAGCACAGCACAGCACAGAAGACACACTAATTTTATAGTGGTTCCCCAATCTTTGGGTACATCCACTTTCACCCTTCGCCTATCTAGCAGTGTACTAGATTTGGCCAAACTTCTCCACTAGCTCAGAACCCAACAAGGTTCCTACCTCAGGCCCAAAGCCTTACACTCAGCCAAAAGGCCTACACTCAGCCACCCAGGCCTACACTCAGCCAATCAAGGCTTACACTCAGCCAATTAAAGGCCTACACTCAGAGTTCTTCAACTCCTACACTCAGGCACCAAGCCCTACCCTCAGCCTTTATAAAATAGGCTTACAATCACTCAGATCCAATGGATCTTACAAGTTTAAAATAGAAATTACAAATGCTAACTCTACAACTCAGAAAGGATGAGAGGAGTTGAGAGTTTCTTGAAGAGTTCTTGGAAGAACTCAGCTTGATCCAAACTGACTTAGCTTTCTTCAAAGCTTCTTGAGTAGAACTGAATTATTCTGAATCTACTGCAGTTGATCCTTGATCTCTGCTTCTTGAAATCCAGATGACTCTGAATTGTTCTTCTCAGCCTTAGTTCCAAAGACTGAATCCTTGGTTGGAGCTCTCTCTCTCCAACTACTTAGATCTGCAGTTGGACTGCCTGATCTTCTTGTGTTGATCCTCTATGTATCACTTCTTGATTTAATCTGATCAACCACTTCAATTATTCTCACAACAAGTAATGATTGTGAACAACTTAACCACTTAACAACTTTTTTGTAAACTGTGGGTGCCTATTTATAGGCTTCCTTTATGGTAACCGGCTGATCCGGTTTATAACAGACTTTTGACTTCTTTGACAGTTGCTGTAGACCGGCTGGATTGGCAGCTGTCATGTCAACCAGTCACTTCTTGAAATCTCACTAACTGTCAGTTAGTGTCGAGACTTTCTGTTCTTAAGTGTCGACACTTATAGACCAAGTGTCGACACATGTTGTGTAAGTGTCGACACAAGTCTACAAGGTGTCGACACAATTCCTTGTATGTCTCGACACAGTTTCTTCTGCATGTGTCGACACTGAAATTGAGTGTCGACACAAGTACTTGCACTTCATTCTTTATCTGTATTCTTCTAAGTGTCGACACATCTCCTTTGTGTCGACACATCTTCATGTGTTGAAACTGTCAAGTGTCGACACTGCTTCTTGGTGTCGACACAAGTCTTCAATCTTGTTTCTTCAGCTGAGTGTCGACACATTCCTTTAGTGTCGACACTTGTACTTAGAATATTTTACAACTTTTCTGTTCTTTGCTAAGTGTCGACACAGCTCCTTGTGTCGACACTTTCTTCAAGTGTTGAGTCTTCTGGTTATGTGTCGACACATTGTGCTGAGTGTCGACACAATCTTCAAGTGTTGACTCCTTTGAGTGTGTGTCGACACATTGTGTTGAGTGTCGACACATTCTTCATATTTTGACTCTGCTGATTGAGTGTCGACACATTGTGTTGAGTGTCGACACTTGTACTTAGTCTCTGCAGAATTTTGCTGAGTGTCGACACAACTCCAAGTGTCGACACTTTCTGATGTAGACTCAGCTCTTCTAGGTGTCGACACTTCTGCAAGTGTCGACACAGCTTTTCTGCATTCTTCTACACAGAGTGTCGACACAACTCCAAGTGTCGACACATTCTGACTGGTGTCGACACTTCTTCCCAAGTGTCGACACAATGACTCCAAGTGTCGACACTGCTTGTCTGGGTGTCGACACAAGCTTTCTCAAGTGTCGACACTTTCCCTCTGGGTGTCGACACATGGACTTAGAAATTTTCAGCTTCAGTCCAGTGTATAACTAACCTGCACAAGTAACTCAAACAAACATCAAATACATTCTGATGTATATCATTGAGTTAGGTGAGGCTTCTTCAAATCAGGTACATTTGACCAATGTACCCAACAATCTCCCCCTATTTGGAGAAGTCATAACCCTTAGTCAATGATATACACCACTCATAATTAAAAATTACAAAATGATGTAAAACATATAAATGACAACAGGGTAAACTTGAACATGTAATAAAGCACACATGTATACTTATTAAACATTGCAGAACAATTAAGAAACACACATATTTCAGAACATTCATACTATATTTATCATATACTGTTCCAATAATGTTCCTTATACATTTTCAATGAAGTATTACAATGTTTTTCACTCAACAGATTACAACAAGCATCAAGTTAATTCCTAATCTAGTGCTGATCAGGTTCTTTAATAACAATGCCTTTTCCAGCTTTAACTTGAGCTTTCACAGCAGCAGCAGCAGCAGGCTCAGCTTCAGCAGTCTTCTTCCCTTTAGAGTCCTTCTTCTTCTGTTCTTCAGCCTTGATCTTTTGTCTTTCAAAATAATGATAGGGCTTAGGAAAGTACTTGCTAGGCTCCACAGCTGTTGGAGGTAGCTTTCCTAACTTAGCCTTCCTTCTATATTGGACAATTGCTTCCTGCCTACTCTCATGCTTTCTCCATTCAGCCTCTGAGAACCACTTGTTCCTCTCATGGGCATTGTCCTTGGCTGCTTTCCAGGCTGTAAGAATTATGTTCCTAGAAGTAGGGCTCCACTGTTCAAAATCTGGCTTTTGCTCAGCAATTTCCCTAAACTTCTTCTTTGACAGCCTAGTTTCTTCTTCCTTGTCCAAAGCCTCTTGCATTGCAGCTGTGATAGGTTGAACAACCTTTTCCAGAATAATATTAGGCTTGCCAGCAGGTGGACTATACATTGTGCTTATATCTGCATGAATCATGTCAAAGTCTGGAGGTGGATAGATTACATCAGCCACTGCTTGTTGCTCACCTCCAAGATATGTGCCTTGAATGCCAGAGTCAGCTACATTGTCATCATCACAAAGGGGAGGATAGCCCAGTGTAGCCCTGATGGAATTTGATATCCATTTTGCATGTTCAGAACTGGCCTTGACTAACACTCTCTCCCCCTTTATGACTTCTTGGGCTACATGATCTCTCACATCATCTTTCTGGAATCTGATTTGGCTATCCAAATACCTGATGCCCTCTTTAAAGAAAGGTCTAAGCTTTGTAAGCTGTTCTGAAATGACCTTCTGGGAATCTTTTATGGCAGTCTGTACAGCAGCAATCTCTGCTTGAAAGAGTTTATCAAAATCAGCTTTGGCAGCAGCAGAGGAAGTGGAAGGTTCATCTGATTTATTCTTGAGTTCTGTGACTATTGCATTGTGAGATGCAGTCAAATTATCATTCATCCTTAACTGATTCTCCAGCACATAGCCTTGCTTTAGTGCTATATCATCCACTTTCTCTTTGATGGTTTCTTGATGTTTAGCCAGATAGACTACTGCATGAGCACCCTTGGTAAAACAATCAGTCATTTCCCTTTTATTAAGGTTCATTTCAAACCTTATTGACTTGATTTCCTGGCCCAGATCAGATTGTAGTGCTTTGTGCCCTTCATCAACATAAGTTTCTAAAGCTTTCCTTTGTTTATCCATCTTGATTTGCAAGGCAAGCAATAGAGCACTGTAATCAGTGGATGGAGCTTGTTGAACTAAGGAATGTTGAGCAACTGTTTGGAGAGCCTTCTTATAGCTCTGGCTCTTCTTTTGAAAACAAAGAACTTCTTTTTCTTAGCTTGCTCAGCTTCATCATCTTCAGAGTCTGATGTACTGGCTATATCCACCCTATCCTTAGGGCTGGATTGTTTTTCAGTATGCACATCTTGTGCCTTCTCAGTATCTAGCCTTATAGGCTCTTCCACAACTTTTATGTTCTCCCCCTCAGCAGCAGCATTCTTTACTGTATCAGCATCATTCTTGTCCATATCAAAATCATCCTGTTCTAAATTCAGAAATAGATCTTCCATGGTATATTCTGGTGGAGATTGTGCAGGAGATGTACTTGGTTCTTCAACCACTTTATCAGGTATCACAACAGATGTGTCTGGAAGAACAACATCTGGTTCTTGGTGTGCTTGCTGAGTTGGCTGATGGTCATCAGACAAATCAGAATTTGTTATAGAAAAATTCAAAGTATTAAGAGCAACAAGTACCTCTTGAATGAGGAGGGTGGCTTGTTCACTCTCCAGTGTAGATGGTTCTGCTACACCTGGAAGCTCCCCCTGGATGTCAGCTGCCTCCTGAGGAGCAGGTGTCTTCTCTGCAGCCACATCAACTGGACTTTCAGGAGTGAAGACCACATGTTCTTCACTGCCTGAGCTGCTGGAGGACTCTTGAGGCACAGCAGCAGTCTTCCTCTTCTTCCTGGGAGGAGAGTCTTTCTTAGAAGCTTGCTTTTCAGGGGTGGTCAATTCCTTTGACACCAGCACCCTTTCCCATCTAGAGAATATCCTTGAGTCCATTCTCCTCATATGATTGATCTTAGTTCCTGCAGCAGTGCTCATTACCTCTGGAATTGATCCAGCCAGGTAGAGACTTAGTATCCTGCCCAGATTGGGCTTCTTCAGGCTTTCTTTTACTTTCTCATAAACCACCATTGACCAATCTGTTTTCAGAGTGAAGATGATTCTGATCATGACTTCAAACATGGAGGCAGACACCCTGTCATGTCCTCCTGGCTTGCTCAGTATTACCTTGCCCACTATTTCAGACAAGAACTTGCCTTGATTATTCATACCTTTTCTGTTAAAGACTGATCCCACCTTCATCTTTGGATCCAGTCCACACCAAGTAAGAGCTTCCCTGGTCTTAGAAGCAGTTACTTCCTCTTCACCTTGAACTTTAGGTAGCTGAAGTACCTTCCTTAAAGACTTGGGTGAAATTTTGACCTTGGTGCCATGCACCCTTGACTTAATCTGTAGCCTGAGTCATCTACAGACGCGCCAGAAAGAAATTCAATGACTTCCTTCTTCCATATTTTCGTTGGTTCTGAAACCAAGAACTCCAATCCTGAATTGGCAATTAGGGTTAGCACTGATTTGATTTCTTGGTCGCTGTCGTCAAATGCGCCTCGCACAAGCTCATAGCCTTCGTTTACGTTCTCTTCCAGCTTGGGAGCCATTAGGGTTTGAGAATTAGTCTTGAGATGAGAGAAATGTCGACACAAGAGTTTAGGTCTCGAAACTTTGAAAGCGTGTCGACAATCAAAGACAGAACCCTATTTATACCTTTCTTGTTTGAAGACGAACAGGCGGGATGAATTTCTAATGATGTGTCGACACTGTCAATAAGTGTCGACACTGACTTTATAATGTCTCGACACAAATTTAGTCAACAGATTTTATGTGTCGACACTTGGTTAAGTGTCGACACCACTATACTCGACATGTGTCGAGACTTTACTTAGAAAAATTCTGAGTAAAACTTAAGTGTCGACACTTTATTGGATGTGTCGACACCTACTCGACATGTGTCGACACTAACATTCTGAAGTGTCGACACTAACTTCCTAGATGTGTCGACACCATTTTCCTGAAGTGTCGACACTTACTATTCTGTGTCGACATAGACTTGTCTATGTGTCGACACCTTTTTACTTAGCCAATTTTTGTTCTGTATACTTAGTCTAAGTTTATCATACCTAGTTCAATTTTGAACCTATTAAACTTAGCTTCTTCTAAGGGCTTAGTAAACATATCAGCTATCTGATTATCTGTTTTAACATATTCAAGTGCAATATCATTTCTTTCTACATGCTCCCTAAGAAAGTGATATTTTATCTCAATATGTTTAGTTCTACTATGTGATACAGGGTTATTAGCTATGGAAATAGCACTTGTAGAATCACAATAAAGTGGAGTTCTACTTACCTGACATCCATAGTCTTCTAGCTGATGTTGAATCCACAGAAGTTGAGCACAGCAACTTCCTGCAGCTACATATTCTGACTCAGCTGTGGAGATGGCCACACTGGTTTGCTTCTTACTACTCCATGAAATGAGTCTTCCACCTAGGAATTGACAGGATCCAGTTGTGCTTTTTCTATCTTCTTTGCATCCTGCAAAGTCTGCATCTGAATAGCCTGTTAGATCAAAATCTCCATTCCTAGGGTACCAGAGGCCTAGATAAGGTGTGCCCTTTAGATATCTCAAGATTCTCTTGACTGCAGTCAAGTGAGATTCTTTGGGGCAGGCTTGATACCTGGCACAAACACATGTAGCATACATAATGTCAGGCCTACTTGCAGTCAAGTATAGTAGGGAGCCAACTATCCCTCTATACAAGGTTTCATCCACAGGTTTCCCTGCATCATCCTTGCTTAGAGACATACTTGACCCCATAGGAGTCTTCATGGTACTGGAGGAATCCATACCATATTTCCTTATGAGTTCTAGGGTGAACTTTGACTGACATATGGACAAGCCACTTTCAGTCTGTTTAACTTGGAGACCCAAGAAAAACTTCAGTTCTCCCATACTACTCATTTCAAATTGACTTTGCATAAGCTTTGCAAACTTTTTGCAAAGGCTACTTTCAGTAGACCCAAATATAATGTCATCTACATATATTTGGACAAGTATTACTTTGCCTCTAGATTCCCTAAGGAATAGAGTCTTATCTATTTTCCCCCTTGTGAACTTGTTCTCAATGAGGAAACTAGATAGGGTTTCATACCAAGCTCTAGGAGCTTGCTTTAACCCATACAATGCTTTCCTAAGTCTATAGACATAATGTGGAAGAGTAGGATCAACAAAACCTGAAGGCTGCTCCACATATACTTCTTCTTTTAAATTACCATTAAGGAATGCTGACTTCACATCCATTTGGTATACTTTGAATCCTTGGTAGGTTGCATAGGCCAAGAACATCCTGATGGCTTCCAGTCTGGCTACTGGAGCAAAGGTTTGATCAAAATCAATACCTTCTTCTTGCCTATATCCTTTTGCAACCAGTCTTGCCTTATTCTTAATGATGACTCCTTGTTCATCTAACTTGTTTCTGTAGATCCACTTTGTTCCTATCACATTGTGATCTTTAGGCTTAGGAACTAAGTCCCAAACCTTGCACCTCTTGAACTGGTTTAGCTCTTCCTGCATAGCTTCAGTCCACTGTGGATCTTGTATTGCTTCTTCAAATTTCTTTGGTTCTATTTGAGACAGAAAACTTGAATATACTGCAGCATTCTGATTTCTGCTCCTTGTCTGAACACCTTGTCTTGGATCTCCAATGATCAGCTCCACTGGATGATCTCTTAGATGCCTGTTGGCTGGAGGCATCCTTACTTCTGGTTGTACTTCTTCAGCATCTTCATCATGCTGAGTTCCTTGAACTTCTTCAGCTCCTGGTACATGTAGTTCTCCCCCTGGACATAAGCCATCTTCTTCTACTTGCTGTCTTGCAGCAGGTACATCTTCCATGGTTAGCTTGTCCATCTTCTTAGAAAGACCTGTGGGGCTGCACACACTACTAGACAACTCATTGTTAATAAGAAGTGTCTCATCAAAAACTACATGCACAGACTCCTCTACAACTTGTGTAGTCAAGTTGTAGACTCTATAAGCCTTACTATTACTGCTGTACCCAACAAACACTCCCTCTTGGGATTTGGCAGCAAACTTAGTTAAGTAAGACTTCCCATTGTTAAGTATGAAGCATTTACAACCAAAAATCCTGAAATAGGATAGATTTGGTTTCCTGCCTTTCACTACTTCATAGGGGGTCTTGTTTAACCTTTTAGTGATGGTAGCCCTATTTATCACATGGCATGCAGTGTTTACTGCTTCAGCCCAGAAATATTCTGGCAGTGATGAATCACTTAATAGGGTTCTACCAGCCTCTATCAAGGTTCTATTTTTCCTTTCAGCAATGCCATTTTGCTGAGGTGTTCTAGGTGAAGAGAATTCTTGAAATATCCCATAGTCTTCACATAATTTTGTCATGCTTTCAGATTGAAACTCTGTACCATGGTCACTTCTAATTTTGACCACTGTACAGTTCAATTCATTCTGAATTTGCCTAACAAAACTGTGGAAGACACTAGGTGTTTCAGATTTCTGCTTTAAGAAGAACACCCAGGAAAACCTTGAGTAGTCATCAACAACTACAAAGGTGTAGACCTTCCTACCTAAGCTGTGAACTGGCATTGGACCAAATAGATCCATATGCAAGAGGTATAAACACCTCACAGCATCCTTGTTGTCAATGCTTCTAAAGGTGGATTTAGTCTGCTTGCCCTTTTGACAAGCTGAGCAAATGCCATCTTTGACACACTTAACTTGAGGACCATTCCTCACTAACTCTTTACTAAAGAGTTTGCCAATAGTCTTGTAATTAAGATGAGCAAGCCTCTTGTGCCACTTGACACATTGAGAGACTGTCTCATCAGCTACAAGACAAACTGGAGAACTATTGTTCTCAACCATAATGTCTAAACAATAGACATTTCTCTTCCTATAACCTGTCAAAATGATCTTTTGATCACTTGACCTCTTGATATGACAACCATTTTTAACAAATGAGATGTCATACCCTACATCACTTAATTGACTTATACTAATGAGGTTATGTTTCAAACCTTTAACATAAGCCACTTGAGTAATGGTAACAAGGTTAGAAGAAATGTTACCAAACCCTTTGATGATTCCTTTTTCAGAACCACCAAAGGTCACCTTTGGACCATTTTTGATTGGGATGTAGTCCTTCAGTAGTCCCCTAGTTCCAGTCATGTGTCTGGAACATCCACTATCCAAGTACCATGTAGGGGTATGGCCACTTGGATTCTCCTGCAAAACAAATTAATGAACCTTAGAACCCAATGGTAAACTTGGGTCCTTGGTGATTGTTAGTTTGCAACTTGACATAGGCTACCTGCTGGCTTTCCAACAGGTATCTTGTTACTACTTTTGGCACTAACATTGTGCCAACAGTCCAAAGCAAAGTGGCCAACCTTTGCCACAGCACCAACATTCAAATTTGTTGTACCTTTGCTTAGGTACAGACTTGGCTGTCTTAACTACAGCAGTCTTAGTGAATGTTGGGGCTTTGCCCTTGGACTTGGACTGATTCTGAACAGTCCTAGCTGGATTAACAAATCCCAGTCCAGTCTTTCCTTTATGATGAACAAAATCATCAATCAAGGGTAGCACTGATTTAGGTTTTGAAAACCTAGCTACTAGCTCTTTCTCCTTCTGAAGATTAATCTCCAGTTTCTTAATTTGATCATTCTTAAATGTAATAGTACCCATCTGAATCACAGTAATGTGTTTCAGCCTGGCCACTTCATTCAGTTTTTGATCATAATTCTTCTCATAATCTATTGCAGCTGCCTTGAGATCAGCAATTTCCTTGGCCAAATTTTTGGCTAGGGTCTTGCTTTTCTTATAGGCTTGCAATAGTACTTGATATTCATCTAGGAGTTGATGAATATCTCCCTCAGACTCAGATATATTCTCATCACTTGATGAAGAATAATCTGACTCTGAACTAGAACTGGAAATCAGAACTTTGAGTTAAACCTTGTACCTGACTGGGTCCTGGCTGCTCCAGGTTTTTGGTACTTTCAGTCAAAGCCATCAGTCCTTGGCTTTGACAGTCTTCTTGCTCATAGATAGATTCCATGATCTGCATAAACTCTTCTTCTTCTTCAGCAAATAGCCCTAATATAGGCTTCAGCATCTGTCTCAGTGTCTGAAGAAGACATATCTGAAAGAGTCTTCTCATTCTTTGCAACAAAGGACTTCTCCTTCTTTCCTTTGAAGTGAGTTTTCTTTTGTGTCACTGGATTCTTTCCTTCTTTCAGGACAGTCTGCAATAACATGGCCCTGTCTATTGCAGCAGTAACAAATTATCTTGGATCCAGTTGCCTTACTAGTCTTGGTCCTTTTCTTGTCCTTCTTTGAAGGCTTCTTTTCCTGATACTGAACCTCTTTCCCTTTGGAAGATGAAGGTCTAGACCTCCACTGTTTCTTCTTAAGGAACTTCTGAAAATGTCTGGTGAATGCAGCAAAGTCTTCATCACTTTCACTGCTTGTAGATTTTGTACTTTCTGACTCTTCAGATTCTGATTCAACTACCTCAGGAGGAGGAGTTGATGACTTGGTCCTGCTCTTTCTGGGTACATCTGACTTAAAGGCAACAGTCTTTTCTCTGTATTCAGTCCTTGTTGACTTTTCTTCTTCTTTTCTCACTGACAATTGCATCTCATAAGATAACAACTTGCCAAAAAGTGTGGGAGGAGGAATTTCTCCCAACTTTGCCATTTCTCTGATGGCACAGATCTTGGTGTCCCAGTCTTTGGTGAGGGACCTTAAGAATTTATCATTCAACTCATAGTTTGTGAACTCTCTTCCATATGACATGAGTTCATTTACAATTCTATAAAATTTCTTGTAGCATTCAGTGATGCTATCTCCTCTTCCTTGCCTAAAGCTCTCATATTCTTGATTAAGCAAGGACTTCCTATCTTGCCTTACTTCTTCAGAACCTTCCATATAGACAATGAGGGTGTCCCACATTTCTTTTGCAGTTTTACAGTGAATAAGGTTCTGGAAGGTGGCATCATCAATTGCACTAACTATTATATTCTGTGCTCTTTTGTCCATGGTTGCTAGGACAATCTCATCCTTGGTCATTTCAGAGAAATCCTTTGGAGTCCTCTGATTTGCATCCAATACTGAAATCTTCATGGGCACATATGGCCCTTCTTTGACTGTGATGTATATCCTAGGGTCAGAGGCTTCCATAAAAAGCCTAACCCTCTCTTTCCAGATCCCAAAGATCTCTTTTCTGCATATAGGTAGTTTCATTGAACCCAACTCCTTATGATTCTCTGAAGAACCCATGTTCTTGATTTTCTTGAAACTGTTTCCTGTTTCCTGACTTATACTGAATCTGCCAAACTGGATCTCCTCAGACAGTTAGTCCTGATTTTGAGGAACCTGGCTCTGATACCACTTGAAAGATATGGTACCTAAACACCTAGAGGGGGGGGGGTGAATAGGTGACCTAAACCTTTTTTGACTTTTGTTTGGCAGCACAACAGTTTTTCACAGATTACTACAGCTAACAGCAATACAGAAATTAAGCATTCAATTCACAGCACAGCACAGCACAGAAGACACACTAATTTTATAGTGGTTCCCCAATCTTTGGGTACATCCACTTTCCCCCTTCGCCTATCTAGCAGTGTACTAGATTCGGCCAAACTTCTCCACTAGCTCAGAACCCAACAAGGTTCCTACCTCAGGCCCAAAGCCTTACACTCAGCCAAAAGGCCTACACTCAGCCACCCAGGCCTACACTCAGCCAATCAAGGCTTACACTCAGCCAATTAAAGGCCTACACTCAGAGTTCTTCAACTCCTACACTCAGGCACCAAGCCCTACCCTCAGCCTTTATAAAATAGGCTTACAATCACTCAGATCCAATGGATCTTACAAGTTTAAAATAGAAATTACAAATGCTAACTCTACAACTCAGAAAGGATGAGAGGAGTTGAGAGTTTCTTGAAGAGTTCTTGGAAGAACTCAGCTTGATCCAAACTGACTTAGCTTTCTTCAAAGCTTCTTGAGTAGAACTGAATTAGTCTGAATCTACTGCAGTTGATCCTTGATCTCTGCTTCTTGAAATCCAGATGACTCTGAATTGTTCTTCTCAGCCTTAGTTCCAAAGACTGAATCCTTGGTTGGAGCTCTCTCTCTCCAACTACTTAGATCTGCAGTTGGACTGCCTGATCTTCTTGTGTTGATCCTCTATGTATCACTTCTTGATTTAATCTGATCAACCACTTCAATTATTCTCACAACAAGTAATGATTGTGAACAACTTAACCACTTAACAACTTTTCTTGTAAACTGTGGGTGCCTATTTATAGGCTTCCTTTATGGTAACCGGCTGATCCGGTTTATAACAGACTTTTGACTTCTTTGACAGTTGCTGTAGACCGGCTGGATTGGCAGCTGTCATGTCAACCAGTCACTTCTTGAAATCTCACTAACTGTCAGTTAGTGTCGAGACTTTCTGTTCTTAAGTGTCGACACTTATAGACCAAGTGTCGACACATGTTGTGTAAGTGTCGACACAAGTCTACAAGGTGTCGACACAATTCCTTGTATGTCTCGACACAGTTTCTTCTGCATGTGTCGACACTGAAATTGAGTGTCGACACAAGTACTTGTACTTCATTCTTTATCTGTATTCTTCTAAGTGTCGACACATCTCCTTTGTGTCGACACATCTTCATGTGTTGAAACTGTCAAGTGTCGACACTGCTTCTTGGTGTCGACACAAGTCTTCAATCTTGATTCTTCAGCTGAGTGTCGACACATTCCCTTTAGTGTCGACACTTGTACTTAGAATATTTTACAACTTTTCTGTTCTTTGCTAAGTGTCGACACAGCTCCTTGTGTCGACACTTTCTTCAAGTGTTGAGTCTTCTGGTTATGTGTCGACACATTGTGCTGAGTGTCGACACAATCTTCAAGTGTTGACTCTTTGAGTGTGTGTCGACACATTGTGCTGAGTGTCGACACATTCTTCATATTTTGACTCTGCTGATTGAGTGTCGACACATTGTGTTGAGTGTCGACACTTGTACTTAGTCTCTGCAGAATTTTGCTGAGTGTCGACACAACTCCAAGTGTCGACACTTTCTGATGTAGACTCAGCTCTTCTAGGTGTCGACACTTCTGCCAAGTGTCGACACAGCTTTTCTGCATTCTTCTACACAGAGTGTCGACACAACTCCAAGTGTCGACACATTCTGACTGGTGTCGACACTTCTTCCCAGGTGTCGACACAATGACTCCAAGTGTCGACACTGCTTGTCTGGGTGTCGACACAAGCTTTCTCAAGTGTCGACACTTTCCCTCTGGGTGTCGACACATGGACTTAGAAATTTTCAGCTTCAGTCCAGTGTATAACTAACCTGCACAAGTAACTCAAACAAACATCAAATACATTCTGATGTATATCATTGAGTTAGGTGAGGCTTCTTCAAATCAGGTACATTTGACCAATGTACCCAACAATCTCAGTGTGTCCAATGGCACAAGAAGCTAGCTCATCTGAACTATAAGACTATATGCTAGCTCTATTGTTTAGAGTTAGTGAGGAATAGTCCTCAATTAAGTGCATAAAAGAGGGTATAGTTTTAGCCTTGTCAAAAGGCAAGCAGACCAAATCCTCTTTTCATAGTCTTGATACCAAAGACTCTGTGAGGTGTTTGTATCTCTTGCATATGGATCTATTTGGTCCTATGTCAGTTCATAGTCTAGGTAGGAAAGTCTATACTTTTGTGGTAGTAGATGACTATTCTAGATTCACATGGGTTTTCTTTTGAGGCAGAAATCTGAAAACCCCTACTGTCTTTCATAACTTTGTTAACAAATTCAGAATGATTTAACAATTCAGTGGTCAAAATCAGAAGTGACTATGAAACTAAATTTCAGTCTGAGTGTATGACAAGGTTTTGTGAAGAACTAGGGATTCATCAGGAATTCTCCTCACCTAGAACACCTCAGCAAAATGGAATTGCTAAAAGAAAGAAAAGAACTCTCATTGAGGCTGGTAGAACTCTACTTAGTGACACTACACTCCCAGAATATTTTTGGGCTGAGGCAGTAAATACTTCTTGTCATGTTCTCAATAGAGCATCTATAACTAAGAACCACAAAAAGACTCCCTATGAGATTATGAAGGGCAGAAAACCAAATATATCCTACTTTAGGATCTTTGGCAGCAGGTGTTATGTGTTTAACACTGGCAAGTCTCACCTAACTAAGTTTGCTACCAAATTCCAAGATGGGATATTTGTTGGGTACATCAACAATAGTAAGGCATATAGGGTCTACAACTTGACTACACAAGTTGTAGAAGAATCTATTCATGTAGTGTTTGATGAATCTGAGCTAATTAACTGTGAGTTGTCTAGCAATCCTTGTAGCTCAGCAGGTTTAAAAGAAAAGTTGGACATGCTGACCATTAATGAAGACCAAACTGCAAGACAGGATGTGGAAAATGATGGTTGCTGTCTAGGGGGAGTACAAGGTCCACAAGCTGACATTAAAGACAATGAAGTTCAGCCTGGTGGAGAAATTGAAGAAGTTCAAATTACTGATAGAATGCCTCCAGCAATAAGAAATCTAAAGGATCATCCAGCACACCAAATCATTGGTGATCACATACATGGTGTAACACCCCCTATCCGTCGCATAGCATATAGCAGTAGGTCCGGCCGGGGCCCGACACCATATACCACAGACAGACCGGGTGGTTACTCATGGAAACCATCCAACCAATCATAACGTCCTACACAGAGCATTCTAGCGGAAGCAGATTAATAAGTTGCAATAAAGAACCCAGCACTAAAGCATGAATGTCCACTAATACCAAATAGGAATGTTATACATACACCAGTACAAGCCTTAAGGCCTTACAAAATGGTTCACTTGATATTACATGTTTTAAAAACCACGACACGCAGGCCGGTCATACATGAATAAAGTAGTAAACACTCCAATTAGGCCTTCGAGGGCCGGCTTCGCAAATTGGGCTTTAGCCCGCTATTGACCGCTTGGTCCAGCAGCACCTGCAAGCAACAACAAAACCACCGCACGGTGGCAAACAAGGCAACGGTCAGCAATGCTGACCAAATTATAACGATCCCGCCCCCAACTCGGGGCGGCGATGCTCCTTCCCTGCATTTTCATTAGCATAAGCGAGCTATATCACAATATTCATTTCATCACAGACGTTGGCTCGCACGGCCACACACCCCGTGCTCTCAGGTCACATTCTCGGTGAACCGGTCGATGTCACGTCAATTAAAGCCATAGACATTCCGGACTCACCACCGCCACTTTGACGGCCAAACCTATGAGCATTTTGTCTTCTTGGCCTGGGTCACGACAATTTATGTCATAGACCGCCGAAGACCCGAATCTATGCCAATGGCAAGTGCCACGTACCCTTAGGTCTCTTTAACCGAATGACATAGAACGGGTACGATTCCATCTAACCCGTGCTCACATCGCAACAACAATTTAAGCCATTTGCGCGGGTCAAACTTCTCCTGAGTCCCATTTCCATCACATTTCACATAACCCGGTTATGTTAAAGTTGGCTCTCAGGCCACCAAGTTGGCAAGATCACGCATCCGCCCAGTTTTCCGGGTGCACCTTTTGGGTTAATCCCCAAGGCTCCCTGTTGCAATCTACCGTGTAGAAAACCCGAAAAACAACCAATAGCACGGAGTCTTCTCCGACATTAAGCAATGCAACATCACCGATCCAGACCAACATGTCCGGGTAGGCTTCACACATCATGCCTATGTCCGTTCTTGCTTACAGACTCTAAACAACGGGGAATTCACATATCTACCCGAAGGAATGCCTCCAACTCACCGCAAACTCGCGAGAGAGGGCTTCCTATGCAAAGAAGGAGAGCTACACATGCTCAAGAAGAGAATCGTTACCCTAGCATTCTTCTTTGGCGCCATGGAAAAGTAAGCGGATGAAAAGCACCGCACTAGCTTTGCCTCCATGGATCCGGAGTCGGCTCGCGATTTGGAGCTTCGAAGCTCCTCCAATGGCCGTATCTAGCTCCTTCTTCCTTCCTTGGCTCTCCTCTCTCTATAAGCTTTAGAAAGATAACCACTCATGAAAAGTGAGGGTTTCTAAGACCCAATCCCGGGTATATCCCATCAGGAATAACCCCCAGCCGTTGGATCACCAATTAAAGAAACGAACGGCTTTGATTCGGGACTGAAATGTCCAATCTGGGCCGCACACGGCCTGGCACACGCCCGTGTCCAGGGCCGTGTGCCTCATTCGCCGTCAAAATCGACGCGCCTGGAACATCACACGGGCATCGAACACGACCGTGTTCGAGCCGACACGCCCGTGTTCCAACGAAAACGGCCGTGTGGTCGGCCGTGTGCCCCCATCTTTTTATCCCGAAAACGACCCGAGAACTACACGGGTTCTAGGACACGCCTGTGTCCTAACCCGTGTCCACTCGAACTCGCGTGGGCTCTAGGCCGTGTTCACGGTCTCGGAACTCGACACTTTGTCGAGCGAAGATCGTCGACCTCACGATACGGCCTTGGACACGCCCATGTCCTCGACCGTGTGCCTTGTCTCGACACATCGTCGAGCAAAATTCGTCAACTCCCCGGGACGAGTGTAGACACGGGTCGACACGCCCTACGACACGTCTGTGTCGTAGGCCGTGTTCCATGTCTCGACACTTCGTCGAGCGCAGATTGTCGACTTCGCGGGCTGAGTGTCGACACAGGTCGACACGCCCTGAGACACGCCCGTGTCTCAGGCCGTGTGCCCTGTCTCGACACAATGTCGAGAGCAAAATGTCGACTTCGCCGGCTGAGTGTCGACACAAGCCTGACACGCCCTTGGACACGCCCGTGTTCCAGGCCGTGTGCCTCCTGCCAGAACCCAAAATTGGCCCAAAACGTCCCTCGTCGCTCTTTTGAGTTTCGGGGTGTTACAACTCTCCCCCTCTTAAAAGAATTTCGTCCACGAAATTATATAAAGGAAAGACATGTACAAAACCAAAATTTGTACCTGAGCGGAACAACTCCGGATACTCGTCAAGCATAGTCTGCTCTCGTTCCCAAGAGAGCTCATCATGACCGTAATTGTCCCATCGGACCTTGACCATCCTGATCTCTTTATTGCGTAGCCGCTTGACCTCCGAGTACTCAATCCGCACGGGCTTGACCTTTGTCGTCAGCCCACTATCCACCGGCACTTGATCAACTGCGATCACTAGCGTAGGCTCTTGCACCGCCTTCCGAAGCACCGAAATATGGAATACATCGTGTAATCCACCAAGCTCCACTGAAATCTTCAACCGATAGGCCGCTTCACCAACTCGCTCCAGAACCTCAAACGGCCCAAGGTACCTCGGGCTTAGCTTTTTCAATCGCCGCACCCGCGAGACACCCTTGAACGACTTGATCTTTAAGTACACATAGTCGCCCACAGTGAACTCCATGTTCCTGTGCTTGGCATTATAGTACTTTGCTTGCCGGTCCTGAGCGATAAGCAACCTCTCCCGAATGGTTCTCACCAAAGAAGTAGCATCCTCCACTTCCAATCGCTTATACAACTTTGACTCACCCATTTCTAACTAAGATAACGACGTGCGACATTTTCTACCATATAGGGCCTCGAAGGGCGCCATTTGAATACTCGCTTGGTAGCTGTTGTTGTATGCGAACTCCACCAAATAAAGGTGGTCTTCCCATTGCTTTCCAAAATCCAAGACACACATGCGAAGCATCTCTTCCATAGTTCTATTGACCCTCTCGGTCTGCCCATCCGTTTGCGGATGGAAGGCTGTGCTGAATTTCAACTTTGTCCCCAACATTTTTTGCACTAGCCTCCAATCATTGGACCTGAACTGCCCATCTCGGTCACTCACGATACTGTGGGGCACACCATGAAGCCGTACTATGTTATCCACATAAAGTTTTGCCAACTTCTCCACCGGATCATCCTTCCTATGCGGAATAAAATGCGACACCTTCGTTAGCCGATCAACAACCACCCAAATGGCTTCGTTCCCCTTTTGCACCTTGGCAAACCGTGCACAAAGTCCATAGAGATGTCGTCAAATTTCCACTCCGGAATAGGCAAGGACTTAAGAAATCCTCCCGGCTTTTGGCACTCCGCCTTCACCAAGGCGCAAGTTTAGCACTTCACTACGTAGAGCGCCACATCTTTCTTCAAACCTGGCCACCAAAACAGTTTCTTCACATCGCGGTACATCTTCATGCTCCCCGGGTGAATTGAGTACTTAGTATGGTGTGCCTCGTACAAAAACTCCACCCGCAAATCGCCCACACCTGGGACGCACAGACGACCGTCTTTCCAAAGCAATCCGTCCTCCACAATGAATTGGGAATTTGACCCATCCAGAGCCTCTACCATGAACTGCTTCATATGAACATCCATATCCAAAGCCTGCTGAATCCGATCAGCCAGGTCATATTGGACTTCAGTCTAATTCAGAACTGCTTCAGCACTTGATTGCCTATCCACACAAACAATCTCCAACGCCCCCAACTCCCGCACCAACCGCTCATCATGCATCGATAGCCAATTGGCTTGAGCTGGGGCTCGGCGACTCAACGCGTCCGCAACCGCATTCCCTTTACCAGACACGCAGTGGATCTTAAATGTATAGTCTCCCAAGAACTCCATCCATCTACGATGCCGCATATTCAGATCCTTCTGATCAATCAGATACTTCAGGCTCTTATGATCGGTGTAGATATCAATCTTTACACCGTACAAATAGTGTCTCCACAGCTTTAAGGCAAAAATCACGGCCGCTAACTCCAAGTCATGGACCGGATAGTTCCTTTCATGCACTTTTAGCTGTCTCGAGCCATAAGCTATTACACTTCCGTGTTGCAGTAGCACGCAACCCAAAACGCTTCCCGAAGCATCACTGTAAATCTCATAGCCTTCGATCCCACATGGCAGACTCAGCACAGGCGTCGTGGTCAACCGACACTTCAACTCCTCAAAAGCTCGTGCGCACTCCGGCGTCCAAACGAACTTCTGTTCCTTCCTCGTCAAAGTAGTGAGAGGTAACGCTATCCGCGAGAAGTTCTCTACGATGCGCCTATAATAGCCGGGAAGCCCCAGAAAGCTCCGGACTTCCGCTACCGTAGCAAGCTCAGGCCACTCCCGTATCGCAATAATCTTCGCCGGATCCACAGCAATACCCTCTCCACTCACTATATGACCGAGGAACGCCACTGAGGATAACCAAAACTCGCACTTCTAGAACTTGGCATACAACTGATTCCTCCTTAGCGTCTCCAAAACCAAATGAAGATGCTTGAAGTGATCTTCCTCACTTTGCGAGTACACCAAAATATCGTCGATGAAGACGATCACAAAATGGTCCAAGTACTCCCTGAAAGTCCTGTTCATCAAATCCATGAATACTGACGGCGCATTAGTCGGCCCAAACGGCATGACCGTAAACTCATAATGCTCGTATCGCGTACTAAACGCTGTCTTCGGGATATCACTCTCCCTTATTCGCAGCTGATAGTACCCAGCCTTGAGATCCAACTTCGAGTACACCGTCGACCCGACCAACTGATCAAAAAGATCATCAATCGGGTGATTGGGTACTTGTTCTTCTCCGTCAACTTGTTAAGCTCCCGATAATCAATACATAGCAAGCTTCCGTCCTTCTTCTTAACAAAGAGGACCGGCGCGCTCCAAGGCGAAGAACTCGGGCGCACATACCCTTGCTCCAATCTTGCAGTTGAAATTCAGCTCCGCCATTTCTTAGGCGCTAGCCGATAAGGAGATCGTGACACAGGCTTTGCACCTGGCACTAGCTCAATCGTGAAATCTATCTCCCGCTGAGGAGGGGCTCCAGGAAGATCTGCGGGGAACACATCAGGGTATTCTGATACCACTGAAATACTATCCAACGCGGGCTTCGGCTTTGCAACCTCCACTAGTGTAAAGAACAGTTCTGCACCGGAACGAACCACCTTCACCACCTGAAGAGCAGACATCAACGTCTTGCTCGACCCCTTTAAGCCCGTAAAAGTCGTCTCACGACTTGCTCCCAGCTTGACTACCTTCCGACCACAATCCATATAGGCTTGCTGCTCCGAGAGCCAGTCCATGCCAAATATAACGTCGAACTCCACCAACGGAAGTAACGAAGCTTGCAGATCGAACTCCTGATTCCCAATACGAATCTTAATATCGCAGATCCTATCCGCGCGCATCGAACACCCATTAGGCAACAACACATCCAACGTATCCTTCGCCATCGAAGAAGGGACTCTGATGCGTGATATAAATCCCTCAGACAAGAAGGAGTGTGAAGCTCCCGTATCGAAGAGTGCTCTTGCCGAATTTTCACAAATCAAAACAAATACTAAACAAGCAGTGGAAGGGTAACATGTGCATAACAAGTATTTAAAGAAATTGACTTGCTATAAATTAAACCGTACCTGTCACCACATCAGCCTGTTTGATGGCCTCCTGTTGGCCAAGATTGTACACCCTTGGTTGGGCCGGAGCATAATGGGACGCGGTTGACTCCACCGCCTTGCCCTTCTCTTCATAAGTTGCTCTCGGCCTTCTTTCGGACTTGGGGCGTCCGCTCCAACAATCGCGGGCAAAGTGCCCCATCTTTCCACAAGTAAAACATGCGCCCGGGGTCCGACCCGTAGTCGCCCCAGAAGCACCAGAAGGAGCTGGACCCGAAGTCCTATGCTTCTTAAAGAATCTTTGATAGCCGGACTTTGAAGTAGTCGGCACTTTGAATTCAGACTTCTTGTCACCCAAGCTTTTCTTTGCTTGCACGTTCTTCATATCCTTCTCTAAGGACCGGGTCGTGTTGACCAAGGTCAAGAAACCCTGCATCATCGGCCCCGAGAGTAGTAACCTCAACTCATCTCTCAAGCCTTCGTAGAATCGATTCGTCTTACGCTCCTCATCCGCGATGGTGGAGCTAGCATATCGACTTAAACGAGTAAACTCATGGAGATATTCATCCACGCTCTTCTCACCCTGAACCAACATCAGAAACTCCTTCTCCAATGCTATCCTCTGCGCCGAAGGGAGGTATCTAGCCAAGCATAATCTTGAGAACTCCTCCATCGAGACATCAACAAGTTGCCTACCTCTCAATAGGTGCGGCTCCAATCTTTCCCACCACATTCTCGCTTCACCGTCCATAAGGAACGTAGCGATGGTGTTCATTTGCCACTCCTCCGTCTCCGTTGCTGTCATGACTCTCTTCACCCTGGAGAGCCAGTCTTCAGCTTGATATGGGGTTCCCAACCCCGAGAATACCGGAGGGTTAAAGCTCATTACATGCTTAAGCTGCCTCTTGGTTTCCCTCCTTGGCACCAACGGTTCCACTACCACTTGTTCCACTCTCCTCGGCTCAGCCTCTTGCAGCGGTACCTGCTCCATCGCAGGAGCGGGCTGCTGCATTTGCCTTGCAGGCTGCGCATTAATCATGGCCAACACTGCTTCGGCCACCAATCGTATGGTCTCAGCCGATAGAGGTGTTGCAGGAGCAACACCTGGTGCACTGCTAGCCTCAAAAACTCGGCGTTCCGACGGACCAGCACCACTTTTGGTAACCTATAGTGGTACAAAACACCGTTAAGAGGCCAAATAAAATTGCAAACAGCAATTATAGGAACACGCAGGTTCCTCAAACACGTGTATTTTCATTCCTAAGTGGACATTCATGGGTTCTTTTACTGGTATAACGATGACGCACACAATGTGCTCACCACCCCTTAAAAAGAATTCGCCCATGAATTCGTCTTAAGCACGACCATAACTAGTAGTCTGATACCAAATTGTAACACCCCCTATCCGTCGCATAGCATATAGCAGTAAGTCCGGCCGGGGCCCGACGCCATATACCACAGACAGACCGGGTGGTTACTCATGGAAACCATCCAACTAATCATAACGTCCTACACAGAGCATTCTAGCGGAAGCAGATTAATAAGCTGCAATAAAGAACCCAGCACTAAAGCATGAATGTCCACTAATACCAAATAGGAATGTTATATATACACCAGTACAAGCCTTAAGGCCTTACAAAATGGTTCACTTGATATTACATGTTTTACAAACCACGGCACGCAGGCCGGTCATACATGAATAAAGCAGTAAACACTCCAATTAGGCCTTCGAGGGCCGGCTTCGCAAATTGGGCTTTAGCCCGCTATTGACCGCTTGGTCCAACAGCACCTGCAAGCAACAACAAAACCACCGCACGGTGGCAAACAAGGCAACGGTCAGCAATGCTGACCAAACTATAACGATCCCGCCCCAACTCGGGGCGGCGATGCTCCTTCCCTGCATTTTCATTAGCATAAGCGAGCTATATCACAATATTCATTTCATCACAGACGTTGGCTCGCACGGCCACACGCCCCGTGCTCTCAAGGCACATTCTCGATGAACCGGTCGATGTCACGTCAATTAAAGCCATAGACATTCCGGACTCACCACCGCCACTTTGACGGCCAAACCTATGAGCATTTTGTCTTCTTGGCCTGGGTCACGACAATATAAGCCATAGACCGTCGAAGACCCTAATCTATGCCAACGGCAAGTGCCACGTACCCTTAGGTCTCTTTAACCGAATGACATAGAACAGATACGGTTCCATCTAACCCGTGCTCACATCGCAACGACAATTTAAGCCGTTTGCGCGGGTCAAACTTCTCCCGAGTCCCATTTCCATCACATTTCACATAACCTGGTTATGTTCAAGTTGGCTCTCAGGCCACCAAGTTGGCAAGATCACGCATCCGCCCAGTTTTTCGGGTGCACCTTTGGGTAATCCCCAAGGATCCCTGTTGCAATCTACCGTGTAGAAAACCCGAAAAACAACCAATAGCACGGAGTCTTCTCCGGAATTAAGCAATGCAACATCACCAATCCAGACCAACATGTCCGGGTAGGCTTCACACATCATGTCTATGTCCGTTCTCGCTTACGGACTCTAAACAACGGGGACTTCACATGTCTACCCGAAGGAATGCCTCCAACTCACCGCAATCTCACGAAAGCGGGCTTCATACATCAGTGCGGATAAAAAGATGGGGACACAAAGTCGAGAGCAAAATGTCGACTTCGCTGGCTGAGTGTCGACACAAGCCTGACATGCCCTGGGACACGCTCGTGTCCCAGGCAGTGTTCCTCCTGCCAGAACCCAAAACTGGCCCAAAACGTCCCCCATCACTCTTTTGAGTTTCGGGGCGTTACACATGGCGTGAAAAACCAGAAGCAAACACATGAACACAGTGCTTTGCTCAAGTTTCCTATCATAGTTGGAACCAAAATGATTTGAAGAAGCCATACAAGACTCCAACAGGATTGATGCAATGCAGGAGGAGCTGAATCAATTCAGCCGGTGTAAAGTATGGGAGTTGGTTCCAAAACCAAAGGATCATAACATTATTGAGACAAAGTGCATATATAGGAACAAACTGGATGAAAATGGCATAATAGTGAAGAATAAAGTAAGACTAGTTGCCAAAGGTTATAGACAGGAAGAGAGCATTGACTTTGATCAGACCTTTGCCCCAGTGGCAAGGTTGGAAGCAATAAGCCTATTCCTTGCCTTTGCTGCTTTCCAAGGTTTCAAAGTATACCAAATGGATGTCAAGTCGGCTTTCCTAAATGGTAATTTGAAAGAAGAAGTCTATGTTCATTAGCCTTCAGGTTTTGTTGATCCACTTTATCCTGATTTTGTTTATAGACTTAAGAAAGCCTTATATGGTTTGAAACAAGCCCCTAGGGCTTGGTATGAAACATTGTCTACTTTTCTCATTGAAAATAAATTTTCAAGGGGGAAAATAGACAAGACTTTATTCCTTACGGAGTTAAAGAGCAAGATGATCCTAGTACAGATTTATGTTGATGACATAATCTTTGGATCTACAGAAAACAACCTTTGTAGGAAGTTTGCAAAACCTATGCAAGGGAAGTTTGAGATGAGCAGTATGGGTGAGCTCAAATTCTTCTTGAGACTCCAAGTAAGACAGACTGATGATAGCTTGTCCATATCACAGTCTAAGTTCACTAAGGTGTTAATTAATAAATATGGTATGGAGTCATCCACTACCATGAGAACTCCAATGGGGACAAGTATGCCTTTAGGTAAAGATGATGTAGGAAAACCTGTAGATGAGTCTTTGTATAGAGGGATAATTGGCTCCCTCCTATACTTAACAGCTAGTAGACCAGACATTATGTATGCTTCATGTGTCTATGCTAGGTACCAAGCAAGCCCGAAAGAATCTCATTATACTGCTGTTAAAAGAATATTGAGATATCTAAAGGGCACACCTAATCTTGGTCTTTGGTACCCTAAGAATACAGACTTTCTACTGACTGGTTTTTCAGATGCAGACTTTGCAGGTTGCAAAGAAGATAGAAAGAGTACTAACTGCACATGTCAGTTTCTAGGTGGTAGACTAGTATCATGGAGCAGTAAGAAGCAGACTAGTGTCGCAATTTCCACTGCATAGTCTGAGTATATTACTGCAGGCAGCTGATGTGCTCAGCTTCTATGGATTCAACATCAACTTGAAGACTATGGTCTCAAGGTAAGTAGAACTTCACTATTTTGTGATTCTACAAGTGTCATTTCTATTGCTAAAAACCCTGTATCACATAGCAGAACAAAGCATATAGAAATTAGATTTCACTTCATTAGAGAGCATGTTAAAAAAAAGATATTTGTTTGGAATTTGTCACCACAAATAATCAAATTGCTGACATTTTTACTAAACCACTAGATGAAACTAAGTTCAATTATTTCAAAATTGAATTAGGCATGTTAAACCTAGAATAACTTAGTAATTCTGGCTAAGTAAGTCAATGTTGACATATAGTAGTGTATGTCGACACAAAAGGAAATATGTGTCGACATATAGTAGTTTGTGTCGACACTTAAGGTAAGTTGTGTCGACACAACAAAATAGTGTTGATATAGTGGTGTCGACACTCAGAGTTTGGTGTCAACACATAGAAGTTCTATCATTTAGATAGTTGTGTCGATACATACAGAAGTCTGTGTCGACACACATATATTAAAGTCGACTATTAAGAAGTCTGCGTCGACACATCGCAAACTATGTCGACACATAGTGTTGTCTGACTCTGTCGAGACATTAGAAGTTTGTGTCGACACAATCCCTATAGTGTCGACACATTAATTATCTATTATCCCGCCTTTTGGCCCTCTGTGTTGACAAATATATAAATAGGTCACAGAATAATTTTGTCGACTAAGCTCTCAACATTTTCGAGACCCAAACCTTGAGTCGACAAACCTTCATCTCTCTTCTCCTCAAATTTCTCATCATCAATGGCGCCAAAGTTGGAGACCAACATCAACGAAGGCTATGAGTTAGTTTGCAATGCTTTTGAGAGTGCGGCGACTGAGATTCGAGATGTAATAACCCTAATCCAAGATAATGGTTTAGAATATCTAGTCTCTGAACCTACCAAGATCTGGAAGACAGAAATTCTTGAATTCTATACAAAAGCATCCTTGGATTCAACTGGATTGAAGATTAGGTCATCAATTCAAGGCAGCAAGGTGAAACTTACCCAAAAGCATCTGAGGAAAACCCTTTAATTGCCCAGGACTCAGGAAGATGATGAAGTTACATCTTCAATGACCAAAGAAGCACTTCAATGGTGTGGCCTGAATCCCAACACTAAGATTGAATCATCCATGCATAGGAAAGGAATGAACTCACAAGGAAACTTTCTCTCAGATATTGTGGGAAAAGTAATTCTCTGCAAACCAGGTGGACATGACAGGATCTCAACATATATATTCAGCTTGATGACCAGAATTATTTTTAAAATAAAGACTAACTGGTCTGCAATGATCTTTGATAAGATCAAGGAAAGCCTAAAGAAACCTAATCTAGGTAGAATTCTGAGTTTGTATCTGGCAATAAATATTCCTGAAGTGCTAAACCACACAAGTGGATCTAGAATAAATCACATGAGAAGAATGGATATGAAAATATTATCCAGGTGGGAAAGAGTTTTGACAAAAGATGGTTCTACACCATAGAAAGAACCACAAATGAAAAAGAAAAAGACAACCCCAAGGAATCCTGAATCTTCTAGTGATTCAGAAGAACAAGTAATCTTCAGTTCAGATGAATACCAACAAGAATCTACAAGGAAATCATCTGCTCCTAAGAATGTAGATGATAGTCAGATGCAGGGGGAGTATATGTCAGAAAGAACCATGCCACTGGATCAAGTTCGGGATGTGCCTCCTCTAGGGGGATCCAATGAACTTTCACCAGTTCAACAAGAAGTCTTGCCTCCATAAAGTGCTCCAGAGAAAGAGCAAGCGACCTTAGAGAGTGAAACAGCCACTCAAACAATTCTTGAGGTAATTGGTGATATTAATCAATCAATAATAGATACTGAGCCATATGCATTAACTGTGCTTCTATCCGATGTTGAACAGACATATCATGACAACATCTCTGCACAGAATATATCAATGGATGATACATCTTCCTTAGATGATACTCCTTTAAATGTTCAAGATACAGATATTCCTCCAGTTTAACTGCAACAAGAATTTACTCTTTAGGAATTATTCCCTGATTTACAAGAATTAAGAACTGAGGAAGTAGTGCCAAGAACTGAGGGAGACAATCCAGTGACTCAAGGGGAGTTGCCAAGAGCTGATAAGGAGCTGCCCTCAAGTCCAAAGGACACAGTAAATCTTGAAAGTTCTTCAGAATCTGATGATGGAGAGGCATTAAGAGTAAGGAAGAGAAAACTGATGGTTTATAAGAAGAAAAGCTCAAATTATAAGAAAGCTTTACAGACAGCCTCACAACCCTCAGCACCAACAGTTGATTTCAGTTCATTGTTGGTTGCTATGCAAATTAAACTGGATGAGCAAAGAACAGCCATGGAAAAATATATGGATGAAATTCATAAGGACCTTCAATTCACTCTGACTCAAGACATAAAATCAATCAGATTTGAAGTTAACCAGAATAAGAAAGAGATGACAGATTGCTTCCATAAAGGAGGTAATGATGTAGTTTTTCTGGCCAAAGAGCAAAAAGAGGCAAGAACACAGATTGATTATATAGTGGTCAAGCAAGGTTATGTCCTAGAAAATCAACTTAGAATGAATGATAATCTTACTGAATCACATAATGTGATTGTTACTGAATTAAAGAGTAAAGCAACTGCATTAACTAAGGAAAGGGCTAAAGAGAAGTCAGAGTTTGATAAGAAACTTCAAGAAGGTTTAGCCACTTTTCAATCTGCACTTCAAGCCTCTCAGAAGATTATATCTGCTCAGTTATAAAAGTTTAAAGCTTATTATACAGATGACACCAATTATCTGGTTAATCAAATAAGGTTCCAAAAGAATGATCTCAGGGATCATATTGAAAGAGAAGTCATAAAGGGGGAGAGGTCGATAGTCAATGCTAGTTCAGAGCATGCTAAATGGATCACAAATGCTGTTAGAGCAACTCTGGGATATCCTCCCCTATGTGATGATGATAATACAGCTGAGTCAGGTATTCAAGCTGTATGATTTGAAGGGGGTTAGCAGGAGGTAGCTCAAATCATATATCCCCCTTCTAAATTTGAGGACATTCAACAACTGGTTCACCAGATGTATAGCCCTCCAGTGGCTACTAAGAATTTTATATTTGAGAAAGTGGAAATGTCAGAAGCAGTACTGAATAAAGAACATGAAGCTCAACTTTCAAAGAAAAGATTTAGAGAGTAGGCTGAACTGAAACCTGATTTTGAAAGATAGAGTAAAACCGCCAGAAATATAATACTCACTGTTTGGCAAGCTGTCAAAGACAAAATGCATGATAGAGGGAAGTGGTATTCTGAAGTTGAGTGGAATAAATATCTGCAAAGACAAGATGTTATTCAGCAGTTCAGAAGGGATCACAAGGTTGGGAAACTACCTGCTACAACTATATAGCCCAGTAAATACTTTCCCAAGCCTTTTCACTATTTTGAAAGGCAAAGAGTTAAGGCTGAAGAACTTAAGAAGAAGGATCTCAAAGGCAAGAAGTTAGCTGAAGATACTAAACCTCCAGTACAAGCAAAGATCCAGTCTGGAAAAGGCACAGTGATCAAGGAGCCTGATCAGCCTTACGATAGATTGACTAGATTATAAAACATTGTAATTTTTAGTTTTAAACTCCATGTAATTTATTGTCAACAAACTATTGTGAAGTTTTAAACAAAACAATGATTCATGCTTGATATTGTTGTATCATATTCTATGATGATATTATTAACTTGTTTTGTTTATATGTTTCCCTGTCATTGAATGTTTTTATACATCATATTGTTAATTTTATTATAAGTGATGTATATCATTGACTAAGGGTTATGACTTCTCCAAATAGGGGGAGATTGTTGGGTACATTGGAAAATGTGTACCAAATTTGGAGAAGCCTTCCCAAACTCAATGATATACATCAAGTTGTATTTGATGTTGTGTTGAGTTATCATGTGCAGGTTAAGTAAATGGAAAGGAAAATTCACTAAGTACTTGTGTCGACACTTGGGAATGGCTGTGTCGACACCAAGGGCCAGATTGTGTCGACACCCAGAATTTGTGTCGACACACAGAAAATCTGTCGACAACGCAGTGTCGACACTAAGGGCCAGACTTGTGTCGACATCATCAGAAGCTGTGTCGACACACAGAGAAGCTGTTGACACATTTCAGAATTCTGTCGACACACATAGAAGTTGTTGACACATTTCAGAATTCTGCCGACATATTCCAGAATTCTGTCGACAACGACTGTGTCGACACACAGAACTTGTGTCGACACACACCAGAATTCTGTCGATACCAACTTTATTAAGACAAGGAGTGTTTGTGTCGACACATTCCACAGAAGCTATGTCGACAACAACAAGACTTGTGTCGACACATGGACTATGTGTGTCGACACATATGAAGTATTTAGTCAACATTCCCTGCTGCTGAGTCAAAGTCCAATGAAGGCTGAAGTAATACAACTGAAGACTGTCAGCTGTCATTACTGACATTACTGTCACATCTGTCAGAGTTGTCAAGATAGTTTGAAACCAGAACAACCGGTTACCATGGATGAAGCCTATAAATAGATATGCTCTCTCAACAATTGCAGAATGAACAACAAAAACAACAACAATAACAATAACAATAAATACATAACAAAGAGAAGTTATTCAAGCCAATCAATTATAATCTCTGAAGGATTAAGAATCCAAAAGAAGAGAAATAAACAGTCAACTGATTGTAGAGAGAGAAAACTAGAAGGAGAGAAGTTCTCATCCAATGAAGGCAGATTCTGAACAGTCTGGCTGAAGAATTCAGATCAAGTCTGAAGAAGAATTCAGATTAATTTCTGAAGGAAGCTGATTAAAGATCAACTCGAACATCAAGAAGATCAATCCTAATGTGTTCAGATTCAAGAAGCTTTAAAGAAAGCTAAGTCAGGTTGATCCTTAAGAAATCAGTTATATCAAGAACTGATGAAGAAGCCTTCAACCAATTCTCTCTCCATCTGGTTGAAGATATCAACAACTTTTCATCAATAATTTTGTAGGATCTGTACTAGATCTGAGTGTAGGAGATTTACATCTCTAAGTTGTAAGCCTAAATTATAAAGGCTGAGGTAGGGCTGTGTGCCTGAGGTAGGGGAATCTATTCCCTGAGTTGTAGGCCTGTGATAGAGGCTGTGGTAGAGTTGTTGCCTGAGTTATAGGAGTGGGGTGTCACTCTGAGTTGTAGGCCTGTGGAAGAGGCTGAGGTAGGGCTTGTGCCTGAGTTGTAGGAGTGTGGATTCACTCTGAGTTGTAGGAACCAGTCTTGGTTCTGAGCTGTAAGATCTGCGGATCTGAGAAGATGGAAGGAAGTTAGGCCGAATCTAGTACACTGCTAGATAGGCGAAGGGGGAAAGTGGATGTACCCATCATTTGGGGAACCACTATAAAACTGGTGTGCAATCTGTGAATGTTGTGTATGTGAATGTTGTGTTATACTTTCTGCTGAATACATTGCTGAACTAGATAGAGTTATCTGCCTAAGTTAGAAAAAGAATTGAACATATTCACCCCCCCCCTCTAGGTGTTTAGAACATCTTGAAACCAATTCTTTCAACTATTTTCCATGGAGTTTTCAAAGGCATTTTGGTTCAAATTTATTATTGTACACTTATAATACTCTGATAATTAATGCTACATATTCTCAAGAATATATCCATTCCAAGACAGCATTAATTATAGTATTCACAGAGTAATTGGATTATTTACTGGGATAATTATGGTAACAAATTAATGGCTTTTTCTAGCCGTTCAACTCCCAGGACTTTGGCAGGAAATCAAGGTTAAGACTCAAAATTCAAAAGATTATTTTCTGAAAAAGGATATATAAGGTTTTCTTCTTCTTTTTCAATATCAAGTGTGATATACATATACAATACAAAACAATTGTAGAAGAACACAGCCTTAATACATTCTCTGTTCTTCTTCAGTTTTGCTTTAGGAATTTCAAGAGAAAAACAATCTTCATCAGTCTAAGAGTTTCCTGAAGATCTTAATCAATCTGAAGGCCTACACCCTGTGCAAAGCTTCCACACTCCTGATCAGATTTGTAACTCAGGGAGAGCTTTGACAACATCAAATCCACTAGTCTTTTCTCTGACTGTTTACATAGAAGACATCATCTTTTACTTTCTTTTCACCACTGTATAAAGGGTCTCTTAACTCCCTTCAAAAGTTATTACTTTTGGTTGTCAAGTCTCCCGATCAAAAGACTTGGTTGGGTTTTTGGGCACCTGGTCAAAAGCTCAAAGGGTTGTTATATCTCCCTTAGAAAATAGATATTCTGGTGGCAGGGCACCTGATCAAAAACCTGTAGTGGATTCCTACCAGGGTGGTAGAAGAGTAGATGTACCCAAGTTTAAGAAACCACTATAAATTCTTTGTGTCGTCTGGGTTGCTCTATTATTTATTTCTGTGTATTGTGATTATCTTTTGTTTTTATTTCTCTTTATACATACAGATATCACTTATTTTAATTCCTCCATAAAAATTAATCAAAGTTTTTTTAAAAAATACTCTATTCACCCCACCCCCTAGAGTTAAGTTAGATCTATCCCTCACTTTCAAGGACGCTCATGATCTGCCTTTACACGGTTGCAGGTGAAGCATTCAGACACAAACTTGGCTATATCACTCTTCATTCCATACAACCAAATATTCTGCTTTAAATCTCTATACATCTTAGTAGAACCAGGGTGGTAGGCAACACTAGAACCATGTGCTTCACTACACAACCTAGCTCGAATATCCTCAACTACTGGGATACAATATCTACTACGATACTTCAAGGTACCCGCATCATTAATTGAAAAGTCTGGTAACTCCCCTTTCTCAGTTCTATTACAAAGGTGCTATAAATTAGAATCATTCTTTTGATGTAGCCTTGTAAGCGTAATCCATGAAGGCTCTGCTACTTCCAAGCTACTTGCTGAGTTGCTACTTCTGACCGAGATACCCATCAACAGAAACTCCTCAACCAAGGATTCCACCGAAAGTCCAAAGATTTGCATGGTCTTTCTACTCAAGGCATCGACTACCACATTAGCTTTGCCCGGATGATATTGGACCTCGACATCATAATTCGCGACAAATTCTAACCATCTATGCAGGCACAAATTTAATTCCTTCTGAGTGAAGACGTACTTTAAACTCTTATGGTTTGTGTAAATCTTGCACAGTGCTCTATAAAAAAGATATATGCACAACTTTAAGGCATAAATTACTACCGCAAACTCTAAGTCATGAGTAGGGTAGTTCTTTTCATGTATCTTTAACTGCCTTGACCCAAACACAATTACCTTTCCATCTTGCATCAAAACGCATCCAATCCTGACATACGATGCGTCCACATAAACGGCACACTCTAATCCTTCGGTAGGCAAAGTCAATACTGGGCAGTGCACAATCTCTTTTTCAATTCCTGAAAAGCTTCCTCGCACTTATTGTTCCACACGAATGTTGGATTCTTCTGCGTAAGCCTAGTTAGTGGCACAGACAATGTAGAAAATCCTTACACAAACCATCTATAATAGCCTGCCAACCCTAGGAAGCTTTTTATCTCTTTGGGTGTGGTAGGTCTTTTCCAATCCATTACAACAGCTATCTTTTTTTGGTCAACGGAAATTCCATCCTTATTCACCACATTACATAAAAAGGAAACCTGAGGTAACCAAAATTTGCACTTACTCAGCCTGGCATACAACTTATGCTCCCTCAAAGTAGATAGAACTAACTGCAAGTGCTGGGCATGCTCCTCAGCAGTCCTGAAAAAAACCAGAACATCATCTATAAACACAACCACAAAACGCTCCAAAAAATCCTTGAACACTCTGTTCATCATGTCCATGAAGGCAGAGGGTGTATTTGTCAATCCAAATGACATCACCAAGAACTCAAAATGTCCATGTCGAGAACGAAAAGCGGTCAGTGGAACATCTGACTCACGGATTCTGAATTAATGGTAGCCTGAATGAAGGTCAATCTTCGAAAGCACAACACTACTACGCAACTTATCAAACATATCATCTATTCGTGGCAAGGGATACTTGTTCTTGATAATTACCGTATTCAATTCTCTATAATTGATGCACAACCTCATATATACATCCTTATTCTTCTTCACAAACAACACGGGAGCACCACAAGGCGAAGAACTTGGCCTAATGAATCCATACTGCAACAACTCATCCAACTGGGTACGCAACTCTTCCAGCTTACATGGAGCTATACGATACGGTGCCTTAGCTATAGGATGAGTATCCGGCTCCAAATCTATAACCAACTTCACATCTCTCTCTCAGGTGGAAGACCAGGAAGACTATTTGGGAAGATATTAGGAAACTCACGCACTACAAAAACATCCTCGACGCGCGGCAAACTACCAACAGTTTTCAAAACAGAAACCAAACAAGCAAAAAAACTGGAATTCAAAAGTTTCTGAGCATGTACCGCAGAATTAGTCGGGGAATACTGGCGCGTAAAATCATAAACACTCTTGCAGTGGCCGTTGTCCATCTTGAAGTCCAAAAGCTTAACCTTGTATTGTATAACCGCATTATATCTGGACAACAAGTCTATGCCCAAGATCACATCAAAGTCCTCTAGGTCTAACACCTTCAAATTAGCAAAAGATAGGAAATCTCGTATAAGGATCAGACAATTCTGGAAACCTTGGTCTGAAACCACCGAATCACCAGAAGGAAACTTAACGTGCAACGAATCGCCAACTAGATCGAGAGTCAGACAATGATGCCATACAAAAGTCCTAGTCATGAACGAATGGGTAGCGCCAAAATCAAAAAGAATGTGTGCCCAATGGTTCTTTACCTTAAATTTCCTTGTAAAGTCATATTCGTAACAAGACAAACAAACATCGAACTAAAGCCAAGATTTAAAAACTAGGTATAGATTAGAATCTAACCTGAGATCACTTGAGTGGACGTCTGTGCTTCCTTCATAGTCATCATATTTAACTTGCACTTTCCTTTATCCAAGAGATGCAGTGGCGGCAATGCCTGAAGTGGAACTGGTTGTAGTGGGGGCTGAGTTTGCGAGCAACTTGACTTGAAATGTCCTTTCTGTCCACACTGAAAGCAGACCTGAAAGACTTTGTATTCAAGGTCAGCTAATACCTAGAGGGGGTGAATAGGTTTTAGGTTTCTTTTTAAATTACCTAGACCTATACCTTATTTTGTTGTGCTTGGTGATATATTAGTTTTAGATTTCAAGAATATCAACCAGACGACACAGATATTTTGTAGTGGTTCCCCAGAGTAAGGGTATGCCCACTGTCCCTCTGCGCCTTTCTAACAGTATGTTAGACAAGGCTCTTCCCCTTAATCTCGGCTCCAAGGATCTTACAACACGATCCCGCAGGACCACTCAGTCTTCTTCCAGACTTATAGCTCATGCAATATGTCCTACTACTCAGATCATAACTGGATCCTACCTCAGCTTTTATAACACAGGCCTACCACTCAGATTCTCATAAGAATCTTGCACTCGGATCAACAACAGATCATACCTCAGCCTTTATAATACATGCCTACACTCGGATTCACTAATGAATCTTACACTCAGATCCAAGATTGGATCCTACAGAAAACAATAATGATTTGAAATAATAATGATTTGAAACAATCAGACACCAGAGAAATTTCTTTGTATCTATCTTCCTGGGCAAAAACTGAGTCTCCCCTAACTCTTCTTCACAACAACAAGTTGACAGATATCTTCAGATGAATCACGGCTTGTTCTGGAAGTAGCTTGCAGAAATCTCTGCCTCTTCTCTTTCATGAATCAGTCCTGACCTTGCTGTCACAGATGAATATCACAGCAGCTATCACTTTTCCCTTTCAGGTTGACAGAATCTGAATAAGACCTTCAGGCTCGGCAGCAATGGCAAGGAAGAGGATGATGTCTAGCCGCAATGCGAAATTAGAAAACCATAATTACTTGTTGTCGACTCGGCCAATCTTTCCCTTTTATTGATTGTTAATCAACGGCTCAATGTATTGTGGGCCCAGCCTTAATTGGCAATCTACCACCTTCCATTTACAGAATACGACAAAAGCTAGCCGGCGGCGCCATCAATGGCTTACTCCATCTTTCCAGCAATGAATTTGAACTGCGTTGACTTTGTTTACTTTTGCTGACTCATGCTGACGTCATCCATTTTGGACTTCGCCAAATTCACATAATTGCTTCAAGCGTTGAGAGCGTTGAGTGAATGGCCATCACTCAACGATTCTGGACTTAGTCATTTCTTCAGTTCATCTAGGCATTGAGAGCATTGAGTGAGTAAGCTTCACTCAATGCTTTTTGCCTTAGTTTAATCTTTCTCTGTCTGAAGGTGTTGAGTGAGCTGGCATCACTCAATGATTTTACACTTAGCTAATTTTCCTTCTGTCTCACGGCATTGAGTGAGCTGACCTCACTCAACGCTTTTATAATTGACCAATTTCCTTCTGTCTGACGGCATTGAGTGAGCTGGCCTCACTCAATGATTTTATACTTAGCCAATTTCTCTTTCTGTCTGACGGCATTGAGTGAGCTGGCCTCACTCAACAATTTTATACTTAGCCAAATTTTCTTTCTATCTGATACCATTGAGTGAGTTGGCCTCACTCAACGATTTTATACTTAGCCAATTTTTCTTTCTGTCTCACAATGTTGAGTGATGAAGCTTATCGTTATGCTTCCTGTCATGTGGCATTGAGTGAACTGGATTCACTCAACACTTTTGTACTTAGACAGATTTTCTTGTCCTTCCTTCTGGCGTTGACTGTTTAAGCTTCTCTCAATGCTTTCTGTCATTTGGCGTTGAGTGAACTGGCTTCACTCAACGCTTTTATACTTAGAAAAATTTTCATGTCTATCTCCTTTGGCTTTGACAGAATAAGCTTTACTCAACGAATTAAGCAGTATGGCATTGAGGGAGTTGACATCACTCAACGCCTGTGGACTTGACTGAATTTTCTGCTTGCTGATGCATAGGCTTCGACTGTCCACACCTGACTCAGAGCTATTTGTCTCATGGCATTGAGTGAACTGTGAAAGAAATTGTACCTAATCACCTAGAGGGGGGGGTGAATAGGTGACCTTAATCTTTTTAAACTTTTAGGCAGATTTAATCACAGATATCACAGCACATAAAACAACAACCACAGAATCATACACACACAGAATACACACAGTTTTATAGTGGTTCCCCAAGGTTTGGGTACATCCACTTTCCCCCTTCGCATATCTAGTAGTGTACTAGATTCAGCCAAACTCCTCCACAATTCCTCAGATCCTCAGATCTTACACTCAAAACCCCAACCAGGTTCCTACAGCTCAGGCTTAAAGCCCTACCACTCAGTCTTCACAAAGACCTACACTCAGCCTTCAACAAGGCCTACACTCAGCCCTCAACAAGGCCTACACTCAAAGAAATGAATCTCCTACACTCAGGCACATAGGCCCTACCACTCAGCCTTTATAATTTCAGGCTTACAACTCAGATCCCTATGGATCCTACAAGAAATTAAAGTTACAATGTATATACCTACAACTCAGAATAAGAGAGAAGAGTTGACAGGTTTCTTGATGAGTTCATGGAAGAACTTTGTTGAGATCAACCTCCCTTGGCTTTCTTCAAAGCTTCTTGAATTTAGGACATAATAGGGTTGAGTCTCTCTGCAGCTGATCTTCAATCACTACTAACATAAGAATCAGAATTCAATCTGAAACTTTCTTCACAGCCTGGTTCAACAGCTGTTCTTCTTGGAAGGAGCTCTCTCTCTCCAACTTCTTAGATCTTCACTTGAAGGTCTTCTTCTAGTTGTGTTGCACTTTAATGATTCATTGATCAATCTCTGATTGCTGACAGAATAAGACTTTATATAGGCTTTCTTCATGGTGACCGGCTGATCCGGTTTCTAACGACTTTCTGACATCTCTGACAAGTGCAGTAGACCGGCTGGAATGGCAGCTATCAAGTCATCCAGTCACTTCTTGAATTTTTTGTAACTGTCTGAAAGTGTCGAGACAGTCTGTCTTTAAGTGTCGACACTTATAGACCAAGTGTCGACACAAGTAGACTAAGTGTCGACACTAGCCTTCATGGTGTCGACACAACTCCTTGTGTTGTAGAATCTGCTTCTCGATACTACTTCTTCAACATGTGTCGACACTGATATTGTGTATCGACACAACTCCTTGTTCTTTAGTACTTAGTTGAATTCTTGTAAGTGTCGACACAACTCCTTTGTGTCGACACATCTTCTTGTGTTGATACTTGCTGAGTGTCGACATATTTTCTTAGTGTCGACACATGCCTTCTGTGTTGATACTTGCTGAATGTCGACACATCTTCTTAGTGTCGACACATTCTTCTTGTGTTGAGACTTTGGCTGAGTGTCGACACATCTCCTTTGTGTCGACACTTGTACTTAGAATTTGTTGAACTTTGCTGAGTGTCGACACAGCCTCCTAGTGTCGATACTTGTACTGGAACTTTGTTGAAATTTACTGAGTGTCGACACAGCCTCTAAGTGTCGACACTGCTTCTCTGGACATTTCTTCATTGAGTGTCGACACAACTTGTATGTGTCGACACTTTCCTTCTGGTGTCGACTCTGCATCCCTGGTGTTGACACATTTACTCCAAGTGTCGACACTGCTTCTCTGGGTATCGACACAAGTCTTCTTAAGTGTCGACACTATTCTTCTGGGTGTCGACACATGGACTTAGAAACTTTTCAGCTTTCCCTGCAAATACTTAACCTGCACAACTAAACTCAAAACACATCAAATACATTTTGATGTATATCATTGAGTAGGGTGAGGCTTCTTCAAATCAGGTACATTTATTCCAATGTACCCAACAATCTCCCCCTATTTGGAGAAGTCATAACCCTTAGTCAATGATATACACCATACATAACAAATTCACAGTATGATGTAAAACAATATTAAATGACAGGGTAAGTACATAAACATGTATAAGCAAAACATGTATACACAAATATTACAGAACATTAATGTAATAGATTTAACATATATCACATTGTTCTAACAACTTCAACATATTCATTATTCAAAATTTTACAGAGAGTTTAAAATCAAATGATTACAACTGTAAACTAAAGATAAATTCTATCCTATTGCTACTCAGGCTCCTTGACCACAATGCCCTTTCCTGATTGTATTTTTGCTTGGACTAGGGCTTCAGCATCTTCAGCAGCAGTAGGCTTCTTCCCTTAAAGATCCTTCTTTTTCAATTCTTCAGCTTTGATCTTTTGCCTTTCAAAGTAATGATAAGGCTTAGGGAAGTACTTGCTAGGCTCCTGTGCAGTAGGAGGTAGCTTTCTCATCTTAGCCTTTCTTCTATATTGCACAATGGCCTCTTGCCTGGTCTCATGCTTCCTCCACTCCAGTTCAGAATACCACTTGTTTCTATCCTGGATATTATCCTTGGCAGCCTTCCATGCAGTCAAGATGATATTCCTGGAAGTGGAGCTCCATTGTTCAAAGTCAGGCCTAAGTTCAGCTTGCTCTCTGAATCTCTTCTTAGACAATTGGGCTTCTTGTTCTTTCTACAAAGCCTCTTGTTCTTTCAGTATAGCCTCTGGCACTGGCTGAACTACTTTCTCAAGGATGACATTTTGCTTTCCTTCAGGAGGACTATACATTGACTGTATATCTTGATGTATCATATCAAAGTCTAGTGGAGGGTATATTACTTGAGCCACTTCAGCTTGCTCCCCTCCAAGATAAGCAGGATTAATACCAGACTCTGCCACATTGTCATCATCACATAATGGAGGATATCCAAGGGTGGCTCTGATGGAATTTGAAATCCACTTTGCATGATCAGAGCCTGCTTTGACTAACACCCTCTCCCCCTTTATGACTTCTCTTTCAATGTGATCCCTTAGATCATCTTTCTGAAATCTTATTTGATGATTCAGATAATTAACTCCATCCTTATAGAAGGGTTTGAACTTCTGAATTTGTTCAGTTATTGCCTTCTTAGAGTCTTCAAGAACAGTCTTAAAAGAAGTGATGTGCTCTTGGAACTTCTTATCAAACTCTTCCTGGGCAGTAGTCCTTGCTGTAGTTTGAGCAGCAGCCAGATTTTGCATCTCAGTGACTATCACATTGTGTGATTCAGTCAAATTGTCATTCATTCTTATCTGGGTTTCCAGGACATAGCCTTGCTTTACCGCCAGGTCTTCAATTTGTTTCTTGATATTTTCTTGATGAGTAGCCAAAAAGACTACTGTATTCCCTCCTTTATGGAAGCAGTCAGTCATCTCTTTCTTGTTCAGATTCATTTCAAATCTGATTGACTTTATATCTTGGGCCAGATCAAATTGTAGTGACTTATGGCCTTCATCTATATATTTTTCTATTGCTTGCCTTTGCTCATCCATCTTTATCTGTAATGCAACCATCAGAGAACTGAAATCTGTAGATGGGGCTGGCTGTGGTGCAGGCTGTGGTGCAATTGTTTGTAAAGCTTTCTTATAATTCTGGCTCCTTCTCTTAAAGACTTGGAATTTCCTCTTCTTGGCTCTTGCAGCCTCTTCATCTTCAGAAGCAGATGCGCTTGCAATATCCACTCTTTCTTTAGGACTAGGATGAGAGTCCTTCTCAGTCCTTTGTGGTTGCTCAGCATCCTTGGGCTTCTCAATCTCTTGGGTAGCAGTTACCTCTACATTATCCACATGCTCCCCCTCAACATGGGCCTTCTCCCCCTCAGCAGCAGCTTTCTCTTTCTCAAAATCTGTTTGTAGAAGATCTGGTAATAGCTCTTCTAGGGTAAATTCCTGTTGAGGAAGGGTTGGAGAATCTCTTATCTCATCAACCACTTGATCAGCAACAGATGTGTCTTCCATGACAACATCCTGGGGTTGGCTATGTGTCAGTGTTTGCTGATTAACATTAGGTAATGAATCAGACAAAACATCATCATCAATAGGGAAATCTAATTCATTAATTTCAGTTATTACCTCAAGTATTGTGTGGGTAGCTTGTTCACATTCTAGTGGAGTTGGCTCATCCCCAGTAGAGGCTCCCCCTGGATTTAATCCTGGTGGATTGGGCTAGCCTGTGGTAGCTCCACCTGCCTTGGGGCATCTTCTTGTCTAGCAGGTGACTGGCCAGCATTTTCAATGTCTTATTCATCAGGAGTGAACACTACATGCTCTTCAGAGCTGCTTGATGATTCTTGAGCCACAGGGGCTGTCTTTTTCTTCTTCTTCAGGGGTGTTTCCTTCTCAGGAGTTGGCATTTCCTTGGTCAAGACTCTATCCCACCTAGAGAAGATTCTCAAATCCATTCTCCTCATGTGGTTAATCTTAGTTCCAAGTGCTTGACTCATGACCTCTGGTATACTACCAGCCAGGTAAAGACTTAGAATCCTACCCAAATTGAGCTTTTTCATACTCTCCTTTATCTTCTCAAACACAACTACAGACCAATCAGTTTCTAGTTTGAAGATAATTCTTATCATTAAACTAAACATATGAGATGATACTCTGTCATGGCCTCCAGTCTTGCTTAAGATAACCTTGCCAACAATTTCAGATAGAAATTTGTCTTGCATGTCCATTCCCTTCCTATTGAAAACAGAGCCTATTTTCAGATTTGAGTCCAAACCACACCATGTTAATGCTTCTCTAGTCATAGTAGTAGAAATATCTTCTTCTTCCTTAGTCCTAGGTAGTTGAAGTACCTTTCTCAGACTCTTAGGAGAAACCTTCACCTTTGCCCCATGAACTCTTGACTTAATTTTGAGTCCTGATTCATCTAGGGTTGCTGCATTCAGAAATTCCAGGACTTCTTTCTTCCATATCTTGGTCGGTTCGGAAACAAGAAATTCTAATCCAGTCTCTGCGATTAGGGTTATCACGCCTTTGATCTCGGGTTCCGCATCATCAAATGCGTGTCGCACGAGTTCATATCCTTCATTCACATTCTCTTCTAGCTTGGGCGCCATTAGGGTTTGAAAAAATTTGAATTTAGAGAAGAGAGATGTCGACACACAAGTTTGGTCTCGAAACTTTGGTGAGCGTGTCGACAGACAATGGCGAAAACCTATTTATACCTTTCTAGAATCGAAGATGAAAGGGCGCGTCAAAATACTCAAATTGTGTCGGCACTGTTGAAAAGTGTCGACACTGACTTATAATGTCTCGACAACTATGTGTCGACACAAGTATAGTCGACAGAATATATGTGTCGACACTTGTTTATGTGTCGACACCACTTAGCTTGACACTTAGTCGAGACTTTACCAGACTAATTCTAAGTAAAGCCTAAGTGTCGACACCACCTTGGATGTCTCGACACCTACTCTGCATGTGTCGACACTTATTCTCTGAAGTGTCGACACAGACTGTCTAGATGTGTCGACACCATATCCCTGAAATGTTGACACCACTTTTCTGTGTCGACACAGACAACTCTGTGTGTCGATACCATTTTACTTAGCCAATTTTTTTTGTAAACTTATTCTAAGTTTATCATCCCTAATTCAATTTTAAATTTATTGAATTTGGTTTCATCTAAGTGCTTATTATACATGTCAGCTAGTTGATTGTCTGTATTAACATACCCTAGTGAAATATCTCCTTTTTCCACATGTTCCCTTAGAAATTGGTATTTTATTTCTATGTGCTTAGTCCTACTATGGGAGACAGGATTGTTTGCAATAGAAATGACACTTGTAGAATCACAAAATAGAGGTGTTCTACTTACTTGTATACCATAGTCTTCAAGCTGATGTTGTATCCATAGAAGTTGAGCACAGCAACTTCTTGCAGCAACATACTCTGATTCTGCTGTGGAGATAGCCACACTTGTTTGTTTCTTGCTACTCCATGTTATCAGTCTTCCACCTAGGAATTGACAGGTACCAGTTGTACTTTTCCTATCTTCCTTGCAGCCTGCAAAATCTGCATCTGAATAACCTGTCAGTTCAAAGTCTCCATTCCTAGGGTACCAAAGGCCTAGATAAGGAGTGCCCTTAAGATATCTCAAAATTCTTTTGACTGCTGTCAAATGAGATTATATAGGGCAAGCTTGGTACCTAGCACAGACACATGTAGCATACATGATATCTGGTCTACTTGCAGTCAAATACAATTGGGATCCAACTATCCCTCTATACAAAGTTTCATCTACAGGTTTCCCTGCATCATCTTTGCTAAGAGACATACTTGACCCTATAGGAGTTTTCATGGTACTGGATGATTCCATACCATACTTCCTTATCAATTCTAGAGTGAACTTAGACTGGCATATGGATAAACCATTCTCAGTCTGTCTAACTTGGATACCCAAGAAGAACTTAAGTTCCCTCATACTGCTCATTTCAAATTGTCCTTGCATAAGTTTTGTAAACTTTTTGCAAACACTACTTTCAGTAGACCCAAATATGATGTCATCTACATATATTTGGACTAGAATGATCTTGCCTCTGGATTCCCTAAGGAATAGAGTCTTGTCTATTTTCCCCCTTGTGAATTTATTCTCAATGAGGAAACTAGACAGGGTTTCATACCAAGCCCTAGGGGCTTGTTTTAACCCATACAAAGACTTCCTAAGTCTATAAACAAAATTAGGTTTAGTTGAATCAACAAAACCTGATAGCTGTTCCACATAGACTTCTTCCTTCAGATTTCCATTCAGAAAGGCTGACTTAACATCCATTTGGTATACTTTAAACCCTTGATAGGTTGCATAGGCCAGGAACATCCTTATAGCTTCCAGTCTAGCCACTGGAGCAAAGGTTTGATCAAAGTCAATACCTTCTTCCTGCCTATAACCTTTTGCAACCAGTCTTGCTTTGTTCTTTATAATAACTCCATGTTCCTCCATCTTGTTCCTAAAGATCCACTTAGTTCCAATTATGTTGTGGTCTTTTGGTTTAGTAACAAGCTCCCAGACTTTGCATCTTTTGAACTGGTTCAGCTCCTCTTGCATTGCCTCAATCCAATGAGGGTCTAGGATGGCTTCTTCAAATTTCTTTGGCTCAACTTGGGATAGAAAACTGGAGTAGAGTACTGAACTTAGATTTCTGCTCCTTGTTTGTACCCCTTGTCTGAGATCACCAATAATTTGATTGGCCGGATGATCTTTTAGATGTCTATTAGCTGGAGGCAGCCTGTCTTCTAGTAATGCTCCTTCAGCTTCTTCAACTTGCTGCACCCCTTGGTCTTCTTCTACATCAGGTGCATCGAGTACTCCCCCTGGACAACAGCCACTATCATCCACATGCTGACTTGCAGTAGATCCTTCTTCAATAGTGAGCTTGTCCATCTTCTCAGTCACACCAGTAGAGCTGCAAATACTTCTAGACAATTTATTGTTAATGAGTCTAGCTTCATCAAACACTACATGTACTGACTCCTCTATAACTTGAGTAGTCAAGTTGTAGACCCTATAAGCCTTACTGTTATTGCTGTACCCAACAAAGATCCCCTCTTGGGATTTGGAAGCAAACTTGGTTAAGTAAGACTTACCATTGTTAAGTATATAGCATTTACAACCAAAGATCCTGAAATAGGATAGATTTGGTTTTCTGCCTTTCACAATCTCATAGGGGGTCTTATTGTGGCTCTTGGTGATAGTAGCCCTATTAATTACATAGCATGCAGTATTAACTGCCTCAGCCCAGAAATATTCTGGGAGAGATGTGTCACTTAATAGGGTTCTACCAGTCTCAATCAAGGTTCTATTTTTCCTTTCAGCAATGCCATTTTGCTGAGGTGTTCTTGGTGAAGAAAATTCCTGAAATATCCCAAACTCTTCACATAGCTTTGTCATACTTCAGACTGGAATTCAGTACCATGGTCACTTCTTATTTTGACCACTGTACTGTCTAACTCATTCTGAATTTGTTTGACAAAACTATAGAAGATACTAGTTGTTTCAGATTTCTGTCTAAGGAAGAACACCCAGGAAAACCTTGAGTAGTCATCTACAACCACAAATGTGTAGACCTTCCTACCTAGGCTGTGAACTGGCATATGACCAAAGAGATCCATATGCAAGAGGTATAAGCACCTCACATCATCTTTGTTCTCAATGCTATTAAAGGTGGATCTAGTCTGCTTGCCCTTTTGACAAGCTGAGCATATCCCATCTTTAATACACTTAACCTGAGGTCCATTCCTCACTAACTCTTTGCTAAAGAGTTGGTCAATTGTCTTGTAGTTAAGATGGGCAAGTCTCTTGTGCCATTTGACACAATGAGAGACTTTCTCATCAGCTACAAGACACACAGGAGAAACATTGTTCTCACACATAATGTCTAGACAATAGACATTTCTCTTCCTATAACCAGTCAGAATGATCTCTTGATCATTTGACCTCCTGATATGACAACCATCTTTGACAAATGAGATGTCATATCCTAAATCACTCAGTTGACTTATACTAATAAGGTTGTGTTTCAAACCTTTAACATAAGCCACTTGAGTAATTGTTATAAGGTTGCTAGAAATATTACCAAAGCCTTTGATGATTCCTTTTTCAGAACCACCAAAGGTGACTTTAGGACCATCCTTGATTGGTGTGTAGTCCTTTAGCAATCCCCTAGTTCTAGTCATGTGCCTGGAACATTCACTGTCCAAGTACCATATTGGGGCATGGTCACTTGGACTCACCTGCAAAATAGATTAGTTAACCTTAGAACCCAAAGAATTCTTGGGTCCTTGGTGTTGGTTAGTTTGCCTCTTAACAAATCTACCTGTAGCTTTTCTAGCAGGCAGATTGCTTCTCATCTTTGCACTAGAATTGTGCCAGCAGTCAATGGCAAAGTGGCCTACCTTGCCACAACACCAGCACTCAAATCTGTTGTACCTTTGCTTAGGTACAACCCTAGCTGTTTTATCTACAGCGGGCTTGTTGACTACTGGGGATTTGCCCTTAGACTTGGACTGAACAGTCCTGGCAGGTTTAGTAAACCCCAATCCAGTTTTACCCTTTTGAGAAATGAACTCATCTATCAAAAGTAGAACAGACTTTGGTTTAGAAAACCTTGCTACTATATCTCTCTCCTTCTGAAGACTAATCTCCAGATTTCTAATTTGATCATTTTTAAATGTTATAGTCCCCATCTGAATAACAGTTATGTACTTCAGTCTGGCTATTTCATTTAATTTCTAATCAATCAACTTATCAAAATCTGTTGCAGCAACTTTAAGATTAGCAATCTCCTTAGCCTGACTCTTGGTCAAGGATTTGCTTTTCTTCAAAACTTGCAACACTACTCTATACTCATCAATCAACTAATGAATGTCTCCTTCAGATTCAGATCCACTCTCATCACTTGATGCTGATGAATTTGATTCTGAAAGAGTACTAGAAATTGAACTATCAGAACAATTTTGTACCTAACTAGGTCCAGCTGCTCCTGGATTTTGTCTCCTTCTGACAAGGCCATCAGTACCTGGCACTGATTGTCCTCTTGCTCATATATTTGTTGGAGTTACCATGGTGATATGGAAGTGGTCAAACATGTAATATCACTGCCAACGCGATATGAGCCTGCAGGGTCGCACATAAGAGATGTGGAGAAGTTGGATGATTGACTGTGTTGGTAAAGGTTACCAATCACCGACCCAAATAGGGTTTTTGGGCAAAGTGTTGCCTTGAAGTCTTGGTAAGGATCGTTGACCGAGAATCGACGAGTGTCGCCGACCCCGTCTCGACGATCGACGAGAATCGACGAGTGTCGTCGACCCCAGCTCGACGATCGATGAGAATCGACGAATGTCGTCGACCCCAGCTCGACGATCGACGAGAATCGACGAATATCGTCGACCCCAGCTCGACGATCCACGAGAATTGACGAATGTCGTCAACCCTAGCTCGACGATCGACGAGAATCGACGAATGTCGTCGACCCCAGCTCGACGATTGATGAGAATCGACGAATGTCGTCGACCCCAGCTCGACGATCGACGAGAATCGACGAATGTCGTCGACCCCAGCTCGACGATCGACGAGAATCGACGAATGTCGTCGACCCCAGCTCGACGATCGACGAGAATCGACGAATGTCGTCGACCCTAGCTCGACGATCGACGAGAATCGACGAATGTCGTCGACCCCGGCTCGACGATCGACGAGAATCGACGAGTGTCGTCGACCCCGTCTCGACGATCGACGAGAATCGACGAGTGTCGTCGACCCCGGCTCGACGATCGACGAGAATCGTCGAGTATTGTACTCCGATTCTCGCCGATTCTCGCCGACTGATACTCGCCGAAACTGGGACCCTATTTTACTGGGTGGTCTGCGGATAGCGATATTCCTAAGTCTATTTATGCCTTCGGTATAAAAGGGACACTTAGGGTTTTCGGGGATCTGATCTGTTCCTTGCATGCTGATCGAATCGAAGCCGACGGAAGTGTTCCGCCGTTCGTTCGCTCCGCCGATCCCGAATCCCGCTGACGGAAGGGTTCCGCCGCCGTGTTCGCTCCGGCGACTTCCTTCTCTCCGGCGATCGTCGCTGGCGTTGCAATCCCTGGTGCGGACCTAGCAGTCCGTGGGAAAGCAAGGTGCGGTCTTTCTCCTTCCCGATAATCCGTGCGACAGATAGTTCGGTGTTCTCCCGCTCATGTGGACTTCTGCAGAAACGTGGACATTATTCCACGTACAACTCACCACCAGCAAGAATACAAAGTTTGGAGCATCTCCGTTGAGTTGTGACTCAACGCCACCGAGGTAATTTTGCATAGTTGTATGTTAACTTCTTGATTCAACTATTATGGCCCGATCCCATCTCTTTTGGGTTTTCTTGATGTTTTATTCTTCCACTGCGTGCACAAGCGTTGTGCCATCCTCTTAGAGAAACCCAACAGTGGTATCAGAGGGAGGTTCCGGCCATGATTGTTGTATTGGAAGTTTTGTTATTCCAGTGCGTGTAAACCTAGGGATTTAGAAGTGTTCTAAATGTCTGTATTTAGTCTTGGTACCCCCCAAGAACGTCTGGGATTTCGTGGAAATTTCTAATTGTTAGAAATTGTAGTCTCCTTAGCAGTAACCATCCCTCGATTTCGTTTTGGATTTTGAATCCAACATAGAGAGATGAGCTTGTCTACTGCTTTAAGTTGAGTTGTCTTTGCCTTTGTCCAATGCATGTAAATCTAAGGATTTGGAAGTTTCCGGATGTTCAGGTTTATCCCTTCCTTCTATCAAATGTTGATGGTGTCAGGTTGTGCACATAAGGGATGCATGTGGTTTTAGAAATTATTGTTTTTCTATGGATGTACACATTGATCAAATGTTGATCATGGTTAATTGTTAACCTATAATCAAAATCCCTTCATCAAATATTAAGTGTTCGGATGCCTTCCGATGGATGACACTCTTCCTGCCTCGATCGATGAAGTGTGGGCTTGCCAAAGCAAGGTGCATTAATCTATCTTGGTAAGGGTGCGAGCGGATAAATGTGATATCCCACTGTCGACATCGGGTCCAACTTAACTAGGTGACCTCAAAGGTTGAGTGCCTAGAGACATAGGGTTGGCATGCACCATATGATGGATGCGAGTAAGGAGTTATTCACCAACCATACAAGAATTGCATGAGGATGCAATTGGCAAGCGTTGCCTACCTAAATAACCGCATCGTGAGAGGAAAGCCAAAGCTGACTCATTGTGTTGGTGAAATACGGATCTTGTCCACTAAGACAGTAGCTCGCATGAACTCTCCGAATTGTTAGTGAGGGCTATCATTTCGAATAAAATAGTGGGAGTGTTTTAATTGAAGTCCAAATTAAAATAAATTGTATTTGAAATTTTGGTACTGATTTTATTCTGCATAAATTCTTGTAGAATTCCATGGCAAGTGTTTCACACTCCACTTTGTCTCTGAGAGCCATCCTTGAGAAGGATAAGCTCAGTGGGACAAATTACATGAACTGGTATAGGAACCTGAGAATTGTTCTCAGGCAAGAGCGAAAGCTCTATGTCTTGGAAGAAGAAGCCCCCGAGGTGCCGACCGGGAACTCTTCCCGTGCTGAGAAGGATACTTATAAGAAGTATACTGATGATGCTTTAGATGTTGAATGCCTTATGCTTGCCACTATGAACTCTGAGCTTCAGAAGCAACATGAGAGCATGGGGTGCAAGGAGATTGACGAGTATCTCAAGAAAATGTTTCAAGGGCAGGCTCGTCAAGAGAGGTTCGACGTCACAAAAGCGTTGTTTCAGTGCAAGATGGGAGTTCGAGACTCAGTAGGGACTCACGTACTCAAGATGATTGGGTATATAGAGAACCTTGAAAGGCTGGGTTTTCCTCTTGGTCAAGAGTTGGCCACAGATCTGATCCTGCAATCGTTGCCGGACAGTTATGAGCAGTTCGTCTTGAACTATAACGTGAATGAAATAGACAAGACACTGCCCGAACTCCTAGGCATGTTGAGAACTGCTGAAATCAATATGAAGAAGGTCAAGCCTGCCAGCCCCATACTGATGGTGCATAAGGGCAAGGGCAAGGCCAAGGGCTCTAAGAAGACGAAGGTGGGACCTAAGTCATATCTTGAGCCCAAGTCTTCTGCACTGATGAAAAAGAAAAGCACGGTGAAGGAAGGGAAATGCCACCACTGTGGCAAGGCTGGTCATTGGAGGATGAACTGTCCTTCGTACATTGAAGGTCTGCAGAAAAAGAAGGGAGGTATGACTTCCGCTTCAAATATTCACGTTATAGAGATAAACCTTTTTGCTCCTTCATCTTGGGTATTGGATACCGGATGTGGTTCTCACATTTGTACAAATGTGCAGGAACTTGGAAGGAGAAGATTGCTGAGTAAAGGGGAGGTGGACCTCTGCGTCGGCAATGGAGCAAGAGTTGCTGCTGTGGCCGTAGGGGTTTACCGTCTTTCTTTGCCCAGTGGGCTTGTAATAGAACTAGATAATTGTTATTTTGTTCCGGCCATAACTAGAAACATTATATCTATTTCATGTTTGGACATGATTGGATTTTTTTTTATAATTAAGAACAACTGTTGTTCTATATTTAAGAATGATGTTTCTTATGCTGTAGCCCAATTGTTTAATGGTATTTATGTTTTGAACTTAGACCATCTGATCTGTAATGTTGAAAATAATAAAAGACTAAGAACAAATGACTCGAACCCTACGTTTCTCTGGCATTGTCGTTTGGGCCATATCAACGAGAAGCGCATATCCAAGCTCCATAGAGATGGACTTTTGGACTCATTTGATTATGAATCATTTGAGCGATGCGAATCTTGTTTGTTAGGCAAGATGACTAAAGCTCCTTTCACTGGTTATACTGAGAGGGCTGAGGATCTATTGGGTGTTGTACATAGTGATGTATGCGGACCCATGAGTTCCATGGCTAGAGGTGGGTATTTCTACTTTGTTACATTTACTGATGATTTCAGTAGATACGGATATGTGTATCTTATGAAGTGCAAATCCGAGACCTTTGAAAAGTTCAAAGAGTTCAAGAATGAAGTAGAAAACCAGTTGGGTAAAAGGGTTAAAGCACTCCGATCTGATCGAGGTGGTGAATACCTGAGTCATGAGTTCCGTGATCATCTGAAAGAGTGTGGTATTGTATCACAGCTCACTCCACCTAGAACACCACAACATAATGGTGTGTCTGAGAGGAGAAATCGTACACTGTTAGACATGGTACGTTCGATGATGAGTCATGCAGACTTACCTGTTTCCTTTTGGGGTTTTGCTTTAGAGACTGCTGCAATGACATTGAATCGCGCTCCAACGAAAACGGTTCTGAAGACACCATATGAAATATGTACTGGGAAGCGTCCTAGTATGTCGTTCATTAAAATTTGGGGTTGTGAGGCATACGTGAGACATCAAATGCCTGACAAGCTGGAACCCAAATCGAATAAATGTTATCTGGTGGGATATCCTAAGGAAACGAAAGGGTATTACTATCCCTTTCGGATAAATGTTACCATCAACTGCATCTCATAGGATAACAGTTTTCCAAACAATGTTGGAGGAGGAATGTCTGCTAATTTGGCCATTTCCCTTATGGCACAAATCTTAGTGTCCCACATTTCCTTTGATGTTTTACAGTGAATCAAATTCTGGAATGTGGCATCATCTATTGCACTCACAATAATATTCTGAGCCCTCTTGTCCATTGTGGCCAGACTAATCTCATCTTTAGTCATCTCTGAATAGTCTTTTGGAGTTCTCTGATTTGCATCTAACACAGATACCTTCATTGGCACATATGGCCCTTCTTTGACTGTGATATAGATTCTAGGGTCAGAGGCTTCCATAAATAGTCTAACCCTTTCTTTCTAGATGCCAAAAATCTCCTTTCTACAGATTGGCAACTTCATGGATCCAAGTTCTTTGTGATTCTCTGTTGAACCCATTTTCTTGATTTTCTTGATTCTGCACTTGATTATACTGAATCTGCCAAACAGGATCTTTTACTCAGATAGTTATGTCCTTTTTGAGGAACCTCCCTCTGATACCACTTGAAAGAAATTGTACCTAATCACCTAGAGGGGGGGGTGTGAATAGGTGACCTTAATCTTTTTAAACTGTTAGGCAGATTTAATCACAGATTTCACAGCACATAAAACAACAACCACAGAATCATACACACACAGAGTACACACAGTTTTATAGTGGTTCCCCAAGGTTTGGGTACATCCACTTTCCCCCTTCGCCTATCTAGTAGTGTACTAGATTCGGCCAAACTCCTCCACTATTCCTCAGATCCTCAGATCTTACACTCAGAACCCCAACCAGGTTCCTACAGCTCAGGCTCAAAGCCCTACCACTCAGTCTTGACAAAGACCTACACTTAGCCTTCAACAAGGCCTACACTCAGCCCTCAACAAGGCCTACACTCAGGCACACATGCCCTACCACTCAGCCTTTATAATTTCAGGCTTACAACTCAGATCCCTATGGATCCTACAAGAAATTAAAGTTACAATGTATATACCTACAACTCAGAATAAGAGAGAAGAGTTGACAGGTTTCTTGATGAGTTCTTGGAAGAACTTTGCTGAGATCAACCTCCCTTGGCTTTCTTCAAAGCTTCTTGAATTTAGAACACAATAGGGTTGAGTCTCTCTGCAGCTGATCTTCAATCACTGCTAACTTAAGAATCAGAATTCAATCTGAAACTTTCTTCACAGCCTGGTTCAACAGCTGTTCTTCTTGGAAGGAGCTCTCTCTCTCTCCAACTTCTTAGATCTTCACTTAAAGGTCTTCTTCTAGTTGTGTTGTACTTTAATGATTCATTGATCAATCTCTGATTGCTGACAGAATAAGCCTTTATATAAGCTTTCTTCATGCTGACCGGCTGATCCGGTTTCTAACGACTTTCTGACATCTCTGATAGGTGCAGTAGACCGGCTGGAATGGCAGCTGTCAAGTCATCCAGTCACTTCTTGAATTTTTTGTAACTGTCTGAAAGTGTCGAGACAGTCTGTCTTTAAGTGTCGACACTTATAGACCAAGTGTCGACACAAGTAGACTAAGTGTCGACACTAGCCTTCATGGTGTCGACACAACTCCTTGTGTTGTAGAATCTGCTTCTCGACACTACTTCTTCAACATGTGTCGACACTGATATTGTGTGTCGACACAACTCCTTGTTCTTTAGTACTTAGTTGAATTCTTGTAAGTGTCGACACAACTCCTTTGTGTCGACACATCTTCTTATCTTGATACTTGCTGAGTGTCGACACATTTTCTTAGCGTCGACACATGCCTTCTGTGTTGATACTTGTTGAGTGTCGACACATCTTCTTAGTGTCGACACATTCTTCTTGTGTTGAGACTTTGGCTGAGTGTCGACACATCTCCTTTGTGTCGACACTTGTACTTAGAATTTGTTGAACTTTGCTGAGTGTCGACACAGCCTCCTAGTGTCGATACTTGTACTTGAACTTTGTTGAAATTTGCTGAGTGTCGACACAGCCTCTAAGTGTCGACACTGCTTCTCTGGACATTTCTTCATTGAGTGTCGACACAGCCTGTATGTGTCGACACTTTCCTTCTGGTGTCGACTCTGCATCCCTGGTGTCGACACAATTACTCTAAGTGTCGACACTGCTTCTCTGGGTGTCGACACAAGTCTTCTTAAGTGTCGACAATATTCTTCTGGGTGTCGACACATGAACTTAAAAACTTTTCATCTTTCCCTGCAAATACTTAACCTGCACAACTAAACTCAAAACAAATCAAATACATTTTGATGTATAATATTGAGTAGGGTGATGCTTCTTCAAATCAGGTACATTTATTCCAATGTACCCAACAAACTGGCTTCACTCAACGCCTGTGCACTTAGCTGAATTTTTTGCTTGCCAACATCTTTCCTTGACTTCTGGTGTTGAGTGAGCTTACTGCAATCAACGCCTGTGGACTTAGTAATATTTTTCTATCTAGCTTTCTTTATCAAGGCTGCTGGCATTGAGTGAGCTTGCTCCACTCAATGCATGTGGACTTAGTGTAATTTTCGGTCCACCTTTCTTTCTTAAGACAGCTGACATTGAGTGAGCTACTCCACTCAATGCCTGTGGACTTAGTAATATTTTCCTGCCTGATCACCAGCTTGCTTGGTATCCACCTGAATAATTAGTGTACTGGGGACTGACCTGCATGCATAAACTCAAACACACATCAAATACAACTTGTATGTGTGTCATTGACTTGTTTGACTTCTTACAAATCTGGGTCATATGGATCAATGGACCTAACAATCTCCCCTCATTGAAAAAGTCAAAACCCTTATTCAAATTGTTCACATTTCTTAGTCAGTGACACACATAACATATACATCAATAAAATGTACTATTATAATAGAGCAGATCTAGGAGGGTTACCACATTTCCTGCCTGTTTGGTTAGCAACACCTGCCCTCCTATTTTGCAGCAAGTTGTGTGATACAATTTGAATGTTGTATGGGAGCATTTCTTACTCCCCCTGAATCTGATCACTTGATCAGAGTAGCATTTCTTTCTCCCCCTGACTTTGATACCACTTGATCAAGCTCTGATGCCATACTTGATGATGCTACACTTGATCAATCTTTGAAGCCATTTTATATGCCACTTGATTAAATCCTTCTTTCTCTCCCCCTTTTTGACTTCTGAAGAATAGTCAGGGAAGAGCTGGCTTGTTTTGATGTACTTCTCCCCCTATCTGATTGTAGTTGATACCCTTGGTGCAACTGCTAGCTGCCTCTTTATATGAGGCTAATTTTGCTCTTGCAGCTGCTGGACTTGCCCCCCCCCCCTCAATAGGAGCCACTTTTTCCATCATTTTACTGATGGTCACTTTGGTCTTCTTACCACTTAAGGTCTTCATCTCCTGCAAGAAGGACACATCTTGCACCAAAACTAAATATATAGGGATTAACTGAAGCTATACTAGGTTCAACATACCCAACTCAAACTTGAAGGTGTTGAACTTTGCTTTATCTAGTGGGTTAGTGAAGATGTTAGCCACTTGCTTGTATGTGGGGACAAACTCAAGACTGATATCTTCCTTTTACACATGCTCTCTAATAAAATGATATATAATTTTTATGTGCTTAGTCCTGCTGTGTGAGACAGGATTCCCAGCAATAGAAATAGTACAAGTAGAATCACAATAGAGAAGAGTTCTACTTACCTTGAGGTCATAACCCTGGAGCTGATGCTGAATTCACAACAACTAAGCACAACAACTACCTGATGAGATGTACTCTGACTCTTTAGTTGATATAGCAACACTTGTTTGCTTCTTGTTGATCCAAGACACTAGTATTCCTCTTAAGAACTAATAGGTTCTAGTAGTGCTTTTCATGTCCTCTTTGCATCCTACAAAATTTATATTTGAATAGCATGTTAGTTCAAAATCCTTATTTCTAGGGTACCATAGGCCAATATCTAATGTGCCCTTAAGGTATCCCAAGATCCTCTTTACAGTAGATTAGTGAGATTCTTTAGGGCAGGCATGATACCTAGCATAGTCACATGTAGCATACATGATGTCAAACCTACTAACAGTGAGGTATAGAATGGAGTCAATTATCCCTATATACAAAGTTACATCAACAGGCTTCCCTGCTTCATCTTTGTTTAAAGGCATACTTGATCCCATGGGAGTTTTCATGGTGGAGGCATTCTCCATTCCATATTTTTAATCAACTCCCTGGTGAACTTGGACTAGGATATGGACAAGCCATCATCAGTCTGTCTAACTTGGAGTCCCAAGAAGAACTTAAGCTCACACATACTACTCATCTCAAACTTCCCTTGTATAAGTTTAGCAAACTTCCTGCAAAGGTTGTCATCAGTAGATCCAAAGATAATGTCATCAACATATATTTGGACTAGGATGATCTTGCCCTTAGATTCCCTTCGGAATAGAGTCTTGTCTATTTTCCCCTTGAGAATTTGTTCTCAATGAGGAAACTAGACAAAGTCTCATACCATGCTCTAGGGGTTTGCTTCAACGCATATAGAGTTTTCCTAAGCTTATAAACAAAATTAGGAGTGTAAGAGTCAATAAAACCTGATGGCTGTTCTACAAAGACTTCCACTTTTAAGTCCACATTCAGGAAGGCTGACTTCACATCCATCTGGTAGATTTTGAATCCTTAGTAGGCAGCAAATGCAGTCCGGCTACTGGGTAAATGTCTGATCAAAATCAATCCCTTCTTCTTGTTTGTATCCTTTAGCCACCAGTTTAGCCTTGTTCTTGACAATAATGACATTCTCATCTAACTTGTTCCTATAAATCCACTTAGTTTCTATGACATTATGTCCCTTAGGTCTAGGAACCATCTTCCAGGCTTTAAATCTCTTGAACTGGTTCAGTTCTTCCTACATTGCTCTAATCTAGAATTGGTCTTTGATTGCCTCTTCAAACTTATTGGGCTCTACTTGTGACAGGAAACTTGAGTAGAGTGTTATGTTGATACTCTTACTTCTGGTCAGTACTCCTTAGCTTGCCTCACTAATTCTTTGGTGTGTTGGATGATCCCTTAGATGCCTGACAGTTGGAGGCAATCTAACTTTAGCTTGTTCTTCACTGTCTTCAGCTGGTTGTTCTTCATCCTTAACTTGTGAGTCTTGAGCTCCCTCTAGACAGCACACATCTTATCTCTTATCTTGGACTGTTGGATTGTAACGCCCCAAAACTCAAAAGAGCGATGGGAGGCGTTTTGAGCCAAGTTTGGAATTTGGTAGGGGGCACACAGCCTGGGACACGGGCGTGTCCCAGGGCATGTCATGCTTGGGTCGACGACCTGGCCGTGTGGACAATGAAATTTGGAGTCGACGATCAACGAGCGGAGAACACGGCCTGGGACACGGGCGTGTTATAGGTCGTGTACTTCTCAGGTTGTTAGGCGATTTTTTTATTCGAGGGTGAAACACGGCCTGGAAGCCCAGGCGTGTTCGGTTGTGACACGGTCGTGTCAAATGGGACACGGGCGTGTCCAAGAACCATGCGTGTCTCGGGTCGATGTTGGCCTATATCGATGGAGGAACACAGCCGGGAACACGGCTGTGTACTGGATGACACGGGAGTGTCAGGTCAAACACGGGCATGTCGGGTGCCCGTGTAATTTTCGAGACGCATCGGTTTCGACGGTGAATGGGGGACACGGTCCTGGACACGGGCATGTCACAAGCCGTGTTCGGCCCAGATTTTGCATTTCAGGGCCGGATCGTGGCTGTTCGTTTCTTCAATTTGGAATCCGACGGCTGGGGGATGATAGTGCTTGGATATAACCGGGATTGGGCCTTTGAAACCCTCATTTCACTTGAGTGGTTCTCTTTCTAAGTCTAGAGAGAGGGGAGAGCAAAGGAGGAAGAATAAGCCTAGATCCGGTCACTGGCGGAGCTTCGGAGCTCCAAATCGCGAGCCGACTTCGGATCTACGAAGGCAAGGAGATTGCGGAGCTTTTCATCCGCGTACATTTCCATGGTGCTAAGGAAGAATGCTAGTGTAATGATTCTCGACTTGAGCATGTGAAGCTCTACTTCTTTTGCATAGGGAAGCCCGCTCTCGCGAGTTTGCTGTGAGTTTGAGGCATTCCTTCGGGTAGACATGAATAGTCCCCATCGTGTACATGTAGAGTTCGTAATCGAGAACGGATATAGGCATGATGTATGAAGCCTACCCTGACAAGTTGGTCTGGATCAGTGATGTTGCATTGCATGAAAGGCAGGAGAAGACTCCGTGCAAATGTTTGTTTTTTCAGTTTTCTACGAGGTAGATTGTAATAGGGGGCCTTGGGTATTAACTTCAAGGTGCACTCGGAAAACTGGGCGGACGCATGGTTCTGCCATCTTGTGGGCCTAGGAGCCAACTTGAACATAACTAGGTTATATGATGTATGTAAATGATTTGGGACTCGGGAAAGTTTGACCCGCGCATATGTTTTAAATTAACGTTGCGGTGTGAGCAACGGGTCAGGCGGAACCGTACCCGCTCTATGTCGTTCGGTTAAAGAGACCTAAAGTTACTTGGCACTTACCGTTGGCATATATAGAGGGTCTTAGGCAGTGGCCAGAAAGACCAAATGCTCACAAGATATTGTCGTTCAAGGGGCGGTGGTGAGTTGGCGGACTTTGACCGTGATCACCGAGAATGTGCCCTAAGAGCACGGGGCATGTGGCCATGGGTGCTTGCGCCTTTGATGTAGTGTTATTACTCTACCGCTTGATTATGCTAATAAATTGCAGGGAAGGAGCATCGCCGCGTCGAGTTTGGGGGCGGGATCGTTATAATTTGGTCAGCATAGCTGACCGTTGCCTTTATTTACCACCGTCGTGGTGGATTGTTGCTTGCAGGTGCTGCAAGACCGAGCGGTCAAATGCGGGTTGAAGCCCAAATTACTGAGCCGGCCCTCAAAGGGCTAATTGGAGTGTTTACCTGTTTTATTCATGTATGACCGGCCTGCATACCGAGGTTTGGAAAACATGTAATTTGAGTAAACCATTTTGTAAGGCCATAAGACCAGTACTTGTGTATTTGTACTTCATTCCTTTTGGTTCTGTTTAGTGGACATTCATGCTAGTGCTGGGTTCTTGTTATTGCAACTAATAAAATTTCTTCCGCTAGAATGACTCTGTGTAGGACGTTGGATTGGTTGGATGGTTTCCATTGAGTAACGGCCCGGTCTGTCTGTGGTATAGAGCGTCGGGCCCTGGCCGGACCTACTGCTATATGCTATACGACGGATAGGGGGTGTTACAATTTGGTATCAGGCTCCTAGTTTCGGTCGGGCTTAAAATGAATTCATGGATGAATTCTTTGTAAGGGGTGGTGAGCACATGTGTGTGCGTCATCGTTATAACATCAAAAGAACCCATGAATATCCACTTAGGAATGAAAATATACGTGTTTGAGGAAACTGCGTGTTCCTATAATTGTGTTTTGCAATTTTGCTTGGTCGCTTAATGGTGTTTTGTACAACTATAGATGACCAGAAGCAGTGCTGGGCCGCCAGAGCCCGGTTTCTGAGGAGTATAGTGCACCCAGTGAGGTGTTTGAGACCCCTCCTTTGTCTGAAACCGTAAGAAGGATCGTTCAAGCGGTGTTCACTGTGACTAATACACAGCATGGAAGAAATGTACAACCCTGTGCCCTTGTTGTGACTTCAACGCCGGATGGCGTGATGGAGTAGATGACATTTGGTAGATCATCGGGCCAGCAGCTGAACATGTGTTTAGTGCAGGGAGTGCACTCAGTTGATGAATATTTTCAAGCATTTCTTATAATAAGCCGCTACCCATGCTTTGAGTTGGAGAACGAGCAGGCTATAGTCGATAGATTTTATAATGGTCTTTGTGGCGAGCTGCGAATCCTACTGCTAGGACCAAAATTATTGGGATTCCGAGCCTTGGTGGAGTCGGCTAGATCTTTGGAAGTAGACTTTGGAAGACTCACCCGATGCCAGCGACCATGGTATCGAACTATGCAAGCCCCATAAGAGCTGCATCCAGCAGAATGCTGGAGAAGGGGGCTACAACATCGACTAGCAAAGCTACTTACACTTGTCATACTTGTGGAAGGAAAGGTCACTTTGCCCGAGAGCATCGGAATGATGCTCATAAGACTAAGAAAGCTATGTCAGGAGCAGTTGAGGACTTTAGTGCAAAGAAAACGGTGTTTAAAATGTCAAACACCTCAATGTCTGGATATCGTAGGTGGTATAAGAAGGCTAGGACTTTGGGTCTAGCCCCTCCTTTCGGTGCTTCGGGGGCAACTACAGGCCAAACCCCGGGCGCATGTTACAACTGTGGGGAGCCGGGGCATTATTCCTGCGGGTGCCTAAAGTCCGAGAGGAAGCATGCTGTCGTGAGGACAGGTATGGTTTAAAGTTATAGCAGTTTAGCCTTAAATACTTGTCGCCCTTATGCATGTTAGCTTAGAACTACATGTGCTATGCTTTGTCCTGATTTTCGTTTATCCGGTGAGAGCACCGTTCATTTAGGGAGCTTCGCATTCCTCTATTTAGGAATTATGTTGCACGTCGGAGTACCTCCTTCGATGGTAAGAGATAAATTGGATGTGTTATGGTCCAATGGTGCTCAATGCGTGCGGGTAGAATCTATTGCGCTTAGGTATGGATTGGGTGTCAAGAGTTTGATTTACAAATGTCGTTACTATTGCTAGTGGAGTTCGACGTGATTTTTGGTATGGACTGGCTCTCAGAGCAGCAAGCATACATCGATCGCAATCGTAAAGGGGGTCAAGTCTTGAGACGACTTTTACCGGCTTGAAAGGGGTCGAGCAAGACGTTGAAGTCTGCTCTTCAGGTGGTGAAGGCGGTTTGTGCTGGAGCAGAGCTGTCCTTTATGCTAGTGGAGGTTGCAAAGCCAAAGCCTACGTTGGATAGTATTTCAGTGGTATCGGAGTACCCTGATGTGTTCCCTGGTGATCTTCCTGGAGCACTGCCTCAACGGGAAATTGATTTCACGATTGAGTTAGTGCTAGGTGCGAAGCTTGTGTCACAATCTCCATATTGGCTAGCGCCTAAGGAGATGGCGGAGCTGACGGTGCAACTTCAAGAGTTGTTGGAGCAAGGATATGTGCGTCCAAGTTCTTCGCCTTGGAGCGCACCGGTCCTATTTGTTAAGAAGAAGGATGGAAGCTTGAGGCTATGTATAGATTATCGGGAGTTAAACAAGCTAACGGAAAATAACAAGAACCCGATCCCAAGGATTGATGATCTCTTTGATCAGTTAGTCGGGTCGACGGTGTACTCAAAGTTGGACCTCAAGTCCGGTTACTTTCAGCTGAGAATAAGGGAGAATGACATCCCTAAGACAACTTTTAGTACGAGATACGGGCATTACGAGTTTATGGTCATGCCTTTTGGGCTGACCAATGCGTCATCGGTGTTCATGGATTTGATGAACAGGACTTTTCGGGAGTACTTGGACCATTTTGTGACCGTCTTCATCGACGATATTTTGGTGTACTCACAGAGTGAGGAGGATCACTTCAGGTATCTACATTTGGTTTTGGAGATGCTGAGGAGGAATCATTTGTACGCCAAATTCTCTAAATGTGAGTTTAGGTTGTCCTCAGTGGCATTCCTCGGTTATATAGTGAGTGGAGAAGGTATTGCAGTGGATCTGGTGAAGATTGTTGCGATACGAGAGCGGCCTGTGCTTTCTACGGTAGCGGAAGTCCGGAGTTTTTTGGGGCTTGCCGGCTATTATAGGTGCTTCATGGAGAAATTCTCACGGATAGCGTTACCTCTCACTACTTTGATGAGGAAAGAGCAGAAGTTCGTTTGGACGACGGAGTGCCTGTGCTGCGTTTGAGGAGTTGAAATGTCGCTTGACCACGGTGCCTGTGCTGCGTTCTCCGAGTTAGACCGAAGGTTTTGAGATTTATAGCGATGCTTCAGGCAGTGGTTTGGGTTGTGTGCTACTGCAGCACGGAAGTGTGATAGCGTATGGCTTGATACAGTTGAAGGTGCACGAGAGGAACTATCTGGTCCATGACTTGGAGTTAGCGGCCGTGATTTTTGCCTTAAAGCTGTGGAGACATTATTTGTACGGTGTGAAGATTGATATCTACACCGATCACAAGAGTCTGAAGTATTTGAAAGTGAGGTGATAGATCTGATATGGTTAAGAGTTTTTAGAAACAAAAATGCAAAATAAAATTCACAGCACATAAGGAAGAAAACAGAGCAAGCAAACCAGACGACACAAGGAAATTTATAGTGGTTCCCCAAATCTGGGTAATCCACTCTTCTACCACCCTGGTAGGAATCCACTACAGGATGAGTTGATCAGGTGTCCTGGGCACCAATGAGCTTTTGATAAGGTGCTCAAAAACCAAACCAGATTTTTTGATCAGGTGTCTTGCCACCACTGAGTTTTGATAAGGTCTCAGAAACCAAACACAAACTTTTGAAGGGAGTTTGAAAAACCCTTTACAGAGGTGGGGATGAGAGAGTGATGGAAGTCTTTTCTTTCTCAAGCAACTGAGAAGACTATGTGGATTCAGTGATGTTGTCAAAGCTCCCCCTGAGATGTAGAATAGTTCAGGAGTGGAAGCTTTGCTTCAGGGTGTAGGCCTTCAACTAGATGAAAATCTCCAGCAAGCTCTGTAGACAAATCTGAATATGTTGTCTCTTGAAAGCTTTTTCTCTCTCTGTCTCTTGTAGTTATTTCTGAGCCTCTCTGCTATATATATATTTTTATCTTGCTATATAAAATATATATATGTATCCACTGGGCTGAGGAAAGTCATTTTAATTCTTGTCTGATGCGGCAGAGACATTTTCAAGAAAGGAAACTGTCTTGGAAAGGTAACTGACAATAAACCTCTGAATTGATTCATATTTAATGCAGCCTCCCAACGGCTATATTCATAAGAATATTTAGCATTAAATATATTAGCTGTAAATTCCTTTACTTAAGCCTTGAATAACTCTAGCCAGCTGTCTCCAATAACTGCACAGGAAATCACCAAAATTTAATCTAAAAAGCTTCTCCAATCTGCGTTCGACTATAGTTGAACTCCGTTCGACTATCGTTGAACTCCGTTCGACTATAATTGACCTGCATCTGAGTTATCTGTTCTCTTAGAGCTGAACACAGAAATAGTTGAACTCCGTTCGACTATAGTTGAACTCCGTTCGACTATAGTTGAACTCAGTTCGACTATTTCTGGACTGCAATAGTTGAACTCCGTTCGACTATCTCTGTACTGCAATAGTTGAACTCCGTTCGACTATCTCTGGACTGCAATAGTTGAACTCCGTTCGACTATCTCTGGACTGCAATAGTTGAACTCCGTTCGACTATCTCTGGACTGCAATAGTTGAACTTCGTTCGACTATCTCTGGACTGCAATAGTTGAACTCCGTTCGACTATTTCTAGACTACAATAGTTGAACTCCGTTCGACTATCTCTGGACTACAATAGTTGAACTCCGTTCGACTATTTCTAGACTGCAATAGTTGAACTTCGTTCGACTATTTCTGAGAGCTAAAATTTCTGAACTTCAAAATTGATTTTCTCTGGAATTCTTCTGCACTTCTTCTGGGATTCTTTCTGAGGAATACTTGGAAAGCCCTATGACCCTTAGACCATACATTTTGGGTCAAACTAATCAGCCTAATAGTGATCCTAACTCAAATCAGAACCTAAGGTTCCAACAATCTCCCCCTATTTGGGTGAGGATACTATTTACATAAAAACAAAATACAAAGCAAAAAGATCTGCCTGAATTATAATATAATAGTAGATGTACATGGGTGCTTTATTAAAAAGGGATTCAAAATAAAAGAAAGACAAATAGAAACTAAGGGGCAGCTGCATAGAATCTAATAAAGTGACAGCTGCACTTTTGTTCATTTTCATTCTGAGATTCTGATAATCTCCCCCTATAGTTGTAGCCTTCTGAACAATTTTCCTGAAAGGAGATGTTAGGAATTCTGGACCCAGATTTGCCTTGGGTCTTATTTTTCTTTCACAATAATAATTTGAAGTAAAGTAATATCTATGGAAATCTTTATAGCCAAGTGGATGAAGTTTCCTAGAAGGGATGAACCACTGGGTATAAGGATTTTTAAATTTTTGATTATGAAATGATTTAAAATCTTTGCTATGAAAATCTGAGCTCAACAAAGAATATTTTCGTCGATCTGAGTTCGACGAATTATGTTGAACACAGATTTTCTGAAAATCTTTAACTGATTTTAATGAGGCTATATGATTTAAAGTAATTTCTAAATCTTCATTGAATTTTATGTTTTTAGAAGAAAGTTTATTTACTTTCTCTCTAAGAAGTTTTATTTCCTTCTTAGATTGAATCAGATCTTTACATAATAATTTAAAATCTGTTTTAAGTTCTTCTGATGAAAAGTCAAGGGTAGAGATAACCTGATCTTCATCATCATCTGATTCAGATTCTTTATCTTCATCATACCTTTTGCAAGATGCATCTATTGCCATTAGACAAAATTATCTTGCTCTTGCTTCTTCTTCATCCTCAGTTGTGCAAGATGAAGCTTCAGAGTTACTCCAGGAATCAGCATTTGATGTTTTTTCTGTTGCTGATCCAGCAGCCATTACTGTGAGAGAGTCCCAAATTTCCTTTGCAGATGAACATTCAGCAATCTCTTGAAAAATGTCATCAGACATTGATTCTGCAAGAATGTTCATTGCTTGTGCATCAGCCATCTTAAGCTGTTTTTGGGCTTCTGTAGCTGCAGATGGTGTAAAGGGACCTGAGAAAATAGAATTATAAATGGCTTCATCAATAGAGTTCATAAAAAGCCTAATCCTTGCCTTCCATAGCGCAAGCTTGTCCAGATTGCACTTAGGAGGTCCAGTGCTTGACCATTCTTCATTTTGTGCCATGAAAAACTCTTAAGAACAATAAGATCTATCAAGGATCTTTTGATTCAGGTGTTAGCCTGTACAACCACCAAGGTGTGGTATGTTTAACCAACCTCGCTTTGATACCAATTGAAAGTGAGGTGATAGATCTGATATGCTTAAGAGTTTTTAGAAACTAAAATGCAAAATAAAATTCACAGCACATAAGGAAGAAAACAGAGCAAGCAAACCAGACGACATAAGGAAATTTATAGTGGTTCCCCAAATCTGGGTAATCCACTCTTCTACCACCCTAGTAGGAATCCACTGCAGGATGAGTTCATCAGGTGTCCTGGGCACCAATGAGCTTTTGATAAGGTGCTCAAAAACCAAACCAGATTTTTTGATCAGGTGTCTTGCCACCACTGAGTTTTGATAAGGTCTCAGAAACCAAACACAAACTTTTGAAGGGAGTTTGAAAAACCCTTTACAGAGGTGGGGATGAGAGAGTGATGGAAGTCTTCTCTTTCTCAAGCAACTGAGAAGACTATGTGGATTCAGTGATGTTGTCAAAGCTCCCCCTGAGATGTAGAATAGTTCAGGAGTGGAAGCTTTGCTTCAGGGTGTAGGCCTTGAACTAGATGAAAATCTCCAGCAAGCTCTGTAGACAAATCTGAATATGTTGTCTCTTGAAAGCTTTTTCTCTCTCTGTCTCTTGTAGTTATTTCTGAGCCTCTCTGCTATATATATATTTTTATCTAGCTATATAAAATATATATATGTATCCATTGGGCTGAGGAAAGTCATTTTAATTCTTTTCTGATGCGGCAGAGACATTTTCAAGAAAGGAAACTGTCTTGGAAAGGTAACTGACAATAAACCTCTGAATTGATTCATATTTAATGCAGCCTCCCAACGGCTATATTCATAAGAATATTTAGCATTAAATATATTAGCTGTAAATTCCTTTACTTAAGCCTTGAATAACTCTAGCCAGCTGTCTCCAATAACTGCACAGGAAATCACCAAAATTTAATCTAAAAAGCTTCTCCAATCTGCGTTCGACTATAGTTGAACTTCGTTCGACTATCGTTGAACTCTGTTCGACTATAATTGACCTGCATCTGAGTTATCTGTTCTCTTAGAGCTGAACACAGAAATAGTTGAACTCCGTTCGACTATAGTTGAACTCCGTTCGACTATAGTTGAACTCCGTTCGACTATAGTTGAACTCAGTTCGACTATTTCTGGACTGCAATAGTTGAACTCCGTTCGACTATCTCTGGACTGCAATAGTTGAACTCCGTTCGACTATCTCTGGACTGCAATAGTTGAACTCCGTTCGACTATCTCTGGACTGCAATAGTTGAACTCCGTTCGACTATCTCTGGACTGCAATAGTTGAACTCCGTTCGACTATCTCTGGACTGCAATAGTTGAACTCCGTTCGACTATTTCTAGACTGCAATAGTTGAACTCCGTTCGACTATCTCTGGACTGCAATAGTTGAACTCCGTTCGACTATTTCTAGACTGTAATAGTTGAACTCCGTTCGACTATTTCTGAGAGCTAAAATTTCTGAACTTCAAAATTGATTTTCTCTGGAATTCTTCTGCACTTCTTCTGGGATTCTTTCTGAGGAATACTTGGAAAGCCCTATGACCCTTACACAATACATTTTGGGTCAAACTAATCAGCCTAATAGTGATCCTAACCCAAATCAGAACCTAAGGTTCCAACAGTATTGGTTGGATCAGAAAGATCTGAACATGCGGTAGCGTAGATGGATGGACTTCCTGGGGGACTATACATTCAAGATCCACTACGTGCCTGGTAAAGGCAATGCGGTTGTGGACGCATTGAGTCGATGGGCCCTAGCTAAAGCTAATTGGCTGTCGATCCATGACGAGCAGTTGGTTCGGTAGTTGGAGACGTTGGAGATCTCTTGCGTGGATAAGCAGTCAAGTGCTGAAGCACTATTGTATTGTACTGAAGTCTAGTATGACATGGCTGATCGGACTCGACAGGCTTTGGATTTGGATGGCCACATGAAGCAGATCATGGTTGAAGCTCTAGATGGGTCAAATTTCCAATTTGTTGTTGAGGATGGATTGCTTTGGAAAGACGGTCATCTATGTGTCCCAAATGTGGGCACTTTGAGGGTGGAATTGTTGTACGAGGCGCATCATACTAAGTACACGATTCACCCGGGGAGCACGAAGATGTAACGCGATGTTAAAAAATTGTTCTGGTGGCCAGGACTGAAAAATGATGTGGTGCTCTACGTGGCGAAGTACCAAACTTGAGCCTTGGTGAAAGCGGAGTGCCAAAAGCTGGGAGGATTCTTGAAGTCCTTGCCTATTCTGGAGTGAAAGTTCGACGACATTACTGTGTACTTTGTGCACGGGTTGCCAAGGTCTCATAAGGGGAACGACGTCATTTGGGTGGCCGTAGATCGTCTAACGAAGGCGTCGCAATTCATTCTGCATAGGAAGGATGATCCTGTGGAGAAATTGGCAAAGTTGTATGTGGATAATATTGTGGGGCTTCACGGTATGCCCCGCAGCATTGTGAGTGACCGGGATGGGCGGTTCACGTCCAACGATTGGAGGTTGGTGCAGCATATGTTGGGAACAAAGTTAAGTTTCAGCACAGCTTTTCATCCGCAGACGGATGGTCAAACCGAGAGGGACAATAGGACAATGGAAGACATGCTTCGCATGTGTGTCCTGGACTTCGGGAAGCAGTGGGAAGATTATCTTTACTTGGTGGAGTTTGCGTACAATAATAGCTACCAGGCTAGTATACAAATGGCGCCCTTCGAGGCCCTTTATGGTAGAAGATGTCGCACGATGTTGTCTTGGTTGGAAACGGGTGAGTCAAAGTTGTACAAGCGCCAAGAGGTGGATAATGCTACGTCTTTGGTTCTAATGAATTGAGAGAGGTTGCTTATCGCTCAAGACCGGCAGGCGAAGTACTATAATTCCAAGCACAGGAACGTGGACTTCACTGTCGGCAATTGGGTGTACTTGAAAATCAAGTCGTTCAAGGGTGTCTCGCGGGTGCAGCTCTTGAAGAAGCTAAGCCCGAGGTACCTTGGACCGTTTGAGGTTCTGGAGCGGATCGGTGAAGCAGCATATCGGTTGAAGCTATCAGTGGAGCTTAGTGTTCTACACGATGTATTCCATATATCGGTGCTACAGAAGGCGGTGCAAGAGCCTTCGCATGTTATTGCGGTGGATCAAGTGCCGGTCGAGAATGGGTTGACGACGAAGGTCAAGCCCGTTCGAATTAAGGACTCAGAAGTCAAGCGGCTACGCAATAAAGAGATCAGGATGGTCAAGGTCCGTTGTGACAATTGCGGTCGGGAAGAGCTCTCTTGGGAGCGAGAGCAGACTATGATTGAGGAGTACCCGGAGTTGTTTCTCTCAGGTACCGTTTAAGTTTTGTGCTTATCTTTCCTTTATGTAAATTTCGTGGACGAAATTCTTTTAAGAGGGAGAGAGTTGTAACGCCCCGAAACTCAAAAGAGCGACGGGAGGCGTTTTGAGCCAAGTTTGGAATTTGGCAGGGGGCACACAGCCTGGGACACGGGCGTGTCCCATGGCGTGTCGTGCTTGGGTCGACAACCTGGCCGTGTGGACAATGAAATTTGGAGTCGACGATCGTCGAGCGGCGAACACGGCATGGGACACGGGCGTGTCACAGGTCGTGTCCTTCTCGGGATGTTGGGCAATTTTTTTATTCGAGGGTGAAACACGGCCTGGAAGCCCGGGTGTGTTCGGTGGTGACACGGTCATGTCAAATGGACACGGGCGTATCCAAGACCCGTGCGTGTCTCGGGTCACTGTTGGCCTATGTCAATGGAGGAACACGGTCGGGAACACGTCCGTGTACTGGATGACACGGGCGTGTCAGGTCAAACACGGGCGTGTCGGGTGCCCGTGTAATTTTCGAGACGCGTCGGTTTCGACGGCGAAAGGGGGACATGGGCGTGTCACAGGCCGTGTTCCGCCCAGATTTTGCATTTCTGGCCCGAATCGTGGTCGTTCGTTTCTTTAATTTGGGATCTGACGGCTGGGGGCTGCTAGTGCTTGGATATAACCGAGATTAGGCCTTTGAAACCCTCATTTCACTTGAGTGGTTCTCTTTCTAAGTCCAGAGAGAGGGGAGAGCAAAGGAGGAAGAAAAAGCCTAGATCCGGTCACCGGCGGAGCTTCTAAGATCCAAATTGCGACCCGACTTCGGATCTACGGAGGGAAGGAGATTGCGCTGCTTTTCATCTGCGTACATTTCCATGGAGCCAAGGAAGAATGCTAGTGTAATGATTCTCTACTTGAGCATGTGAAGCTCTACTTCTTTTGCATAGGGAAGCCCGCTCTCGCGAGTTTGTGGTGAGTTTGAGGCATTCCTTCAGCTAGACATGAATAGTCCCTGTTGTGTGCATGTAGAGTTTGTAATCGAGAACGGATATAGGCATGATGTGTGAAGCCTACCCTGACAAGTTGGTTTGGATCGGTGATGTTGCATTGCATGAAATGCCGGAGAAGACTCAGTGCGAATGTTTGTTTTTCGGGTTTTCTACGAGGTAGATTGCAACAGGGGGCCTTGGGGATTAACTCCAAGGTACAACCGAAAAATTGGGCGGACGTGTGGTTCTGCCATCTTATGGGCCTAGGAGCCAATTTGAACATAACTGGGTTATGTGATATATGTAAAAGATTTGGGACTCGGGAAAGTTTGACTCGCGCATATATTTTAAATTAACGTTGCGGTGTGAGGAACGGGTCAGGCGGAACCGTACCCGCTCTATGTCATTCGGTTAAAGAGACCTAAAGTTACTTGGCACTTACCGTTAGCATAGATAAAGGGTCTTAGGCAGTGGCCAGAAAGACCAAATGCTCATGAGATATTGTCGTCCAAGGGGCGGTGGTGAGTCGGCGGACTTTGACCGTGATCACCGAGAATGTGCCCTGAGAGCACGGGGCGTATGGCCATGCGTTCCTGCGCCTGTGATGTAGTGTTATTACTCTACTTCTTGATTATGCTAATAAAGTGCATGGAAGGAGCATCGCCGCCCCAAGTTTGGGGCGGGATCGTTATAATTTGGTCAGCATAGCTGACCGTTGCCTTTGTTTGCCACTATCGCGGTGGAATGTTGCTTGCACGTGCTGCAAGACCGAGCGATCAATAGCGGGCTGAAGCCCAAATTGTTGACTCGGCCCTCGAAGGGCTAATTGGAGTGTTTACCTGTTTTATTCATGTATGACCGGCCTGCGTGTCGAGGTTTGGAAAACATGTAATTTGAGTAAACCATTTTGTAAGGCCATAAGGCCAGTACTTGTGTATTTGTACTTCATTCCTTTTGGTTCAGTTTAGTGGACATTCATGCTAGTGCTGGGTTCTTGTTATTGCAACTAATAAAATTGCTTCCGCTAGAATGACTCTGTGTAGGACGTTGGATTGGTTGGATGGTTTCCATTGAGTAACCGCCCGGTCTGTCTGTGGTATATGGCGTCGGGCCCGGGCCGGACCTACTGTTATATGCTATGCGACGGATAGGGGGTGTTACATGGATCTTCTTCCTTGATGGTAAGCTTGTCCATCACCACCTCTATTCCTGTAGAACTAGAAGAGGAGCTAGGCAGCTCATAGTTAATCATGTTTGATTCATCAAAGACAACATGAACTGACTTTTCAACAACTTGACTTGTCAAGTTGTTGATCTTATATGTCCTACTGTTGTTGTTGTACCCAACAAAGATCCCTCCATGGGACTTGGCGGAAAACTTAGTCACATAGGATTTTCCATTGTTCAGTATATAACACTTGCTATCAAAAATCCTGAACTAGGATAAGTTTGGTTTTCTTCCTTTCAAGATCACATAGAGATTCTTCTTGTTGCTTTTGGTGATGGAAGCCCTATTAAGGACATGACATGCAGTGTTTACTGCCTCAACCCAGAAATATTCTAGGAGTGATGTGTCACTTAATAAGGTCCAACCAGTCTCTATGAGAGTTCTGTTTTTTCTCTCAGCAATTCTAGTTTCTCGGGGTATTCTAGGAGAGGAGAATTTCGGGTGAATCCCTTACTCTTCACAGAACCTAGTCATGCTTGCAGACTGAAATTCAGTCTCATGGTCACTTCTGATTTTGACCACAGTACTGTCTAGTTCATTCTGTATCTGCTTGATAAAAGTCTTGAAGACTTCAAGGGTTTCATCCTTTCTCTTAAGTAAGAACATCCAAGCAAACCTAGAAAAGTCATCAACAAGCACAAGGGTGTAGACTTTCCTACATAGGCTTTGAACTGGCATAGGACCAAATAAGTCCATATGCAGGAGGTATAGGTGTAACGCCCCGAAAATTGTATTTGAGTCGGTCGTTGTTGGGTACATTGGAATAAATGTACCTGATTTGAAGAAGCCTCACCCTACTCAATGATATACATCAAAATTTATTTGATGTATTTTGAGTTTAGTTGTGCAGGTTAAGTATTTGCAGAGAAAGCTGAAAAGTTTCTAAGTCCATGTGTCGACACCCAGGAGGAAAGTGTCGACACTTAAGAAGACTTGTGTCGACACCCAGAGAAGCAATGTCGACACTTGGAGTCATTGTGTCGACACCAGGAATGCAGAGTCGACACCAGAAGGAAAGTGTCGACACATACAGGCTGTGTCGACACTCAATGAAGAAATGACCAGAGAAGCAGTGTCGACACTTAGAAGCAGTGTCGACACCCAGAGGAACTTTGTCGACATCAGAAAGTGTCTACACTTAGAGGCTGTGTCGACACTCAGCAAAAGTTCAACAAATTCTAAGTACAAGTGTCGACACAAAGGAGATGTGTCGACACTTAGCAAAAGTCTCAACACATGAAGAAAGTGTCGACACTAGGAGGCTGTGTCGACACTCAGCAAATTTCAATGAAGTCTAAGTACAAGTGTCGACACAAAGGATATGTGTCGACACTCAGCCAAAGTCTCAACACATGAAGAAAGTGTCGACACTAGGAGGCTGTGTCGACACTCAGCAAATTTCAATGAAGTCTAAGTACAAGTGTCGACACAAGTAAAAGTGTCGACACTCAACAAGTATCAACACAAAAGGCATGTGTCGACACTAAGAAAATGTGTCGACACTCAGCGAGTGTCAACACAAGAAGATGTGTCGACACAAAGGAGTTGTGTCGACACTTACAAGAAATCAGCTAAGTTTCAAAGAAGAAGTACTTGTATCGACACACAGGATCAGTGTCGACACATGTTGAAGAAGCAGTGTCGAGAAGAAAATTCTACAACACAAGGAGTTATGTCGACACCTTGAAGGCTAGTGTCGACACTTAGTCTACTTGTGTCGACACTTAGTCTATCAGTGTCGACACTTAAAGACTGACTGTCTCGACACTTTCAGCCAGTTATAGAGAATTCAAGAAGTGACTGGATGACATGACAGCTGTCATTCCAGCCGGTCTACTGCAACTGTCATAGCTGTCAGAAAGTCATTAGAAACCGGATTAGCCGGTCACCATGAAGAAGGCCTATATATAGGCTTATTCTGTCAACAGAAGAAGATGATTGAGTTGAAGATCAAGCAATTCATTGAAGAATCAATTCAAGTGAAGATATAAGTAGTTGGAGAGAGAGAGCTCCTTCCAAGAAGACAGCTGTTGAACCAGGCTGTGAAGAAAGTTTCAGATTGAGATTTGAAACTTAAGTTGCAGTGATTGAAGATCAGCTGCCTAGAGAATCAACCCTATTGTGTTCTACATTCAAGAAGTTTTGAAGAAAGCCAAGTGAGGTTGATCTCAGCAGAGTTCATCCAAGAACTCATCAAGAAACCTGTCAACTCTTCTCTATTATTCTGAGTTGAGGTTATATACATTGTATTTTTAATTTCTTGTAGGATCCTTAGGGATATGAGTTGTAAGCCTGAAATTATAAAGGCTGAGTGGTAGCGCCTGTGTGCCTGAGTGTAGGAGATCTATTTCTCTGAGTGTAGGCCTATTGTAGGCTGAGTGTAGGTCTTATGGCTGAGTGTAGGTCTTTGGAGAAGACTGAGTGATAGGGCTGTTGAGCCTGAGTTGTAGGAGTGGGATCACTCTGAGCTGTAGGAAACTATTTGGGGTTCTGAGTGTAAGATCTGAGGATCTGAGGAATAGTGGAGGAGTTTGGCCGAATCTAGTACACTACTAGATAGGAGAAGGGGGAAGTGGATGTACCCAAACCTTGGGGAACCACTATAAAACTGTGTGTACTCTGTGTGTATCTGATTCTGTGTATGCTGTTTTATGTGATGTGAAATCTGTGATTAAATCTGCCTAAAAGTTTAAAAAGATTAAGGTCACCTATTCACCCCCCCCCCCTCTAGGTGATTAGGTACAATTTCTTTCAAGGGGTATCAGAGCCAGGTTACTCAAAAAGGACATAATTGTCTGAGTAAAAGATCCTGTTGGCAGATTCAGTATAATCAAGTGCAGAATCAAGAAAATCAAGAAAATGGGTTCCACAGAGAATCACAAAGAACTTGGATCCATGAAGTTTCCAATATATAGAAAGGAGATTTTTGGCATCTAGAAAGAAAGGGTTAGACTATTTATGGAAGCCTCTGACCCTAGAATCTATATCACAGTCAAAGAAGTGTCATATGTGCCTATGAAAGTATCAGTCCTGGATGCAAATCAGAGAACTCCAAAAGACTTTTCTGAAATGACCAAGAATGAGATTATTCTGGCCACCATGGACAAAAGGGCCCAAAATATTATAGTAAGTGCAATAGATGATGCTACATTTCAGAACTTGATACATTGTAAAACATCAAAGGAGATGTGGGATACTCTGATAGTGTACATGGAGGGTTCAGAAGAAGTTAGAAAGGACAGAAAGTCTTTGTTAAACCAAGAGTATGAGAGCTTCAGACAAGGAAGGTCTGATAGCATAACTGAGTACTACAAGAAATTCTATAGGATTGTCAATGAGTTGATGTCCTATGGAAGAGAATTCAGCAATTATGAGCTGAATGATAAGTTCTTGAGATCCCTAACTAAGACTGGGATACTAAGATTTGTGTCATAAGGGAAATGGCCAAGTTAGCAGACATTCCTCCTCCAACATTGTTTGGAAAGCTGTTATCCTATGAAATGCAGCTAATGGTTAGGAAAGAAGATGAGAAGACTACCAGAGTTGAGCATAAAGAAAGAGCTGTGGCATTCAAGATAGAAGCCACCAAGAAATATAAAAGTAAGTCTCCATCTCCTCCTCCAAAAGTTGCTGGGACTGAGTTAGATGAATCAGAAAGCAGGAATTCTGAAAGCAGTTAGAGTGATGAGGACTTTGCAGCTTTCACTAGACATTTTCAGAAGTTCCTAAAGAAGAAACATTGGAGGACTAAGCCATCCACTTCACAGGGAAAAGATGACTATTATCAGAACAAGAAATCATCAAAGAAAGACAGGAGAAAGCCCAAGTCAAGCAAAGCAACTTTATCAAAAATTGTTTGTTATTGCTGTAACAGGAAAGGACATGTTGTTGCTGACTGTCCAGAGAAAAGGAAAGAGTCAACTGATAAGAAGAAGACTCAGATCAAGGGAAAAAAGGAAAGGTCTTTTGTTGCCAAGAAGGACAAAAGTCTGTCAGACATATCATCTTCAGAAACTGATTCAGAAGCAAAAGCTTATATTGGACTGTTTGCTGAAGAAGAGGAAGAAGAGTTCATCCAGTTAATGAACTCTATATATGAGCATGAGGACAATCAGTGCCAAGGACTGACGGTCTTAACAGAAGGTGACAAATTCCAGGATCAGCCTGGACCTAGTCAGGTACAAAATTATTCTTCAAGTTCAATTTCTAGTGCTGGATCAGAATAAGATTCATCATCATCAAGTGATGAGAGTGGATCTGAATCTGAAGGAGATATTCATCAATTAATTGATGAATATAGAGTCTTGTTTCAGGCTTTGAAGAATATCAAACTCTTAGCCAAAACTCAGGCTAAAGAGATTGCTAGTCTTAAAGAGGCTGCAACAGATTTTGATAAGTTGATTGATCAAAAATTAAATGAAATAGCCAGACTGAAGTACATAACTGTTAATCAGATGGGGACTATAACATTTAAGAATGATCAAATCAGAAATCTGGAGATTAGTCTTCAGAAGGAGTGAGATATAGTTGCAAGGTTTTCTAAACCAAAGTCTGTTCTACCTTTGATAGATGAATTTGTACATCAAAAGGGTAAAACTGGATTATGGTTTACACAACCTGCTAGGACTGTAAAGTCCAAGTCTAAGGGCAAAGCCCCAGTACTCAACAAGCCTGATGTAGATAGAACAGCCAGTGTTGTACCTAAGCAAAGGTACAACAGATTTGAGTGCTGGTGTTGTGGCAAGGTAGGCCACTTTGCCATAGACTGTTGGCATAATTCTAATGCCAAGGTGAGTAGCAATCTACCTGCTAGAAAAGCTACAAGTAGTTTTGTTAAGAGGCAAACTAACCACCACCAAGGACCCAAGAATTCTTTGGGTTCTAAGGTTAACTAATCTGTTTTGCATGTGAGTCCAAGTGATCATGCCCCAATATGGTACTTGGACAGTGGATGTTCCAGGCACATGACTGGAACTAGGGGATTGCTAAAGGACTACACACCAATCAAGTATGGTCCTAAAGTCACCTTTGGTGGTTCTGAAAAAGGAATCATCAAAGGTTTTGGTAACATTTCTAGCAACCTTATAACAATTATTCAAGTGGCTTATGTTAAAGGTTTGAAACACAACCTTATTAGTATAAGTCAGCTGAGTGATCTAGGATATGACATCTCATTTGTCAAAGATGGTTGTCATATCAGGAGGTCAAATGATCAAGAGATCATTCTGACAGGTTATAGGAAGAGAAATGTCTATTGTTTAGACATTATTGTGAGAACAATGGTTCTCCAGTGTGTCTTGTAGCTGATGAGAAAGTCTCTCATTGTGTCAAATAGCACAAGAGGCTAGCCCATCTTAACTACAAGACAATTGGTCAACTCTATAGCAAAGAGTTAGTGAGGAATGGTCCTCAGGTTAAGTGTGTTAAAGATGGGATATGTTCAGCTTGTCAAAAGGGCAAGCAGACTAGATCCACCTGTAATAGCATTGAGAACAAAGATGTTGTGAGGTGCTTATACCGCTTGCATATGGATCTCTTCGGTCCTATGCCAGTTCACAGCCTAGGTAGGAAGGTCTACACATTTGTGGTTGTAGATGGCTACTCAAGGTTTTCCTGGGTGTTCTTCCTTAGACAGAAATCTGAAACACCTAGTATCTTTTATAGTTTTGTCAAACAAATTCAGAATGAGTTAGACAGTACAATGGTCAAAATAAGAAGTGACCATGGTACTGAATTCCAGTCTGATAGTATGACAAAGCTATGTGAAGAGTTTGGGATATTTCAGGAATTTTCTTCACCAAGAACACCTCAGCAAAATGACATTGCTGAAAGGAAAAATAGAACCTTGATTGAGGCTGGTAGAACCCTATTAAGTGACACATCTCTCCCAGAATATTTCTGGGCTGAGGTAGTTAATACTGCATGTCATGTAATTAATAGGGCTACTATCACCAAGAGCCACAATAAGACCCCCTATGAGATTGTGAAAGGCAGAAAACCAAATCTATCCTATTTCAGGATCTTTGGTTGTAAATGTTATATACTTAACAATGGTAAGTCTTACTTAACCAAGTTTGCTGCCAAATCCCAAGAGGGGATCTTTGTTGGGTACACCAACAACAGTAAGGCTTATAGAGTCTACAACTTGACTACTCAAGTTGTAGAAGAGTCAGTACATGTAGTATTTGATGAAGCTAGACTCATTAACAATGAATTGTCTAGAAGTATTTACAGCTCCACAGGTGTGACTAAGAAAATGGACAAGCTCACTATTGAAGAAGCATCTACTGCAAGTCAGCATATGGATGAGAGTGGCTGTTGTCTAGGGGGAGTACTAGATACACCTGATGCAGAAGAAGACCAAGGAGTGCAGCAAGTTGAAGAAGCTGAAGGAGTACAACCTGAAGACAGGCTGCCTCCAGCTAATAGACATCTAAAAGATCATCCAGCCAATCAAATTATTGGTGATCTAAGACAAGGGGTACAAATAAGGAGCAGAAATCTAAGTTCAGTACTCTACTCCAGTTTTCTATCCCAAGTTGAGCCAAAGAAATTTGAAGAAGCCATCCTAGACCCTCATTGGATTGAGGCAATGCAAGAGGAGCTGAACCAGTTCAAAAGATGCAATGTCTGGGAGCTTGTTCCTAAACCAAAAGACCACAACATAATTGGAACTTAGTGGATATTTAGGAACAAGATGGATGAACATGGAGTGATTATAAAGAACAAAGCTAGACTGGTTGCTAAGGGATATAGGCAGGAAGAAGGTATTGACTTTGATCAAACCTTTGCTCCAGTGGCCAGACTGGAAGCTATAAGGATGTTCCTGGCCTATACAACCTATCAAGGGTTTAAAGTATACCAAATGGATGTTAAGTCAGCTTTTCTGAATGGAAATCTGAAGGAAGAAGTGTATTTGGAACAGCCATCAGGTTTTGTTGATTCAACTAAATCTAATTATGTCTATAGACTTAGGAAGGCTTTGTATGGGTTAAAATAAACCCCTAGTGCTTGGTATGAAACCATGTCTAGTTTCCTCATTGAGAATAAATTCACAAGGGGGAAAATAGACAAGACTCTATTCCTTAGGGAATTCAGAGGGAAGATCATACTAGTCCAAATATATGTAGATGACATAATATTTGGGTCTACTGAAAGTAGTCTTTGCAAAATGTTTGCAAAACTAATGCAAGGACAATTTGAAATGAGCAGTATGTGGGAACTTAAGTTCTTCTTGGGTCTCCAAGTTAGACAGACTGAGGATGGTTTGTCCATATGCCAGTCTAAGATCACCCTAGAACTGATAAGGAAGTATGGTATGGAATCATCCAGTAGCATGAAAACTCCTATGAGATCAAATATGTCTTTTAGCAAAGATGATGCAGGGAAACCTGTAGATGAGACTTTGTATAGAGGGATAGTTGGCTCCCTATTGTATTTGACTGCAAGTAGACCAGATATCATGTATGCTACATGTGTCTGTGCTAGGTACCAAGCTTGCCCTAAAGAATCTCATTTGATAGCAGTCAAAAGAATACTGAGATATCTTAAGGGCACTCCTTATCTAGGCCTTTGGTACCATAGGAATGGAGACTTTGAACTGACAGGTTATTCAGATGCAGATTTTGCAGGCTGCAAGGAAGATAGGAAAAGTACAACTGGTACCTGTCAATTCCTAGGTGGAAGACTGATATACATGGAGTAGCAAGAAGCAAACAAGTGTAGCTATCACCACAGCAGAATCAGAGTATGTTGCTGCAGGAAGTTGTTGTGCTCAACTTCTATGGATACAACATCAGCTAGAAGACTATGGTATTCAAGTAAGTAGAACACCTCTATTTTGTGATTCTAATAGTGCTATTTCTATTGCAAACAATCCTGTCTCCCATAGTAGGACTAAGCATATAAAAATAAAATACCATTTTCTAAGAGAACATGTGGAAAAAGGAGATATTTCACTAGAATATATAAATACAGATAATCAACTAGCTGACATGTATACTAAGCCCTTAGATGAAACCAAATTCAATAGGTTCAAAATTGAATTAGGTATGATAAACTTAGAATAAGTTTTCAAAATTAGCTAAGTAAAATGGTGTCGACACGCAGAGTTGTCTGTGTCGACACAGAAAAGTGGTGTCGACATTTCAGAGAAATGGTGTCGACACATCTAGACAGTCAGTGTCGACACTTCAGAGAATTAGTGTCGACACATAAATAGTAGGTGTCTACACATCCAAGGTGGTGTCGACACTTAGGATTTACTCAACATTAGGCTGGTAAAGTCTCGACTAAGTGTCGAGCTAAGCGGTGTCGACACATAAATAAGTGTCGACACATATATTCTGTCGACTATACTTGTGTCGACACATAGTTGTCGAGACATTATAAGTCTATGTCGACACCTATCAACAGTGTCGACACAATTTGAGTATTTTGATGCGCCCTTTCATCTTCAATTCTTGAAAGGTATATATAGGTTTTCGCCATTGTCTGTCGACACGCTCACCAAAGTTTCGAGACCGAACTTGTGTGTCGACATCTCTCTTCTCTAGATTCAAATTTCTTCAAACCCTAATGGCGCCCAAGTTCGAAGAGAATGTGAATGAAGGATACGAACTCGTGCGGCATGCTTTTGATGATGCAGAACCAGAGATCAAAGGCGTGATAACCCTAATAGAAGAGACAGGGTTGGAATTTCTTGTTTCCGAACCGACCAAGATATGGAAGAAAGAAGTCCTGGAATTTCTAAATGGAGCAACAATAGATGAATCTGGACTCAAGATAAAGTCTAGAGTTCATGGGGCAAAGGTGAAAGTTTCTCCTAAGAGTCTGAGAAAGGTACTACAACTACCTAAAACAAAGGGAGAAGAAGATGTTTCTGCTTCTAAGACTAGAGAAGCACTAACATGGTGTGGTTTGGACTCCAACATGAAAATTGGATCTGTGTTCAATAGAAAGGGAATGAACATGCAAGGAAAATTCTTATCTGAGATTGTTGGCAAGGTTATCCTGTGCAAGTCTGGAGGATATGACAGGATTTCAGCTTATATGTTCAGTTTAATGACAAGGTTAATCTTCCAACTTTATACTGATTGGTATGCAGTATTGTTTGATAAGATTAAAGAGAGCCTGAAGAAACCCAATATGAGTAGAATTCTAAGTCTTTATCTAGCTGGTAGTATACCAGAGGTGATGAGTCAAGCAGCTGGAACTAAGATTAACCACATGAGGAGAATGGACTTGAGAATCTTCTCTAGGTGGGATAGAGTCTTGACCAAGGAAATGCCAACTCCTGAGAAGGAAACACCCCTGAAGAAGAAAAAAAAGTCAGTCCCTGTGGCTCAAGAATCATCAAGAAGCTCTGAAGAGCATGTAGTGTTCACTCCTGATAAAGAAGACACTGGAAATGCTGGACAATCTCCAGCAAGACAAGAAGATGCAGAGAGGCAGGGGGAGCTACCCACAGCAAGACCAATTCACCAGGATTCAATCTAGGGGGAGCCTCTACTTGTGGTAGAGCCAACTCCTCTAGAAAGTGAACAGGCTACCCAAACTATACTTGAGGTAATAACTGAAATTAATAACTTAGATTTCCCTATTGAGGATGATGTTTTGTCTGATTCATTATCTAATGTTAATCAGCAAACACAGACACATAGCCAACCTCAAGATGTTGTCATGGAAGACACATCTGTTGCAGATAAAGTGGTTGATGAGATTAAAGATTCTCCACCCCATCATCAACAAGAATTTATCTTAGAAGAACTGTTCCCTGACCTTCTCCAAACAGACTTTGAGAAAGAAAGTGCTGCTGCTGAGGGGGAGAAAGTAATCATTGAGGGGGAGCAAGTGGAGATTATAGAAGAAACTGCAAGACAAGAACCTGAAGTGCCAAAGGATGCTGAATAGGTTCCTAGGACTGACAAGGATTTACCTTCAAGCCCTAAGGACAGGGTTGATATTGCAAGCACATCTGCTTCTGAAGATGAAGAGACTGCAAGAGCCAAGAAGAGAAAATTTCAAGTTTTCAAGAGGAGGAGCCAGACATATAAGAAAGCTTTACAAACAATAGCACCACAGTCTGCACCACAGCCAGCCCCATCTGCAGATTACAGTTCTCTGATGGTTGCAATGCAGATAAAGATGGATGAGCAAAGACAGGCTTTGCAATCTTATATGGATGAAGGGCATAAGTCTCTACAGTTTGATCTGGCCCAAGACATTAAGTCCATCAGATTTGAAATGAATCTGAACAAGAAAGAGTTGACTGACTGCTTCCATAAGGGAGGAAATGCAGTAGTCTATCTAGCCACTCATCAGGAAAAGATCAAAACACAAGTAGATGATATTGCAGTGAAGCAAGGCAATGTACTGGAGAACCAGATAAGGATGAATGATAATCTTACAGCTTCACATAATATAATAATTACAGAAATGAAGAATATAGCTACTGGTCAGACTACATCAAGTGCTACTGCCAAGGCTGAATTTGACAAGCAATTGCAAGAAAGTCTCACTGCTGTTAAAACTGCTATACAAGACTCTCAAAAGGCTATAACTGACAAGCTCCAAAGGTTGAAACCTTTATTTAAGGATGGAGTAAACTATTTGGATGCACAAATAAGGTTTCAGAAAGATAATCTGAGAGATCACATTGAAAGAGAAGTCATAAAGGGGGAGAGGGTGTTAGTCAAAGCAGGCTCTGATCATGCAAAGTGGATTTCAAATTCCATCAGAGCCACCCTTGGATATCCTCCATTATGTAATGATGACAATGTTGCAGAGTCTGGGATTAATCCTGCATATCTTGGAGGAGAGCAAGCTGAAGTAGCTCAAGTGATCTACCCTCCACCAGACTTTGATATGGTACATCAAGACATACAATCAATGTATAGCCCTCCTGAGGGAATTCAGAAGGTCATCATAGAGAAAGTAGTTCAGCCAGTGCCAGAGGCTATACTGAAAGAACAAGAGGCTTTGCAGAAAGAACAAGAAGCCCAATTGTCTAAGAAGAGATTCAGGGAGCAAGCTGAATTGAGGCCTGATTTTGAACAGTGGAGCCCCACTTCCAGGAATATTATTTTGACTGCATGGAAGGCTGCCAAGGACAATATCCAAGATAGAAACAAGTGGTTTTCTGAATTGGAGTGGAGGAAGCATGAGACCATGCAAGAGGCAATTGTGCAATATAGAAGAAAGGCTAAGATGGGAAAGCTACCTCCTACTGCCCAGGAGCCTAGCAAGTACTTTCCTGAGCCTTATCATTACTTTGAAAGGCAAAAGATCAAAGCTGAAGAACAGAAAAAGAAGGATCTTACAGGGAAGAAGTCTGCTGCTGTTGAAGATGCTGAAGCCCCAGTCCAAGCAAAGATACAATCTGGAAAGGGCATAGTTATCAAGGAGGCTGAGCAGCAATAGGATATAATTTTTCTTTAGTTTACAGTTGTAATCACTTTTTTAAAACTTTCTGTAAACTTTTGGATAATGAAAATGTTGAAGTTCTTAGAACTATGTGATATGTGTTAAATTTATTACATTATTGTTCTGAGAAATTTGAGTATACATGTTTTGTTTATACATGTTTATGTACTTACCCTGTTATATAATCTTGTTTTACATCATATTGTGATTTTGTTATGTATGGTGTATATCATTGACTAAGGGTTATGACTTCTCCAAATAGGGGGAGATTGTTGGGTACATTGGAATAAATGTACCTGATTTGAAGAAGCCTCACCCTACTCAATGATATACATCAAAATTTATTTGATGTATTTTGAGTTTAGTTGTGCAGGTTAAGTATTTGCAGAGAAAGCTGAAAAGTTTCTAAGTCCATGTGTCGACACCCAGGAGGAAAGTGTCGACACTTAAGAAGACTTGTGTCGACACCCAGAGAAGCAGTGTCGACACTTGGAGTCATTGTGTCGACACCAGGAATGCAGAGTCGACACCAGAAAGAAAGTGTCGACACATACAGGCTGTGTCGAAACTCAATGAAGAAATGACCAGAGAAGAAGTGTCGACACTTAGAAGCAGTGTCGACACCCATAGGAACTTTGTCGACATCAGAAAGTGTCGACACTTGGAGGCTGTGTCGACACTCAGCAAAAGTTCAACAAATTCTAAGTACAAGTGTCGACACAAAGGAGATGTGTCGACACTCAGCAAAAGTCTCAACACATGAAGAAAGTGTCGACACTAGGAGGCTGTGTCGACACTCAGCAAATTTCAATGAAGTCTAAGTACAAGTGTCGACACAAAGGATATGTGTCGACACTCAGCCAAAGTCTCAACACATGAAGAAAGTGTCAACACTAGGAGGCTGTGTCGACACTCAGCAAATTTCAATGAAGTCTAAGTACAAGTGTTGACACAAGGAGAAGTGTCGACACTCAGCAAGTATCAACACAGAAGGCATGTGTCGACACTAAGAAAATGTGTCGACACTCAGCAAGTGTCAACACAAGAAGATGTGTCGACACAAAGGAGTTGTGTCGACACTTACAAGAAATCAGCTAAGTTTCAAAGAAGAAGTACTTGTGTCGACACACAGGATCAGTGTCGACACATGTTGAAGAAGCAGTGTCGAGAAGAAAATTCTACAACACAAGGAGTTGTGTCGACACCTTGAAGGCTAGTGTCGACACTTAGTCTACTTGTGTCGACACTTAGTCTATCAGTGTTGACACTTAAAGACTAACTATCTCGACACTTTCAGACAATTACAGAGAATTCAAGAAGTGTTTGGATGACATGACAGCTGTCATTCAAGCCGGTCTACTGCAACTGTCAGAGCTGTCAGAAAGTCGTTAGAAACCGGATCAGTTGGTCACCATGAAGAAGGCCTATATATAGGCTTATTCTGTCAACAGAAGAAGATGATTGAGTTGAAGATCAAGCAATTCATTGAAGAATCAATTCAAGTGAAGATCTAAGTAGTTGGAGAGAGAGAGCTCCTTCCAAGAAGACAGCTGTTGAACCAGGCTGTGAAGAAAGTTTCAGATTGAGATCTGAAACTTAAGTTGCAGTGATTGAAGATCAGCTGCCTAGAGAATCAACCATATTGTGTTCTACATTCAAGAAGCTTTGAAGAAAGCCAAGTGAGGTTGATGATGTAGGGGTGACCGTGATTCGTGCCCGAATACGCTAACGGAAAATATTATCACAAGACATAAAACCAAAGGGGAGGGCTCCGACCAAAAAGCGAGCGAATAGGGGTCGGGTTTGCTCCCAAATCCGAAAGAGAAAATTGCCGGACTCGATACAACGTCCTTAGGACCTACCTCTCCAACAAGCACACAACTCACCGCACCTACACAAGCATCTATTGTACCAACTTGAGCCGTTTCAACGCAGCAATAATTTATTTTCAGAGCGGCGGAAAACTTCAATAGGCGGTCGAGTTCGAGTTGTGATTAATTTCCTTGTTAACACCAAAATGTGCCAATCTTGGAGGGCAAGTCAAGGCTAGGCCAAGTCTCGCACTCGCAACGGATCTACCCAATCCGGATCACAAGAGGTTCAATAACAACGAAATCGAAATCGGAATTTGCAAGCGACGTATTTAAAAATCACGGAAGAAACGGTTTGCAAAAACCTCCACAAAATCTAAAGCAAGAATCTCTAAGGGGAAGAAGTTACCCAACCAAGAACAACAATCACACAAGATAAGGTGGGAGAATCACTCTCTCCACGGATCCACCGGCTTCACACCGAATGGCCTGCAACCTTCTTACTTGGAGTCGCACCGAAAGGAAGCCACGCCGGAGTCGCACCGAACGGGGATGGAGGAGGCAAGGCTTGGCTTCACACCAAAGGGGGGGCGGCTAATGGACTCTCTCCATGGTGGCCGAATTCTTCAAAGGGGGGTTTTTTAGGTTTTCTTTTCATTCCATAACTCATCATAAAATCCTCCTTTAAATATGAGTTACAAAAGAGATCCAACCGTCCATGATGGAGATGAAATCTCATCCATCCGGGCGGTTACATACACACCAAAATGTTTGTAGAAAATAATTAAAGATTACAAGTCACAAATGAATGTAAAATTATAAACCAAGATTGGAATAATTTTATATTCGCACATAAAATAATAAAGCATGACAAATTAATTAAAATAGTCTTCAAGTGAGGGTAGCATGCCGCGGGCGGAGGTTGTAGCGGCGTCGTCCGTTAGCGTCATCACGGCTCCGAAGGTCTTTATGTTGTAGAGCCTCGGCAACTGGATCGTCATCAAGTAGTGGCGGAGGGGCAGCGACATTAGTTGATCTCAGCAGAGTTCTTCCAAGAACTCATCAAGAAACCTGTCAACTCTTCTCTCATATTCTGAGTTGAGGTTATATACATTGTATTTTTAATTTCTTGTAGGATCCTTAGGGATCTTAGTTGTAAGCCTGAAATTATAAAGGCTAAGTGGTAGGGCCTGTGTGCCTGAGTGTAGGAGATCTATTTCTCTGAGTGTAGGACTGTTGTAGGCTGAGTGTAGGCCTCGTGGCTGAGTGTAGGTCTTTGGAGAAGACTGAGTGGTACGGCTGTTGAGCCTGAGTTGTAGGAGTGGGATCACTCTGAGCTGTAGGAACCTATTTGGGGTTCTGAGTGTAAGATCTGAGGATCTGAGGAATAGTGGAGGAGTTCGGCCGAATCCAGTACACTACTAGATAGTCGAAGGGGGAAAGTGGATGTACCCAAACCTTGGGGAACCACTATAAAACTGTGTGTACTCTGTGTGTATCTGATTCTGTGTATGCTGTTTTATGTGCTGTGAAATCTGTGATTAAATCTGCCTAAAAGTTTAAAAAGATTAAGGTCACCTATTCACCCCCCCCCCCCCCCCTCTAGGTGATTAGGTATAATTTCTTTCAGTCGCGTAAAAAGGGATTTTTGGTGCCTGTATAGGGGTACACGGCCTAGGACACGGGCGAGTCCACGGCCGTGTCTCGCTGGTGATTTTTGGCCGTTTTCATCCCGAGAAGGACACGGCCAGGAACACGGCTACATGACACGGGCGTGTCATTTGACATGGGCGTGTGCCTACCCGTGTCAGTACCCGTGTTCATTTGGGTCGTGCCGGTTGGCGTGGCGGTTATGCGTGACATGCCCCCGGACACGGGCGTGTCGAGAGACCCGACACGGGCGTGTCAGGTGGCACACGGGCGTGTCTGAGCCCGTGTGAGTCTCTGAGTTTGATGATCGTGCCTGGATCGAGGCACACGGCCAGGGACACGGTCGTGTGCCAAGCCGTGTTCGGCTCAGGTTTGGAGATTTTTGAGCGGATCTGAGCCATTCGTTTTCTTTAAATAAGATCCAATGGCCCAGATGGTTTCCTGCTCTGTTAAGGCCGGGAATAGGGGAGTTAATCCTTCATTTCTCTTCAACCATTCTCTCTCTCAAGGAGTTGGACAGAGGAGGAAGAAGGAAGGGATTCCGGCCGCCGGCGGAGCATCGGAGCACCGTTTTGAGATTTGAGAGCGGATCCGTGGAGGAAAGGTCGTTGCGAAGACTTCTATCCGTGTAGTTTTTCCATGGCTCCAAAGCGGACTACAAGGGTAACGATTCTCTACTTGAGCATGTGAAGCTCTTCCTTTCTGCATAGGGAATCCCGCTCCCGCGAGTGTGTGGTGAGTGCGTGGTGTTCCTTGGGGTTGATGTGAATAGTCCCCCTTGTGTTGCATATAGAGTTCGGAATCGAAGTACGGGCATAGGCATTATGTGTGAAGCCTACCCGGACGTGTATTGTCTGGATCGGTGATGTTGCATTTGATATGTTTTGTCGGAGAAGACTCCGTGCTTTGGGTTTTCGGGTTTCTATGTGGTAGATTGCAGCAGGGATCCTTGGAGGTTAGCTCCAACGTGCACCCGGAAAACTGAGCGGAATCGTTGTTCTGTTAACTTGGCGGTCAGGGAACCGGCCTTGAACATAACTGGGTTATGTGATTGTTTGGAAAATTTTGGGATCCGAGAGAAGCTTGGCTCGTGCGTACATCTTAATGTGAACTACGCGGTTGAGCAACGGGCAAGTGGAATTGGACCTGGGCTATGTGGTTCAGTGCGAGAGACCCGAAAAGGGGACTGGTCGTTGGTGTAACACCCCCTATCCGTCGCATAACATATAGCAGTAGGTCCGGCCGGGGCCCGACGCCATATACCACAGACAGACCGGGTGGTTACGTATGGAAACCATCCAACCAATCTCAACGTCCTACACAGAGCATTCTAGCGGAAGCAATTTATGAAAGTTGCAAAACAAGAACCCAGCACAAGCATGAATGTCCACTAAAACCAAAAGGAATGTCATTACAAAATACTCAAAAGTCGGCCTTAAGGCCTTACAAGATGTTTCATTTGTCTATTACATGATTTACCAACCTCGGCACGCAGGCCGGCCATACATGAATAAAATAGAAAACATTTCCACTTGGGCCTTCGAGGGCCAGCTTCGCAAAAAGGGCTTTAGCCCGCTATTGACCGCTTGGTCCAGCTGCACCTGCAAGCAAACAAACCACCGCACGGTGGCAAACAAAGCAACGGTCAGCAATGCTGACCAAATTATAACGATCCCGCCCCCAACTCGGGGCGGCGATGCTCCTTCCCTGCATTTCATTAGCACAAGCGAGCAATGCATATAACCATAGCCATTTCATCACAGACGTTGGCTCGTACGGCCACACGTCCCGTGCACTCAGGGCACATTCTCGGTGAACCGGTCGATGTTACGTCAATTGAAGCCATTAACATTCCGGACTCACCACCGCCACTTAGACGGCCATTCCTATGAGCAATTCGTCTTCATGGTATTGGTCACGTCAATTTAAGCCATCGACCACCGAAGACCCCCATTTATGCCAACGGCGAGTGCCATGTACCTTTAGGTCTCTCTAACCCGAACGACATAAAGCGGGTACGGCTCCATCTAACCCGTGCTCACATCGCAACGGCAATTTAAGCCATATGCGCGGGTCAAACTTTCACCGAGTCCCATTCTATCACAAGTCACATAACCCCGTTATGTTCAAGTTGGCTCTCAGGCCACCAAGTTGGCAAGACCTCGTGTCCGCCCAGTTTTCCGGGTGCACCTTTGGGTTAGTCCCCAAGGCTCCCTGCTGCAATCTACCGCGTAGAAAACCCAAAAAACACCAAATAGCACGGAGTCTTCTCCGGCCTTATGCAATGCAACATCACCGATCCGAACTACATGTCCGGGTAGGCTTCAACCAAAATGCCTATGTCCGTTCTCGCATACGGATGCTAAACAACGGGGACTTTACATATCTACCCGAAGGAACGCCTCCATTTCTTCGCCAACTCGCGAGAGAGGGCTTCCTATGCTAAGAAAGAGAGCTATCATGCTCAAAAGTGAGGATCGTTACCCTTGCGGTCCTCTTCGGCGCCATCGAAAAGTAATCGGATGGAATTGACCGCACTAGCGTTGCCTCCGCGGATCCGGAGTCGGCTTGCGATTCGGAGCTCCGAAGCTCCTCCAATGGCGGATCTAGCTCCTCTTCTTCTTGCCTTAGCTTTTCTTTCTCCAAGGGTTTGGAGAGATAACAAGTGGAAAAAGTGAGGGTTTTCTAAGTCAAAACCCGGGTATATCCCTTCAGGAACAACCCCCAGCCGTTGGATCTTCAGTCAAAGAAATGAACGGCTTCGATTCGGGACTGAAATGCCCAATCTGGGCCGAACACGGCCTGGCACACGCCCGTGTCCAGGGCCGTGTGCCTCATTCGCCGTCAAAATCGAATCACCTGGAACCTCACACGGGTCTCGAACACGCCCGTGTTCGAGCTGACACGCCCGTGTTCCACCTGACACGGCCGTGTAGCTGGCCGTGTACCCCATGATTTTCTCCCGTTTTCAACCCGAGCACTGCACGGGTTCTAGGACACGCCCGTGTCCTTGCCCATGTCACCTTGACACGCCTGGGCTCCAGGCCGTGTACAAGGTCTCGGCACTTCGCGGCTAAGTGTCGACACGGGTCGACACGCCCTGCGACACGCCTGTGTCGCAGGTCGTGTGCCATGTCTCGACACACTGTCGACACCAAAGTGTCGACTTCGCGGGACGAGTGTCGACACGGGTTGACACGCCCTGCGACACGCCCGTGTCGCAGGCCGTGTGCTGTGTCTCGACACAACGTCGAAGCACTGTGTCGACTTCACGGCTAAGTGTCGACACGGGTCGACACGCCCTGCGACACGCCCGTGTCGCAGGCCGTGTGCCCAGTCTCGACACAATGTCGAGACCAAAGTGTCGACTTCACGCCTTAGTGTCGACACAGGCTTGACACGCCCTGGGACACGCCCGTGTCCCAGGCCGTGTGCCTGCAGCCAGAACTCAAACTGGCCCAAATTATTCCCCTCTGCTCCTTTGAGTTTCGGGGCGTTACAGTTGGCATAGTCGGGAGCCTTAGACTAGACAGGGTCAGGAAGGCTAAAATGCTCATGTTGTTGCCATCTTGGTGATGGTGGTGAAGACGCTGAAGTGTCAGGATTCACTGTTAATGTGCCCTGAGTGCACGGGGTGTTTGGCAGTGCGAGCCTACACTTATGGCGAAGTATGTTTTTAAATAATTGTTTAGCTGGGCTAATGTTATGCAAGGAAGGAGCACCGCCGTCCCGAGAAAGGGACGGGGTCGTTATAATTTGGTCGGCTTTTGGCTGACCGTTTTTTTGTTTGCCACCGTGCGGTGGAATGTGCTTGCAGGTGCTGCGGAGCCGAGTACCAAATAGTGGGCTGGAGCCCATGTTGATGTGCTGGCCCTAGAAAGCCAAAGCGAATAGTTGTACTTTACTTTTGTCATGTGTGGCCGGCCTGCGAGCCGATGTATGTAAGTCACTATTTATTAAGTGAACTATTGTAAGGCCATAAGGCCATGTATTTTTTCAGTGTATTTGGGTTTCATTCCTTATGTGTGATTGTGGACATTCATGATTAATGGACTTAAGTTTTGGGTTCTTTCAACTTTCAAAAGCTTCTGCTAGAATGCTCTGTGTTAGGACGAGTAGTCTTAATTGGATAGTTTGAATATTCTTATTTAACCCTTCCGACTGTCTGTGGTATATGACGTCGGGTTCCAGCTGGACCTTTTGTTATATGCCATGTGACGGATGGGGGTGTTACAATTTATTATCGGACTTCTAGTTACGGTCAGGCTTAAATGAATTCGTGGGCGAATTCTTTTAAGCGGTGGTGAGCACATGTGTGCGTCATCGTTATAACATCAAAAAGAACCCATGAATGTCCACTTAGGAATGAAAAATACACTTGTTTTGTGGAATCTGAGTGTTCCAATGATTGCTTTTAGCAATTTATTTGTCGTCTAATCGTGTGTCTTTGCTACTATAGGCAGCTAGGAGCGTTGCTAGTCAGTCAAAGCATCCGCAATCGGCAGAAAGTAGTGCACCGAGAGACATACCTACTACTCCTTCAGCGGAAACCATCAGGATGGTGGCTGAAGCCATATTTGCGATGATAAATGCCCAACCTGCAGGGCAAATACATCGCGCACCTCCTGCAAATGAGCAAGAACCGATTAGGGCGGCAGAGCCGAGAGTGGTGGAGCGCGCAGCAGTCGATCTGGTAGAGCCGAGGAGAGCTACGAAGAAGCAGCTAAAGCATGTAATGGGCTTTAATCCTTCGAGGTTCGATGGGGTTGGAACGCCAGCTCAAGCTGAAGACTTGCTCTCTTCGATAAAGAGGGTGTTGACAGCCACGTTAACTGAGGAGTGGCAGAAGACCACCATAGTGACTTTTCTTTTGGCGGGGGAAGCGAGGCTGTGGTGGGATGAATTGGAGTTTCATCTCTTAGTGGGTAGGCAGCTTGTTGATGTGTCTATGGAGGAATTTTCAAGATTGTTCCTAGCCAGATTTGTACCATCTGCTCAGAAGCTTGATATGGAGAACCAATTTCTTGGGTTGACTCAGGGAGCCAGAAGCGTGGACGAGTATCTCCATGAGTTCACACGGTTGGGTCGTTATGCTGGTGCTATGTTTACGGAAGAGGAGAGGAAGACCAACCGATTTTATGAGGGTCTTCGTGGTGACCTACAGTTACTCCTTGTTAGGCCTAAGGAGCAGGGCTTCCTAGACTTGGTCAACTCGGCCCGGTCTTTGGAAAAGGTTGCGAAGAAATTTCAAGAGAAGAAGGACTCAGGAGAAAAGAAGGCCGAGTTCAAAGTGTCGAGTTTAAAGTCAGGATTCCGCAGATGGAACAAGAAGCGTAGGACTTCGAACTCAGCCCCTTCGGCTGATGCATTGGGGGCAACTACAAGTCGAGTCCCAGGAGCATGCTACAACTGCGGGAAGACGGGGCATTTTGCTCGTGAGTGTTGGAGCGGACGTTCAAAGTCCGAGAGGAGGCCTGAAGCGACTTATGAGGAGAAAGGGAAGGCAGTGGAGTCAACCGCATCCCATCATGCTCTAGCCCAGCCTAGAGTCTAGAACCTTGGTCTGCAAGAGGCCATAAAGCAAGTGGATGTGGTGACAGGTATGAGTTAAATTACAGTGGTTTAACTTTTATAGTTGTTACCTTCGTATTTGTTAGCTTACTTTTGTTGGTACTAGGCTTTGTGTTGATCTTTGAGTTTCCGGCGAGAGCCCTATTTGATACGGGAGCATCGCATTCCTTCTTGTCCGAAAAATTCTTATCGCGCATCGGGGTTCCGTCCTCGATGGCAAACAACAAATTGGATGTGTTGTTTCCCAATGGGTGCTCAATGCATGCGGATAGGGTCTGCGTTGTGAAGATACGGATTGGGGATCAGGAGTTTGTTTTGCGGGCGTTGGTTCTACCGTTAGTGGAGTTCTACGTAATATTCGGTATGGATTGGCTCTCGGAGCAGGGTGCATCCATTGATTGCAACCGTAGGGAAGTTATGTTGGGTCTGAACACCGATCGGGAGACTACTTTTGCGGGCATGAAGGGGTTGGGTAAGATTTTGATGTCGGCCCTTCAGGTGATTAAGGCAGTTTGGTCTTGGGCAGAGTTGTTTGTCGCATTAGTGCAGACTTCGACGCCTAAGCCAGGTCTTGTCAGTATTCCAGTCGTGTCTGAATATCCTGATGTGTTCCCAGATGATCTCCCTAGAGCCCCTCCTCAGCGGGAGATTGATTTTACCATTGAGCTGGTACCAGGTGCCAAACCGGTGTCACGCTCTCCATATTGGATAACGCCAAGAGAGATGGCGGAATTGAAAGTGCAACTGCAGGAGTTGTTGGAGCAAGGTTATGTGCATCCAAGTTCATCGCCTTGGAGCGCACCAGTTCTCTTTGTTAAGAAGAAAGATGGGAGCTTGCGGCTTTGTATCGACTACCGGGAATTGAACAAGCTTACAAAAAAGAACAAATATCTAATCCCGAGGATTGACGATCTATTTGATCAGTTGGTTGGGTCAACGGTATATCCGAAGTTAGATCTGAAATCCGGTTACTACCAATTAAGGATAAGGGAGAGCGACATCCCAAAGACAGTATTTAGTACGCGGTTTGGGCATTACGAGTTCACGGTCATGCTGTTTGGTTTGACCAATGCGCCATCCGTGTTTATGGATCTGATGAACAGGACGTTCAGAGAATACCTAGATCGTTTCGTGATAGTATTTATCGATGATATCCTGGTGTACTCGCAGTGCGAGGAGGATCACTACAAACATCTACGCATGGTGTTGGAGACGTTGAGGAGGAATCAGTTGTATGCTAAGTTCTCCAAGCATGAATTCTGGTTATCCTCGATAGCGTTCCTTGGTCATGTTGTCAGAGGAGAAGGGATAGCTGTGGATCCGGCGTAGATAGTGACGATACAGGAGTGGCCTGCTTTGACTATAGTGGCGGAGGTCCGGAGCTTTCTGGGGCTTGTTGGCTACTACAGGCGCTTCGTAGAGAACTTTTCACGGATAGCACTGCCACTCACGATGTTGACAAGGAAGGATCAGAAGTTTGTGTGGTCTCCGGAGTGCGAACAGGCATTTGAAGAATTGAAGAGGCGGTTGACCACAGTGCCTATTTTATGTTCGCCGAGTGGAACCGAAGGATTTGAAATCTATAGTGATGCTTTGGGAAGTGGTTTGGGCTGTATTCTGCTACAGCATGGGAGAGTGATAGCCTATGGTTCACGACAACTGAAGGTTCATGAGAGGAATTATCCGATTCACGATTTAGAATTAGCGGTCGTGATATTTGCTCTAAAGCTTTGGAGGCACTACCTGTACAGTTTGAAGGTCGATATTTACACCGATCATAAGAGCTTGAAGTACCTGTTGGATCAAAAGGATCTGAACATGAGGCAGCGTAGGTGGATGGAGTTCTTAGGGGACTACACCTTCAAGATACATTATGTGCCTGGGAAGGGAAATGCAGTGGCGGATGCGTTGAGTCGCAGGACTCCGGCACAGGCCAACTGGTTATCGGTACATGATGAGAGATTGGTCCATGAGTTGGAGGCTTTGGAGATATCTTGCGTCGACAAGTAGTCTAGTGCTGAGGTGAAACTATTTTGGACAGAGGTACAGTGTGACCTAGCTGATAGAGTTCGGCGGGCTTTGGTTTAGGATAACTGCATGATGCAGATCTTGGATGAATCTTTGGATGGGTCAAATTCCCAGTTTGTTGTTGAAGATGGGTTGCTAAGGAAGGACGGCCGCCTATGCGTTCCTAGTGCGGATAATCTTCGGGAGGAATTGATGTATGAGGCTCATCATACCAAGTACTCAATCCACCCGGGAAGCATGAAGATGTATAGAGACATGAAGAAATTATTCTGGTGGCTAGGATTGAAGAAGGATGTAGCACTTTATGTGGCCAAGTGTCATACTTGCGCATTGGTGAAGGCGGAATGCCAGAAACCCGGAGGTTTCTTGAAGTCCCTACCTATCCCAGAATGGAAATTCGACGACATATTTATGGATTTTGTGCATGGTTTGCCGAAATCGCAGAAGGGAAACGACGGCATTTGGGTGGTCGTAGATAGGTTGACAAAGGTGTCGCACTTTATTTCGGTCAGGAAGGAAGATCTGGTGGAAAAGTTAGCCAAACTCTATGTGGAGAATATTGTACGATTGCACAGTGTGCCCCGCAGTATTGTTAGTGACCGAGTTGGACGCTTTACGTCGAAGGATTGGAGGTTGGAGCATAGTATGTTGGGAACTAAGCTGAGTTTCAGTACAACCTTTCATCCACAGACGGATGGTCAGACCGAGAGGGTCAACAGGACTATGGAGGACATGCTTCGCATGTGCGTCCTAGATTTTGGAAAGCAGTGGGAAGATCACCTATACATGGTGGAGTTTGCGTACAACAACAGCTTTCAAGCAAGTATTGGAATGGCGCCTTTTGAGGCCTTGTACTGGAAAAAGTGTCGCACGCCGTTGTCTTGGTTGGAGACGGGCGAGTGGAAGCTTTACAAACGTCAAGCAGTGAAAGATGCCACCTCAGTGATACGGACAATTCAAGAATGGTTGAAGATTGCTCAGGACAGACAGTCAAAGTATTACAACGCCAAACATAGGAATGTGGAGTTCAATGTTGGCGACTGGGTGTACTTAAAAATTAAGCCTTTCAAGGGTGTCTCGTGGGTTCAACGCTTGAAGAAGTTGAGTCCGAGATACCTTGGACCATTTGAAATCCTGGAGCGTGTTGGCGAGGCGGCGTATAGATTGAAGCTGTCGGCAGAATTGAGTGGGCTACATGACGTGTTCCACGTATCGGTGTTGCGTAAGGCAGTGTAAGAGCCTTTGCAGATCATTGCGGACAAACAAGTACCGGTTGATTATGAGTTGACAACAAGGGTCAAGCCAGTATGTATTGAAGATGTTGCAGTCAAGAGACTCAGCAACAAGGAAGTCTGAATGGTAAAAGTCTGTTGGGATAATTGTGGACCTGAGGAGCTTTCTTGGGAGCGAGAGCAAGCTATGTTGGAGGAATATCCCGAGTTATTCCACTCAGGTAACTTTTAGATTTGTGTACCTTTACTTAATTTCGGGACGAAATTCCTTAAGTGGGGGAGATTTGTAACGTCCCGAAAATTGTATTTGAGTCGGTCGCGTAAAAAGGGATTTTTTGTGCCTGTATAGGGGTACACGGCCTAGGACACGGGCGTGTCCAAGGCCGTGTCTAGCTGGTGATTTTTGGTCGTTTTCATCCCGAGAAGGACACGGCCAGGAACACGGCTGCATGACACGGGCGTGTAATTTGACACGGGTGTGTGCCTACCCGTGTCAGTACCCGTGTTCAGTTGGGTCGTGTCGGTTGTCGTGGCGGTTATGCGTGACACGCCCCCGGACACGGGCGTGTCGAGAGACCCGACACGGGCGTGTCAGGTGGTACACGGGCATGTCTGAGCCCGTGTGAGTCTCTGAGTTTGACGATCGTGCCTGGATCGAGGCACACGGACGGGGACACAGCCGTGTGCCAAGCCGTGTTCGGCCCAGGTTTGGAGATTTCTGAGCAAATCTGAACCGTTCGTTTTCTTTAAATAAGATCCAACGGCCCAGATGGTTTCCTACTCTGTTAAGGCCGGGAATAGGGGAGTTAATCCTTCATTTCTCTCCAACCATTCTCTCTCTCAAGGAGTTAGAAAGAGGAGGAAGAAGGAAGGGATTCTGGCCGCCGGCGGAGCATCGTAGCACCGTTTTGAGATCTGAGAGAGGATCCGTGGAGGAAAGGTCGTTACGAAGACTTCTATCCGTATAGTTTTTCCATGGCGCCAAAGTGGACTACAAGGGTAACGATTCTCTACTTGAGCATGTGAAGCTCTTCCTTTCTGCATAGGGAATCTAGCTCCCGCGAGTGTGTGGTGAGTGCGTGGTGTTCCTTGGGGTTGATGTGAATAGTCCCCCTTGTGTTGCATATAGAGTCCGGAATCGAAGTACGGGCATAGGCATTATGTGTGAAGCCTACCCGGACGTGCATTGTCTGGATCGGTGATGTTGCATTTAATATGTTTTGCTGGAGAAGACTCCGTGCTTTGGGTTTTCGGGTTTCTATGCGGTAGATTGCAGCAGGGATCCTTGGAGGTTAGCTCCAAGGCGCACCCGGAAAACAGAGCGGAATCGTTGTTCTGCTAACTTGGTGGTCAGGGAACCAGCCTTGAACATAACTGGGTTATGTGATTGTTTGGAAAATTTTGGGATCCGAGAGAAGCTTGGCTCATGCGTACGTCTTAATGTGAACTACGCGGTTGTGCAACGGGCAAGTGAAATTGGACCTGGGCTATGTGGTTCGGTGTGAGAGACACGAAAAGGGGACTGGTCGTTGGCATAGTCGGGAGCCTTAGACTAGACAGGGTTAGGAAGGCTAAAATGCTCATGTTGTTGCCATCTTGGTGATGGTGGTGAAGGCGTTGAAGTGTCAGGGTTCACCGTTAATGTGCCCTGAGTGCACGGGGTGTTTGGCCGTGTGAGCCTACACCTGTGGGGAAGTATGTTTTTAAATAATTGTTTAGTTGGGCTAATATTATGTAGGGAAGGAGCACCGCCGTCCCGAGAAAGGGACGGGGTCGTTATAATTTGGTCGGCTTTTGGCTGACCGTTGCTTTGTTTGCCACCGTGCGGTGGAATGTGCTTGCAGGTGCTGCAGAGCCGAGTACCAAATAGCGGGTTGGATCCCATGTTGCTGTGCTAGCCCTAAAAGGCCAAAGCGAATAGTTGTACTTTACTTTTGTCATGTGTGGCCGGCCTGTGAGCCGATGTATGTAAGACACTATTTATTAAGTGAACTATTATAAGGCCATAAGGCCATGTACCTTTTCAGTGTATTTGGGTTTCATTCCTTATGTGTAATTGTGGACATTCATGATTAATGGACTTAAGTTTTGGGTTCTTTCAACTTTTAAAAGCTTCCGCTAGAATGCTCTGTGTTAGGACGAGTAGTCTTAATTGGATAGTTTGAATATTCTTATGTAACCCTTCCGACTGTCTGTGGTATATGGCGTCTGGTTCCAGCTGGACCTTCTATTATATGTCATGTGACGGATGGGGGTGTTACAATAAGCACCTCACTGAGTCTTTGATCCCAATACTCTTGAAGGAGGTCTTGGTCTGTTTAGCATTTTGGCATGCAGAGTAGATACCATTCTTAGTGCATTTCAACTTGGGGTCATTTTTAACTAACTCTTCACTAAAGAGTTTGTCTATGGTCTTGTAGTTCAGATGAGCCAGCCTCTTGTGCCATTGCGCACATTATGAGGATTTCTCATCTATAACTAGGCATATGAGAAAGTCCTTACTTTCACAAACAAAATTAAGAAAATAGATATTTCATCTCCTATTTCCTGTCAAGATGACCCCTTGGTCACTTGACCTCCTAATTTGGAACCCATCCTTGAGAAAAGAAATGTCATAGCCAAGATCACATAGTTGGCTTATGCTTATGGGATTGTGTTGCAAACCTTTCACATAAGGTACTTGTGTGATAGTGATTACGTCATTTGATATCTTAACATACCCTTTAGTCACTCCCCTTTCTGAATCACCAAAGATGACTTTGAGTCCAATCTTTACTGGAGTGTACTCCTTCAACATGCTCCTTGTTCCAGTCATGTGCCTGGAACACCCACTGTCAAAATACCATTTAGGGGTATGGCCACTTGGACTAACCTGCAAGGCATAAATCAGTTAACATTAGGACCCCACATCTTATTAGGTCATAGGTGCATGTTAGTCTGATAATAACCATGCCTACCTATAGATCTTCTGACATGAAAGCTCTCTCTTGCTCTTGGCACACTTATATTGTGCCAGCAATCTATAACATAGTGGTCCACTTTGTCACAACAGTAGCACTCATAAATATTGTACCTTCTTTTAAGAGCTGGTCTTGTAGCAATGTTGTTAGCAACTCTCAGTCCAGAAGTACAACAACTGCCTTCTTCTTCTATCTTCCACGGGCAATCTGACTTGGGACATGTCTGGCGGTAGAAGTACTTGGAATATCTCGAGCCCTACCAGCAGTAGTCTTCTTTTCAGAAAATATACTCTTGATGGCCTCAGATATGCCCAAGTCTGGCTTGCTGACTGACTTGCCCCTTGTCTGATTTTGGGTTGAGAGATCCTGAGAACAGGCAGCTTCCTTGTTCTTGAGTGTTAGGGCCGGTGCACCAAACACAAATGGTGCATGATGGGTCATTTGAATCTCCTCGTGGATTGCCTTGAAGGCACTTGCACCCTTGTTGTATCTACCACCATAGTGTGGAGCATCTTTGCTCACACTAGTGGAACTACCATTCTTCTAGCGACCATAGGTGCTCTTTTGGTCATACCTATTAGGAAGTAATACCATTCTCTTGAATGGAACATGAGGCTTTGAGGCCAGTAGATGTGCTGGAGCTTTGCCCTTTCCTTTTGGATTGGCAACTCTTGTGGATCCCTTGACTCCCAACCCCTTCTTACCCTTCTGGGAAGTGAAGGTGTGTATCAAGGGTAGCACTGAACTAGGCTTTGAATAGCTAGCCACTATTCTCTTCTCTCTCTCCAGCAGCACTTTCAGGCCCCTTATTCTATTTTCCTGGTACTCTATGGTGTCTATCTGAATGAATGAAATTGTTTCCAGCTCATTAATTTCTTTAGTTTTATGATCAAGAAGTGAAGCTGAATCAGCATGTTTGGAAGCAACAAGCTAAAGGGAGGTAATTTACTTAGCTTGCTTCTTAGCCAGAAGCTTGCTTTTCTTGAAAGCACTCAGAAGGACACCATATTTGTCAATTACAGAATTGTCATCTTCCTCAAACTTAGAATCTCCTTCATCCTTTGATGAATAAGCTTCGGAATCTGGGCTGGTCTCACAGCCTGACTCAGAAGAAGACTTGGGAAGAGAATTTACCTTTTGTTGACCAAGTTATTCCTGGATGGATTCTTCATCAGTTAGAGCCATCAGTCCATGGCAGCAGTTGTCTACTTCTTCTTCCAGCATAACATCAACTAGCTCAATGTAGACTTCATCTTCCTCTTCTCTTTCTAACTCTGATGGGGAAGAGTCAGTCCAGCTCTTTTGTTTCTTGATAATGTGGGATTTCTCCTTCTTGCCTTTGTGCTGGTGACCCTTCTTCTCCCCAGCTTCTTTTCTTTTGACAGGGCAGTCGGCAATTACATGTCCCAGCTTGCTGCAACAGTAGCAAATAATCTTAGATGAAACTCGTTTACTGGGTTTGGAATCATACATGTCCTCCTTGGAGGATTTCTTCCTGTGATGTGAGGAGGAGGAAAGCCTACTTTTTCAATGCTTCTTCCTCATCAACTTCTGGAACTGCCTAGAGAAGGCAGCAAAGTCCTCATCAGACATGTGGCAGTCTGATGTGCTTGTCTCTGACCTTTCTGAGTCAGATTCAGCTTCCCTCCTCGGTGGAGAAGGTGTCTTTCTTCTGCTCCTCCTTGTGGCTTCAGCTTTGAAGACCACTGATTTTTCCTTGGCCACAGACTTGTGATTTTCTCATCCTCCTTTCTAGCAGTCAGCTGCATTTCATAGGACAATATGTTTCCAAACATTATTGGTGGTGGAGTGTCTGCAAGTCTTGCCACTTCTCTGATGGCATAGATTTTAGTATCCCAGTCTTTAGTTAGAGACCTGAGAAACTTGTCATTTAGCTCATAAGTGCTGAAGACTCTACCATATGTCCTCAACTCATTGACTATTCTAAAAAATCTCTCATAGCACTCAGAAATTTTGACAGTCTTGCTCTACATGAAAGCTTCATACTCTTTATTAAGCATGGACTTTCTATCATCTATGACTTCTTTTGTGCCCTACATGTAGACTACTAGTGTGTCCCACATCTTCTTAGAGGTCTTGTAGTGAACCAGATTTTGGAATGTGAAGTCATCCATGGCACTGACTATAATATTTTGTGCCCTCTTGTCCATAGTGGCAAGGATGACTTCATCCTTTGTCATTTCAGAGTAAGTATTGGGTGTCTGGACATTTGCATCCAGAACTGACACTTTTATAGGGATGAAAGGCCCTTCCTTGACTGTGATAAATATCCTAGGTTAAGCTGCCTCCATGAATAGCCGAACCCTTTCCTTCCAGATGTCAAACCCTTCCTTCCTGCAGATGGGAAGCTTTATGGCACCCAGCTCCTTATAGTTCACTCCTGAACCCATAAGGACAATCTTTTTGCTGACCTTGGAGATCTACTCAAACTGTTAAGTCTTCTTTGAGTAACCTCCCTCTAATACCACTTGAAAGACTTTGTATTCAAGGTCAGCTAACACCTAGAGGGGGTGAATAGGTTGTAGGTCTCTTTTTAAATTACCTAAACCTATACCTTATTTTGTTGTGCATGGTGATTTGTTAGTTTCTACTTTCAAGAATATCAACCAGACGACACAGATATTTTATAGTGGTTCCCAGAGTATGGGTATGTCCACTGTCCCTCTACGCCTTTTTAATAGTGTGTTAGACATGACTCTTCCCCTTAATCTCGGCTCTAAGGAGCTTATAACATGATCCCGCAAGACCACTCAGTCTTCTTCAAGACTTACAGCTCAGGCAATATGCCCTACCACTCGGATCCAAACTGGATCCTACCTCAGCCTTTATAACACAGGCCTACCACTCAGATTCTCAAAATAATCCTACACTCAGATCAACAACAGATCTTACCTCAGCCTTTATAGCACAGGCCTACACTCAGATTCACTAATGAATCTTACACTCAGATTCCCTAATGAATCTTATACTCAGATCCAAGTTTGGATCCTACAGAAAACAACAATGATTTGAAACAATCAGATACCGGAGAAATTTCTCTGTTTATGTCTTCCTGGGCAGAAACTGAGTTTCCCCTAACTCTTCTTCATGACAACAAGTTTACAGATATCTTCAGATAAATCACGGCTTGTTCTGGAAGTAGCTTGCAGAAATTTCTGCCTCTTCTCTTTCAGGATTCAGTCTTGACCTTACTGTCGCAGATGAGTATTGCGATAGCTATCACTTTTCTCTTTCAGGTTGACTGAATCTGACCAAGACCTTCAGGCTCGGCAGTAATGGCGAGGAAGAAGACGATGTCCAGCCGCAATGCAAAATCAGAAAAACTTAATTGCTTGTTGTAGACTCAACCAATATTTCCCTTTTATTGATTATCGATCACCTCCCATTTGCAGAATATGACAAAAGTTGGCTGTCGGCGCCATCAATGTCTTACTCCATCTTTCCCGCAACGAATTTGAACTGCATTGACTTTGTTGACTTTTGCTGACTCATGCTGACGTCAGCCATTCTAGACTTAGCAAAATTCATAGAATTACTTCAGGCATTTGAGCGTTGAGTGAATGGCCTTCAATCAATGATTCTGGGCTTAGTCATTTCTTCAGTTCATCCAGACGTTGAGAGCGTTGAGTGAGTAAGATTCAATCAATTCTTTTTGCCATAGCTAAATCTTCCTCTGTCTGAAGGCGTTGAGTGAGCTGGCCTCACTCAACGCTCTTATACTTAGCAAATTTTCCTTCTGTCTCACAGAGTTGAGTGAGCTGGCCTCACTCAAAGAATTTATACTTGGCCAATTTACTTATGTCTGACTATGTTGAGTGAGATGGCCTCATTCAACGATTTTATACTTAGCCAATTTTTCTTTCTGTCTGACGGCGTTGAGTGAGCTGGCCTCACTCAACGATTTTATACTTAGCCAATTTTTCTTTCTGTCTGACATCGTTAAGTGAGCTGGCCTCACTCAACGATTTTATACTTAGCTAATTTTTCTTTCGGTCTGACGGTGTTGAGTGCTGAAGCTGTCTCAACACTTTCTGTCATTTGGCGTTGAGTGAACTGGCTTCACTAAATGCTTTTGTACTTAGAAAGATTTTCCAATCCTTCCTTCTAACGTTGACTGCTGAAGCTTTTCTCAACGCTTTGTCATTCGGCATTGAGTGAACTGGCTTCACTTAACGCTTTTGTACTTAGATAGATTTTCATGTCTATCTCCTTTGGCTTTGACAGAATAAGCTTTACTTAATGAATTAAGCAGTATGACATTGAGTGAGTTGACATCACTCAACGTATGTAGACTTGGCTGAATTTTCTGCTTGTTGATGTATAGGCTTTGACTGTCCACACCTGACTTAGCGCTATTTGGCTCATGGCGTTGAGTGAACTGGCTTCACTCAATGCCTGTGGACTTAGGTGAATTTCTTGCTTTCCAATATCTTTCCTTGACTTATGGTGTTGAGTGAGCTTGCTCCACTCAACGCTTGTGTACTTAGTAATATATTTCTGTCCAGCTTTCTTTCTCAAGGCTGCTGGCGTTGAGTGAGCTTGCTCCACTCGATGCCTGTGGACTTAGTATAATTTTTTATCCACCTTTCTCTCTTAAGGTAGCTGGCGTTGAGTGAGATTGCTCCACTCAATGCATGTGGACTTAGTTATATTTTTCTGCCGGATCACCAGCTTGCTTGGTGTCTACATGTCCAATCAGTGTACTGGGAACTAACCTACATTCATAAACTCAAACACACATCAAATACAACTAGTGTGTGTCATTGACTTGTTTGACTTCTTACAAATCTGGGCCATGTGGATCAATGGACCCAACAAGACCCTTTCCCTACTCGAAAAATAGGCAGCATCATACCCTTCTTCTTACACATGGCACAATCCAAATTTCCTTTGGGAGTGCTCTGAATCGCATGCACTTGTTGCTGCTTTTAAGCTCCCAATCCCTTAAAACACTTATCGAACGGATGGCCCGGCCGGCCATGAAAACTGCATACCTCCTTGCTTGTTTTCTTGGAAGCGGATCCAGACTCTCCAGAGTTCTTACCATCATCGGAATTCCTCTTATCCTTACTCAGTTGTATGCCTCTATTTGTGGCATTATCAATAGCTTCAACCTTATGTGCTTCTTCCACTGCCTCAGCATAGGTCTCAGATCCATAAGCGCCATCTAGCTGCTGGATAACACTCCTAATACCACCCAAAAATTGCTTAACTCTGCTAGCTTCAGAAGCAACCAAATCCAAGGCAAACCGGCTCAACTTGCTAAACTCAATCTCATACTCACTAACCGTGAGTTGCCTTTGCTTCAGATGCCGAAAATCTTTCATCAAGCGGTATCGCTCGACCGACGGCAGAAACTTCTTCAACAATAGCTCCATGAAGGATTCCCATGAGCATCCATCTTTGAGATTCTATTTCTCTCTCAACCACTAGCTCTTTTCAAGTCCCTTAAGCTAATACGCGGCTACCATAACTCACTGATCTGCAGAAATCCCTAAGTACGAAAACATCTCTTTGATTGCGATAATCTATCATCCAACGCCATGAAATCGGCTCTATCATCATAGGTAAGAGGTCCTAGTCACTGAAAATGTGATAAAGTTCATCTCTGGTGGCAGTAGGACTGGAGGCACCAAAGGAGTGGGAGGAACAGGAATGACATGACCCATAGTAGGGTCCTACACTCTCGGTTGTTGTCCAAAAATGACAGTCAACAGAGCCTGGATCTGCGACTGCATCTCCACCATCTGCCTAAAAAGAGCCTCATTGCTCTGTCGTAGTCCCACAATCACTGCCTCACTCTGCACACCAGACGACTCGCCCTTATACAGGGGAGTCGCTCTCGTCGCAATGCTCCTAGGCGGCATCCTAAGAATATAACGAACAACCAATCAAAACCTAGCTTAACCACTAGAACTACACAACTTAGTTCAAACCATACATGTAAAGATACTTGCTCATGCAGCTAACTTGCTCTGGTATCTTTTTATAATGATGTCATGCTTAAACTTAGGATGATATACTGTCACCCTTTTGACTCATGTGCATTGAAAGTGAGGGATAGATCTAACTAACTCTAAAGGGCGGTGAATATAGTATATTAAAATTTTAATTTGTTTTTACAGCGGATTGAAATAGGTGATATATATATAAAGAGAAATATCACAGCCATAAAATAAATAAGTAAAGGCACAACTAGATGACACAAGGAATTTATAGTGGCTCCCCAATAGACCTGGGTACATCCACTCTTCAACTACCCTAATAGGAATCCACTACAGGTTTTCGCTCAAGTTCCTTGCCACCACAGGTTTTCGATCAGGTGCCGTATCCCCACAGGTTTTTAATCAGGTGCCCTATCACTAGAAGATCTATTTTTCTAAGGGAGATCTAGCAACCCTTTGAGTTTTTTGATCAGGTGCCTAAAAACCAAACCCAAGTCTTTTGATCAGGTGACTTGTGAACCAAAAGGTTTAAATTTTGAAGGGACTTATAACTCTGTACACATTGAAAGGAAAATGAAAATGATGTTGTCGTCTCTGTCTCAAATCTCTGAGAAGACTAGTGGATTTGTTGATGATGTCAAAGCTCCCCCTGAGTTGTATAGATCTAATCAGGAGTGGAAGCTTTGCTTCAGGGTGTAGGCCTTCTTTGAAAAACTTTTCTTCCAGTAAATGTTTCTGAGAGATGTGAACTTTTATCTCAGATTGAAGATGTATTTATAGAATAAAAGCATGAAGCAGAAGATGAAGAACAAGATGTTTTTGTCTCTGTCTCTTATTGACTGATTGCTGATTTTCTCTTTCTTTTAATTCTATTTTTTTGGCAATCTTCAGAAAATCGCTTTATATATTGATTGCAGATTCAAACACATTTGAATTTTAAATTCTTTCCTTGAAATCCTCTGCATAATTTCTGGGAGTTGGAACGGCTAATTTGGTCATGAATGTATTTCCCTAACTGTCCCAGTACATTAGTAGAGTAATAACTCTGTGAAATCCAAAATTAATGTTATCAAGTAACAGCTATATTCTTGAGAATATTGAGCATTAATTATCAGAGTATTATTGTCTTAATATTAGTAATCAAACTGCTTTATTCAAACTGAGAAACTGTAGAGAAGATTAGTTGAATAGAACCTGGAAGGAGTTAGTCGAACTCAGCAAGGATTTCGTTGACCTGAGCTCCAAGTTCGTCGAACTAAGATAGTCCTTCGTCGAGCTGAAGTTTTGATATGAGATCACAGTTCATCAATCTTAGGTAGAATTTCGTCGAGCTGAACTTCTGATATGAGATCACAGTTCGTCAATCTCAGCTAGAATTTCATCGAGCTTAACTCGGAGAAGGAGCTTTGAGTTCGTCGATCTGAGATCAACGATCGTCGAGCTGAGTTCAGGTATCATCGAACGCCTCTTTCTGCATTCTTTAAACTATTTTGTCTCTAAAGTCTTCTGTCTCTGAAGTTTTCTGAAGGTGGGTTCCAACAATCTAGCATCATGTGACTGACCTTGACCCTGGGAATAACTTATGACCCTAGACTATACATGTGGGTCATCTAATCAATCCTAATAGTGAACTTATCCCAAATCACAAGTAGGGTTCCAATAATCTCCCCATATTTGGGTGAGGTCACTATAAAAATAAAGAAAATCACAAAGAAAGAAAAAAAATATGACAGAATTATAGAACTTCAGCAGATATAAACAATTGTGCCTTGTGAATATATATACAATAATAATAAAGTTCAAAATGCATAAGCGGAAAATTATAAATTTTTCTTTGGAGCATCTGAAGAAGGGTCTGAAACCGGTTTTGAGAAAACCATTATTCTTTTGGGATCCTCTACTTCTCTTTGAGTCATTTTCATGTCTTCAGCACCACGAATCTTCACTAATGTAGCTATAGGCACTACTGCCTCTGGATGGAGACTCATATAATTATCAACATTAAAAAGATTTTTCTTTTCATACCTTTCTTATTCTTTCTTCCTGTGGGAAGACATTGTTGAAAATTGAGAAGTGTCTTTCCTTCTTCCTTGGCTTTCCTTATCTGTGAAGGAGCTATAATTTTCTTGAATCTGGCCATTCTAAAATTTGGATCCATCTCTAGATCATAGACTGGAGATAGTGGCCTTTCCGGGCCTGATTCATCTTGTTGATTACCTTCAAATGTTTGTTGTTGGCTGCTTTGATTTTTTGGTTGTTGTTTGCTGCCCTGGGATCTGTGTTGTAGTCTGTTACTGCTCTGAGATGGTCTGGAATGATAAGAAGTTGAAGACCTTTGAGATTTTGAAACACTTCCTGCTGATCCTACTGCAGTAGGAGGAGGAGGACGTCTCCTAAATTATGGGGTGGAGAGTATCTCGTACTCTTCTTTCTAGCTTTTAGCTCATTCTTAGAATACCTCATCCAGTGAGGGGAGTCTCGAGTAAGAGTTATATTGTGCAGAATATAATAAGGGGTATCTACTGTAGGAGAAGGTTTAGGAGCAACCCTACAGGGAACCTTCTTCTTGAACTTTCTCTTCTTAGACCCAGAATCTTCTGAGTCATCTGACTCTTCATTATCATCAGATTCTTCAGCAGGCTGATCATAAAGAGCATCAATTTGTTTTATCATTTCAGCAGAAATTGTTGGAGGAGCTTGTGGTTGTATATCTATATTTATTATCTCAGCATGTGGTTGTACAACTGTATCTTCTTTTTCAGCCTGAGGCTGTGGCCCTATATTCTCTGTATCCATGTCTTGAAACATGAAATCATCAAGATTGGGCATGGGGGATTCAGCCCATCCAAAAGTTGGAGGTGAGAAAGCCTTTGGCTCTATATCAGTTACTTATTCTGTAATATTATCAATAACTATAAAACTTGTCCTTAGTTGATCCAAAACTACAAGACTTATTGGGGTTGTATAGCAAACTATAGCTTTAGAATAATCATATACAAAAACTGGTAGAGTGTTGCTATGAACTGTATCAAAATAATGAAATAATGAAGGAATATCAAATGTTGGATTAATGATAAAATCACCAACAATGATGATTTCTGCTGCTGCCTCTTCTGCTATACAAACCATTTCAATATCATCCAAAATTTCAACTATTGCTGCTTGAATTACTGCTACTGGAATTACTGCTGCTGGATGTTCTTCATTAATTGCTGAAGCTTCTTTATTGGACATCTCCCCCTGCCTGGATTCAGAGATACCTGAACCCAGGCCCCCAGAAGAAGGGACAGTAGAGGAGGAAGATAGTTGTGAAGAGAGAGTATTGATGGAAGCAGCAAGTGGAGTAATGGCTTCAGCTATGAGTTTCTTGAGTGTGGGGGTAATGAAGTAAAGAATGTTAGCATAAATAGAAGAAAAATCAACATACATATAATCATTTGGATTAGTAGATGTGGAAGGTTGATTGGTAGTTGAGGAGGATGGCATGGAGCAGGTTGGACAAATGGTAAATGCTTGTGGAATTGAAGGTGTTGGGACAGTACAATAGTTGATTTATATGAAGAGAAGTGGATGGTATGTCATCAAGATGTGATGGTAGAGGTGATTGAGGAGGTGGAGATGTTGTATCCTCAGAAATTTTGATTGGTGAGTGTGGAGGAGATGGTGGTCTGGATGGTAAGGTAGCAGGGATCGGAGTAGAAGGTGTGTTTGTAATAACAGTGGATGGTTGTTGAAGTGGAGAAACATCAAGAAGTGGAGTTGATGAAGGAAATAGAGAATGATGTAGAGATGGAGGAGGAGAGGGAATATGAGGAGCATGAGCTTCTGTTGGGTTTGGAGGAGTGACTGTATCAGTCCTTGTGTCCTCAGAAGCTCTGGAGGAGGAGGCCCTGGAGGGCTTGGTGATAACCCTCTCTCATCTTCCAAAGAGGGATGATGTGAGCCTCTTGGAAGCATTTATAAATATGGTATGGGACACCAATAATTCTAGGCATGTGGCCTGCAGGAAGATCCCAAGAATTCTCCCATACATAACAGATTTCTTATTTACCTTCTTCTTGATAGAATCAAACAGTATAACTCCCCAGTTGACTGATTTTGATTTACCAGGGCACACATCAGAAGAAATTGGTGCATGGTTATGTAGTCATGGGCAGAGTGCATGCCCAAGAGTACTTTTCCAACAACATCTACTAAGAACTTGTATTCAACAGACAAGTTCTTTTTCACCATTTTGTTAGGGTTTCCCTGGGAGGGACCCATTCTAACTAGCATATCATTAAATTCAGCACTAGACAGTTCTATATCATCTTCCCCATTGATAAAACCAAAAACTTTAGTTAAAATAATAGGTATGAGAGGAACCTGTTGTCCAGATATGGAGCAAATGAGAGTTGTGGAATCTGGAGAGGATGATGAGAACACCCATTCCTTTATCTCCTGCACCGGAAGTTTAATCCTTGTTGTCATGAATTTCCTTAACTATAGAGACTCAAACAACTGTAAGATGTTCTTAAAGACTTGATCAGAATGCCTGAATGAATCCATATCAATGTCGAACCCGGCATCAAATTTCATTCTGGAAAGGGTCGCCGCAGAAATCGCCATTGCCTGCAAAAATAAGAGATCAAGTGCAGAAGAACTGGAAAGCGCGGGATGGAGTTCGATGAAAACCAAATTATAAGTTTTCAGAAATTGAAAAGACGAACTCCATCCAACGAAAAATAAAAACTTCGAACTCAGTTCAACGAAAAATCTCATAAAGCGTCGATCTGAGTTTGAAGAGGGGGAAAACAATTCGGCGTTCTCCGTTCGACGAAAAAATTTCTGAAACAAACTTCGTCGATCTCCGTTCGGCAAAAAAATTCACAAAGGAAGGTTCGTCGATCTCCGTTCGACGAACACTCCACGAAGAGTTCATAGTTTGTCGATCTCCGTTTGGCGAAAAATGGACAGTTCGTCGACCACAGACAAAAATCAAATTAAAGCTTCTCCAAGAACAGATGTTTCTTTTAATCTAATGGTTTGGTGAAAATGTCTGCTCTTTGTAAATAAGTAGAGATAAAGACAATATTAATTTTATTTTTGTCCACACAATCTCTAATGAAATGATGTATAATCTCTATATGTTTTGTCCTATTATGATGCACTGGATTCTGTACAATAGAAATTGCACTGGTATTGTCACAAAAGATAGTTGAATTATTTAAGTTGAAACCATAATCCAGGAGCTGATTTTGAATCCATAAAATCTGTGAGCAGCAACTACCTGTTGCTATGTATTCAGCTTCAGTAGTTGAACTTGACACAGATGTTTGTTTTTTACAAAACCAAGACACAAGCCTATCACCATGGAACTGACAAGTTCATGATGTGCTTTTCCTGTCAACTCTACATTCATCAAAGTCAGCATCTGGGAATCTAGATAATTTAAATTCTGACTCAGTAGGATACCAGAGTCCTTGATTAGGACAACCCTTTATATATCTTAAAATCCTTTTTAGTAAAATAAGGTGTGATTCTTTAGGACTGACTTGAAATCTAGCACAAATGCAAGTAGCAAACATAATGTCTGGCCTACTAGCTCTATGATATAATAAGGACCCAACAATAGCCATGTATGTTTTCTGATCAACTGGTTTGCCCTGTTCATCAGAATCAACTAGAGCATTGGAGGGCATGGGTGTTTTCTTGGTTGAGGCATCTGTCATCTCAAATCTTTTAAGTAGCTCTTCAGCATATTTAGACTGGGATATAAAGATACCATCAGGGGTTTGCTTCACTTGGAGACCAAGGAAGTAGGATAGTTCACTCATGCTACTCATTTCAAACTTTGAATGCATCAGGTCAGAAAATCTTCTACACAGTTTGGAATCAGTAGAGCCAAATATTATATCATCTATATATATTTGGACTAGCAAAATTTTTGATTTATGATGTCTAATGAATAAAGTCATATTTACAATGCCTCTAATGAACTTATGCTCTAAAAGAAAGTTGTATAAGGTCTCATACCAAGCTCTTGAAGCTTACTTTAGACCATAGAGAGCTTTATGAAGCTTAAAAACATAAGAGGGGTGAGTTGAAGAGGTAAAACCTGGAGGTTGTACAACATAAACTTCCACCCTTAGTTCTCCATTTAGAAATGCACTTTTGACATCCATTTGATATACTTTGAAATTTTGATAGGCAGCATAAGCAAGTAAAATTCTGATAGCTTCAAGTCTTGCAACAGGAGCAAAGGTTTGATTATAATCAATGCCTTCTTCTTATGAATAACCTTGGGCTACCAGCCTAGCTTTATTTCTCACAATTAATCCTTGTGCATCCAACTTGTTCCTGAAGACCAACTTAGTTCCAATGACTGGGTATTCTTTGAGTCTTGGAACCAAATCCCAAACTCTACACCTCTCAAATTTATTGAGTTCCTCTTGCATTGTCATGATCTAGTGGGGATCTTGCTCTGCATCTTTTATGGATTGAGCTCAATTTGAGAAATAAAGCAAGCATGCATCAAATCTTGGTTGAGTTGATGTCTTGTTTGCACGCCAGCTAATATGTCTTCAATCACTTGAGATATGGGATGATTTCTTGGTGTGACAAGATCAGCAGGTGGAGTTGGTTTATCAACAGCTTGTGGAATTAATTCCCCTTGTGGAATTATATTTGTTGTTGTGGGTTCAACTACTTCAACAATTCCTTCTTCACTGTCTTCATCAATCTATGGAGAAGGATGCAATGTAACCTCTTGGGTAAGGTTTAAATCATCCAACTTCTCACACAGATAGGGTACCTGCAACATGTATCTGGTAGAAGAATACTTCTCCATATAAAACATGTTATCTTCATCAAAGGATACATGTACAGATTCTTCCATTTTTAATGTTGATTTGTTAAATATCCTATAAGCCTTGCTGACTTGGGAATATCCAAGGAAAATTCTCTCTGCAGCTTTGGTTTCAAATTTTCTTAAGTGTTTCTTGTTATTATTGTGAATATAACATTTACAGCCAAATACTTTAAAATAATCTACTTTAGATTGCTTCCCATTAAGTAATTCATAGGGAGTCTTACCCTTACGTTTATGTACTAAACTTCTGTTAAGAACATAATTTGTTGTGCTTACAGCCTCTGCCTAAAAGGATATGGGCATATAAGCATCTGCAAGCAATATCCCAGTAGATTCAATAAGGGTTCTATTTTTCCTTTCACCTACCCCATTTTGTTAAGGAGTTTTAGGAGCAGAAAAACAATGCTTGATACCTTCCTTCTCACAAAATTCTTGCAAAAGAAGAGATTCAAACTCGGTGCCATGATCACTTCTGATCACTGCAACCTGAGTAGAGTACTCAATCTTTATGCTATTAAGAAAATCTGTAAGAACTTTTAAGTTATCTAACTGGTTTCTCAGAAAGAACACCCAAGTGAATCTAGAGAAGTCGTCAACAATAAATAGAGTGTATGACTTACCTCCCAAACTTTGTACATCTATAAGGCCAAAAAGGTTCATATGTAGCAAGTACAAAATCCTGGGTGAATCACTTTTATTAATGGATTTGAAACTATTTTTAGTTTGCTTGCTTAATTGACAAACCCTGCAGAGTCCTTCCTTCTTATAAGAACCAGAAGGCAGTCCTCTAACTAGGTTGCCCCTAGATAATTTAGCAATATTCCTAAGGTTTACATGACCTAGTCTCTTATGTCATAAATCATTAGAGTTACTGATTTGGTTAAATAAACAAATTTCTAAATTAGCAGATTTGAAATTAACCACATATATGTTTCATTGTCTAATTCCAGTTAAAACAGTTTCCTTTTTATCAGAAGTAATAATACAAGAAGACTGATTGAATGATACCTGATAACCTTCATCGCATAATTGACTTATGGATATTAGGTTATGCTTAAGACCACTTACATAGGCTACCTTCCTGAAGGTAACTACTCCAACTTTGACATTTCCATATTCTGTTGTCTGTCCACAGTTGGAGTCTCCAAATATCACTTTTGGTCCAAGCTTTTCCTTGAAATCAGTTAGGTTGTCTTTACTTCCTGTCACGTGTTTTGAACACCAACTATCCAAATACCATTGTTCCTCTGTGGTAGGATAGTTCTTCACCTACATAAAAATAGGTTAGGTGTTCTTGACCCAGGTAACCTTGGGTCCTTGATTTCTTTCATATTTATAACTAGAGATAAGAGAAAATTCAGGTTGGTCCTTATAACCTAGTGGATGATATCTCCAAGGAGGAATAATTCACTAAGTAAATGGATTAATAAAGGTTTTAGTTTGATTAATATTTTGAAAAGAATTAAAGTTTCTTTTATAAGAAACAGGGTTTGATGAAGTGTAATAGGTTCGTTGATCTACGTTCGAAAAACAGGGATGAGTTCATCGAACTCCGTTCACCGAATGAAAGTGTTCATTCTCTGTGCCCCATGTTCGTCAGCTGCGGTTAGACGAACCATATTGAGTTCGTCGAGCACAGTTAGACGAATAATTATACCGAAAATCCGCGTTCATAGTTCATCGATCTGAGTTCGACGAACTATATTCATTTCGTCGAGCTTGGTTCGACGAAATATGTTCAACATAATTTTTATTATAAAAAAATTCTTTTGTTTAGTCTTATGTAAAACTTCTATTTATTTATTAGTATATTCTACTTTTTCTTTTCCCTTTTCAGAAACAAATTTTATAGGAGTAGATAAAGTATTTTTCTGTAATAGTGGAGGCTGACTAAATGAAGCTCCCAAGCCCAGTTTGCCATTAAGTCTGGCATTTACTGTGTTTATGATATCCATCAATTTGATACTTCTCCCATTAAGGGATTCTTCAAATTGCTTAGCCTTATTTAATTTATTTTCTAAAGATAGTATATGTTCATTAGCAATTTTAAAATCTTCTTTAAGTTTTATGTTTTCTGAAGAAAAATTGTCAAATTCAATTAGTTTTTCTCTAAGGATTTTGATTTTCTTTTCATATTTAATTAAATCAGTGCATAATAATTTAAATTCAGTTTTAAATTGATCTGAAGTAAAATCAAAAGAAGAGATTACCTGATCTTCTTCTAATACAGATTCATCTTTTAAGTTGTCAGCTTTTGAATCAGCACCATTAGAGTTGTTGCAAGATGCAATGATTTCCATCAATCAGATCTCCCTGGCCATGGCCTCTTCTTCATCCTCACTAGAGCTGGATGAAGATTCTGACTCAGATTCACTCCAAGTATTAGCAATAAATCCTCTTTCATTCTTCTTGTATTTGCTTGAAAAGGGCATGTGTGAATGCTTCCTGGAGTCCTTCTCTTTCATATTGTCTTTATTTTGCTTTTCTGGACATTCTGGAAGGATATGTCCTTGTTTCCTACACCCATAACAGACTATTTCTTTTGTAGGAGTTTTGTCATACTTTGGCCTATCATCATTTCTAGAAGATCTCCTCATGAAATCCTTCCTAGCCATCTTGTAGAATCTCTTAGCCAAGGGACTCAATAGATCTTCATTATTTGGAATGGCTTCTGCTTCTTCACTTGATTTGAAAGCAATCCTTTGCTCTTTCCTTGCTGATGATGAAACCCTTCGCTCAGCTTCTCTGGTCTTGATGAGCTTCTCATAAGACATGAGCTTGCCCAACAAGGTTTCAGTAGAGATTTCATTTAGGCTTCTGGCTTCCTTAATTGGCCAGATCCTAGAGTCCCATGTGCTAGAAAAGCACATAAGGATCTTGTCATTTATCTCTGTCAATGAGATGTCCTTGTCCAGAGTTTTCAGCTCATTTATTATGAGACTGATTCTGTTATACATGTCTGCAACTGATTATGACTCTTCCTTCTTGAAATTCTCATACTGAGAGATCAAGTGTGATCTCTTATCTTTCCTTTCATCAATAAATCCTGCTACCATAGCATTTAGGGAGTCTCAAATGGCCTTTACTGAAGTACATTCATCAACCTTCTGGAATATATCATCAGACATGGTTTGGGCCAGAATGTTCATTGCTTTAGCATCAGCAATCTTGGGCTTTTTCTGTGCTTCAGTCCACACAGGTAGTGGAAAAGCACTTGTACTTATGGATTCCACTAGTAGTGGGGGACCTGTCAAAATGGAATTATATATATCTTCATCAATGGAATTCATATAAAGTCTAATCCTTGCCTTCCAAAGTGCAAACTTATTAAGATTGCACACTGGAGGTCTGGTGCTTGAATACTCCTTATTTTGTGTCATGATATGAAAGACAAACTAGAGTAGATATGATCAATCAGAGATCTTTTGGTTCAGGTGTCAGCCTATGAAACCAAAGAACCAGCGCTCTAATACCAATTGAAAGTGAGGGATAGATCTAACTAACTCTAGAGTGGGGGTGAATATAGTATATTAAAATTTTAATTTGTTTTTATAGCGGATTAAAATAGGTGATACATATATATATATATATAAAGAGAAATATCACAACATAGAAAATAAACAAGTAAAGGCACAACCAGACGACATAAGGAATTTATAGTGGTTCCCCAATAAACCTGTTTACATCCACTCTTATACCACCCTGATAGGAATCCACTACAGGTTTTTGCTTAGGTGCCCTGTCACCACATGTTTTTGATCACGTGACCTGTCACCACAGGTTTTTGATCAGGTGCCCTGTCACCAGAAGATCTATTTTTCTAAGGGAGATCTAGCAACCCTTTGAGCTTTTGATCAGGTGCCCAGAAACCAAACCCAAGTCTTTTGATCAGGTGACTTATGAACCAAAAGGTTTAACTTTTGAAGGGAGTTATAACCCTGTACACAGTGAAAGGAAAATGAAAATGATGTTGTCTTTTTTGTCTCAAATCTCTGAGAAGACTAGCGGATTTGTTGATGATGTCAAATCTCCCCATGAGTTGTATGGATTTGATCAGGAGTGGAAGCTTTACTTCAGGGTGTAGGCCTTCTTTGAAAACTTCTTCTTCTCGTAAATGTTTTTGAGAGATTTGAACTTTTGTCTCAGATTGAAGATGTATTTCTAGAAGAAAAGCTTGAAGCAGAAGATGAAGAACAAGATGTTTCTGTCTCTGTCTCTTGTCGACTGATTGTTGATTTTCTCTTTCTTCTAATTCTAATTTTTTTATCAATCTTCTGAAAATCACTTTATATATTGATTGTCGATTCAAACACATTTGAATTTTAAATTCTTCCCTTGAAATCCTCTACATAATTTTTGGGAGTTGGAACGGCTAATTTGGTCTTCAACGTATTTCCCTACCTATCCCAGTAAATTGGTAGAGTAATAACTCTGTGAAATCAATAATTAATGTTGCGAGATAATGGCTATATTTTTGAGAATATTGAGCATTAATTATCAGATTATTACTGTCTTAATATTAGTAATCAAACCGCTTTAGTCGAACTGAAAAACTGTAAAGAAGATTAGTTAGACAGAACCTGGATGAAGTTAGTCGAACTCAACAAGGATTTCGTCAACCTGAGCTCCAAGTTTGTCGAGCTGAACTTCTCATATGAGATCACAATTCGTCGATCTCACCTAGACTTTTGTCAAGCTGAACTTCTGCTATGAGATCACAGTTTGTCGATCTCAGCTAGACTTTTGTCGAGCTCAACTCAGAGAAGAAGCTCTGAGTTCGTCGATCTGATATCGACGATCGTCGAGCTGAGTTCAGCTATTGTCGAACGCCTTTTTTGCATTCTTTAAACTGCCTTGTCTCTAAAGGCTTCTCTCTCTAAAGTCTTCTGAATGTGGGTTCCAACAATCTAACATTATGTGACTGACCTTGACCCTGGGAATAACTTATGACCATACACTATACATGTTAGGTCATCTAATCAATCCTAATAGTGAACCTAGCCCAAATCACAAGTAGGGTTCCAACATGCATAAACCATGAATACATGAATTACCATTCTTTTTGTTTTAAATTTCATGTGGGTACGTATGTCATCATGTAGATCTTTAGCTTGACACGTGTGCTAATGCTATGTTATGTCATGCTTGTTGTGCTATGCAATCTAATAAATGCCTTAATGCATGTTATAAGCGGCATACACATGAAATATTGTGCATCTCATAGTACATAATATTGCATGTAATGAAAGGAAAAATCTAATACGCATTCATATGATGATTGTCATGCATCTCATACTACATAACAATCACATGTTGCCTCCTATGAGGATCCATATACAAACACAAATTATGCATCTCATACTACATAATATGCCTCATATACTTTTTATCATGATTATTATTGTAGTGTTCATGCTTCATCCAAGATATATTGATGACACATCGGTGTGTGTATGAGATGGAATAATACAATCTAAAACTAACCAGAGATAGGCATTCGACCAATTGTTAAACAAACTATCCCTTTGTTACCAACTGTCACAACCCGCATTTTCTCCATAATTAAACGATATATCAGAGTACGAGAAAACACGCGTCGTGATGCTACATCATACATGGGATAACTGCAGACGCTTAGGCAAGACCCCAACTCTATATTGTTGGAGTGGCCCTCCAAAAGGGGAGAAAAAGACGGGTACATATTATGCCGAAAAGGGAAAGGCAGTTATGGAGTCAACTGTATGTCAAGTGCAACCTCGAGTCTATAATCTTGGCAAATAGGAGGTCATAAAGCAAAGTTATGTCGTAACAGGTATTAGTTAAGATACAGCTTTTACTGCTTTCCATACTTAGTACCTAGTGCGTTGTTGTATATGATTGTTTTGAATTAGGCTTTGTCCTGATATCAGACTATCCGGCGAGAGAATTGTTTGATATAGGAGCTTCTCACTACTTTCTGTCCTAGGAATTTGTGGGGCATATCGGAGCACCTTCACTTATGCCGACTGATCGAGTGAATGTATTGCTACCTAATGGGTTCTTAATGCACGCGGATCGAGCCTGCTGTGTTGAGTGGAGAATAGGAAGTCGGGATTTTGGATTGAAAGCATTTGTGTTATAGATATCGGAGTTTGATGTAATCTTTGATATGGATTGTCTCTCGGAGCAGCGTGCATTTATAGATTGCAACTCTAAGGAAGTCACACAACGAAAAGAACACCAAATGAGAGACTACTTTCGCTGGTATGCGAGCATCGAGAAAGATATTGATGTCTGCTCTTTAGGTTGTCAGGGCAGTTCAGAAGGGGGCGGAGTTGTTCTTCACGCTGTTGGAGGTTGTTGAGTCGAAGCCCGGTATGAGTGATGTTCCTATTTTATCGTAGTATGCTGATGTGTTTACTAAGGATCTTCTGGGTTTACCGCCCTAGTGGGAGATTGACTTTGCTATTGAGTTGGTGCCAGGTGCGAAACATGTGGCCCGCTCACTATATCGTGTTGCATCAAAGGAGATGGCGGAACTAAAGGTTCAATTGCAAGAGTTGCTAGAGCATGGATATATACACCCAAGTATGTCACCTTGGAGCGCACCGGTCCTCTTTGTGAAAAAGAAGGACAGATGCTTGCGGCTATGAATCGAATATCGAGAACTAAGCAAGCAAATGAAAAAGAACAAGTATCTGATACCACAGATTGATGACTTGTTCGATCAACTAGTTGGATCAACGATATACTCAAAGCTAGACCTGATGTCTGGATATTACTTGTAACACCCCCTATCCGTCGCATAGCATATAGCAGTAGGTCCGGCTGGGGCCCGACGCCATATACTACAGACAGACCGGGTGGTTACTCATGGAAACCATCCAACTAATCATAATGTCCTACACAAAGCATTCTAGCGGAAGCAGATTAATAAGTTGTAACAAAGAACCCAGCACTAAAGCATGAATGTCCACTAATACCAAAATAGGAATGTTATACATACCACCAGTACAAGCCTTAAGGCCTTACAAAATAGTTCACTTGATATTACATGTTTTACAAACCTCGGCACGCAGGCCGGTCATACATGAATAAAAACAGTAAACACTTCCAATTAGGCCTTCGAGGGCCGGCTTCGCAAATTGGGCTTTAGCCCGTTATTGACCGCTTGGTCCAGCAGCACCTGCAAGCAACAAACCACCGCACGGTGGCAAACCAAGGCAACGGTCAGCAATGCTGACCAAATTATAACGATCCCGCCCCCAACTCGGGGCGGCGATGCTCCTTCCCTGCATTTCATTAGCATAAGCGAGCAATATATATATAACCATTTCATCACAGACGTTGGCTCGCACGGCCACACACCCCGTGCTCTCAGGGCACATTCTCGGTGAACCGGTCGATGTCACGTCAATTAAAGCCATAGACATTCCGGACTCACCACCGCCACTTTGACGGCCAAACCTATGAGCATTTTGTCTTCTTGGCCTGGGTCACGACAATTTAAGCCATTGACCACCGAAGACCCTAATCTATGCCAACGGCAAGTGCCACGTACCCTTAGGCCTCTTTAACCGAACGACATAGAACTGGTACGGTTCCATCTAACCCGTGCTCACATCGCAACGACAATTTAAGCCATTTGCGCGGGTCAAACTTCTACCGAGTCCCATTTCCATCACAATTCACATAACCCGGTTATGTTCAAGTTGGCTCTCAGGCCACCAAGTTGGCAAGATAACGCATCCACCCAGTTTTCCCGGTGCACCTTTGGGTTAATCCCCAAGGCTCCCTGTTGCAATCTACAGTGTAGAAAACCCGAAAAACAACCAATAGCACGGAGTCTTCTCCGGCATTTATGCAATGCAACATCACCGATCCAGACCAACATGTCCGGGTAGGCTTCACACATCATGCATATGTCTGTTCTCGCTTACGGACTCTAAACAACGGGAACTTCACATATCTACCCGAAGGAACGCCTCCAACTCACCGCAAACTCGCGAGAGCGGGCTTCCTATGCAAAGAAGGAGAGCTACTCATTCTCAAGAAGAGAATCGTTACCCTTGCATTCTTCTTTGGCGCCATGGAAAAGTAAGCGGATGAAAAGCACCGCACTAGCTTTGCCACCATGGATCCGGAGTCGGCTGGCGATTTGGAGCTTTGAAGCTCCTCCAATGGCCGGATCTAGCTTCTTCTTCCTTCCTTGGCTCTCCTCTCTCTAAGCTTTAGAAATATAACAACTTATGAAAAGTGAGGGTTTCTAAGGCCCAATCCCGGGTATATCCCTTCAGGAACAACCCCCAGCCGTTGGATCATCAATTAAAGAAAAGAACGGCTTTGATTCGGGACTGAAATGCCCAATCTGTACCGCACACGGCCTGGCACACGCCCGTGTCTAGGGCCGTGTGCCTCATTCGCCATCAAAATCAGCTCGCCTGGAACAACACACGGGTATCGAACACTCCCGTGTTCAACCTGACACGCCCGTTTTCCACCTGACACGGCCGTGTGGCCGGCCGTGTACCCCCATCATTTTTCCCCAAAAACAACCCGAGCACTGCACGGGTTCTAGGACACGCCCGTGTCCTTGCCCGTGTCACCTCAACACACCTGGGCTCCAGGCCGTGTACACGGTCTCGACACTCGACACTTCGTCGAGCGAAGATCGTCGACCTGACGACACGGCCTTGGACACGCCGGTGTCCTAGGCCGTGTGCCTTGTCTCGACACATCGTCGAGCAAAGTTCGTCGACTTTCGGACGAGTGTCGACACGGGTCGACACGCCCGTGTCACAGGCCGTGTACCATGTCTCGACACATCGTCGAGTGAAATTCGTTGACCCCCTGGGCCGATCGTCGACACGGCCTTGACACGCCCTGCGACACGCCCGTGTCGCAGGCCGTGTTCTCTGATCGACGATCGTGGACTCTAAAATCATCGGCCTCTCAACCAAAACGTCGAACCCAGCCTGACACGCCCTGGAACACGCCCGTATCCCAGGCCATGTGCCTACTGCTAGAACCCAAAACTGGCCCAAAACATCCCCCGTCGCTCTTTTGAGTTTCGGGGAGTTACAACTCTCCCCTCTTAAAAGAATTTCTTCCACGAAATTATATAAAGGAAAGACATGTATAATACCAAAATTTGTACCTGAGCGGAACAACTCTGGATACTCGTCAATCATAGTCTGCTCTCGCTCCCAAGAGAGCTCCTCACGACCGCAATTGTCCCACTGGACCTTGACCATCCTGATCTCTTTATTGCGTAGCCTCTTGACATCCGAGTCCTCAATCCGCACGGGCTTGACCTTTGTCGTTAGCTCACTGTCCACCGGCACTTGATCAACCGCGATCACTTGGCAGGCTCTTGCACCGCCTTCCGAAGCACCGAAATATAGAATACATCATGTAAACCGCTAAGCTCCACTGAAAGCTTCGACCGATAGGCCGCTTCACCGACTCGCTCCAGAACCTCAAACGGCCCAAGGTACCTCGGGCTTAGCTTTTTCAGTCGCCGCACCCGCGAGACATCCTTGAACGACTTGATCTTTAAGTACACATAGTCGCCCACAGTGAACTCCACGTTCTTGTGCTTGGCATTATAGTACTTCACTTGCCGGTCCTGAGCGATAAGCAACCTCTCCCGAATGGTTCTCACCAAAGAAGTAGCATCCTCCACTTCCGATCGCTTATACAACTTTGACTCGCCCGTTTCTAACCAAGACAACGGCGTGCGACATTTTCTACCATATAGGGCCTCGAAGGGCGCCATTTGAATACTCGCTTGGTAGTTATTGTTGTATGCGAACTCCACCAAATAAAGGTGGTCTTCCCACTGCTTTCCAAAATCCAAGACACACATACGGAGCATGTCTTCCATAGTTCTATTGACCCTCTCGGTCTGCCCATCCGTTTGCGGATGGAAGGCTGTGCTGAATTTCAACTTTGTTCCCAACATTTGCTGCACAAGCCTCCAATCATTGGATGTGAACCGCCCATCTCGGTCACTCACGATGCTGCGGGGCACACCATGAAGTCGTACTATGTTATCCACATAAAGTTTTGCCAACTTCTCCACTGGATCATCCTTCCTATACGGAATGAAGTGTGACACCTTCGTTAACCGATCCACGACCACACAAATGGCGTCGTTCCCCTTTTGCGACCTTGGCAAACCGTGCACAAAGTCCATAGAGATGTCGTCGAATTTCCACTCCGGAATAGGCAAGGACTTAAGAAATCCTCCCGGCTTTTGTCATTCCGCCTTCACCAAGGCGCAAGTTTGGCACTTCGCTACGTAGAGCGCCACATCTTTCTTCAAACCCAGCCACCAAAACAGTTTCTTCACATCGCGGTACATTTTCGTGCTCCCCGGGTGAATTGAGTACTTGGTATGGTGCGCCTCATACAGCAATTCCGCCCGCAAATTACCCACACTTGGGACGCACAGACAACCGTCTTTCCAAAGCAATTCGTCCTCCACAACGAATTGGGAATTTGACCCATCTAGAGCCTCCACCATGAACTGCTTCATATGAGCATCCATATCCAAAGCCTGCCGAATCCGATCAGCTAGGTCATATTGGACTTCAGTCCAATTCAGAACTGCTTCAGCACTTGACTGCCTATCCACACAAACAATCTCCAACGGCTCCAACTCCCGCACCAACTGCTCATCATGCACTGATAGCCAATTGGCTTGAGCTGGGGTTCGGCGACTCAACGCGTCCGCAACCGCATTCCCTTTACCAGGCACGTAGTGGATCTTGAATGTATAGTCTCCCAGGAACTCCATCCATCTACGCTGCCGCATATTCAGATCCTTCTGATCAATCAGATACTTCAGGCTCTTGTGATCGGTGTAGATATCAATCTTCACACCGTACAAATAGTGTCTCCACAGCTTCAAGGCAAAAATCACGGCCGCTAACTCCAAGTCATGGACAGGATAGTTCCTTTCATGCACTTTTAGCTGTCTCGAGCCATAAGCTATTACACTTCCGTGTTGCAGTAGCACGCAACCCAAAACGCTGCCTGAAGCATCACTATAAATCTCATAGACTTCGGTCCCACATGGCGAACTCAGCACAGGCGCCGTGGTCAACCGACACTTCAACTCCTCAAAAGCTCGCGCGCACTCCGGCGTCCAAACGAACTTATGCTCCTTCCTCGTCAAAGAAGTGAGAGGTAACGCTATCCGCGAGAAGTTCTCTACGAAGCGCATATAATAGCCGGCAAGCCCCAGAAAGCTCCGGACTTCCGCTACCGTAGCAAGCTCAGGCCACTCCCGTATCGCAACAATCTTTGCCGGATCCGCAGCAATACCCTCTCCACTCACTATATGACCGAGGAACGCCATTGAGGATAACCAAAACTCGCACTTCGAGAACTTGGCATGCAGTTGATTCCTCCTTAGCGTCTCCAAAACCAAATGAAGGTGCTTGAAGTGATCTTCCTCACTTTACGAGTACACTAAAATATCGTCGATGAAGACGATCACGAAATGGTCCAAGTACTCCCTGAAAGTCCTGTTCATCAAATCCATGAACACTGACGGCGCATTAATCAGCCCAAATGGCATGACCGTAAACTCATAATGCTCGTATCTCGTACTAAACGCTGTCTTCGGGATATCACTCTCCCTAATTCGTAGCTGATAGTACCCAGCCTTGAGATCCAACTTCGAGTACACCGTCGACCCGACTAACTGATCAAAAAGATCATAAATTCAGGGGATCGGGTACTTGTTCTTCTCCATCAACTTGTTGAGCTCCCGATAATCAATACATAGCCTCAAGATTCCGTCCTTCTTCTTAACAAAGAGGACCGGTGCGCTCCAAGGCTAAGAACTCGGGCGCACATACCCTTGCTCCAACAATTCTTGCAGTTGAACTTTCCGCTCTGCCATTTCCTTAGGCGCTAGCGGATACGGATATCGTGACACAGGCTTTGCACCTGGCACTAGCTCAATTGTGAAATCTATCTCCCGTTGAGGCGGGGCTCCAGGAAGATCTACGGGGAACACATCAGGGTATTCCGATACCACTGAAATATAATCCAACGCGGGCTTCGGCTTTGCAACCTCCACTAGTGTAAAGAACAGTTCTGCACCGGCACGAACCGCCTTCACCACCTGAAGAGCAGATATCAACGTCTTGCTAGACCCCTTTAGGCCCGTAAAAGTCATTTCATGACTTGCTCCCAGCTTTACTTCCTTGAGACCGCAGTCAATATAGGCCTGCTGCTCCGAGAGCCAGCCCATGCCAAATATAACGTCAAACTCCACCAACGGAAGTAAAGACGCCTGCAGATCGAACTCCTGATTCCCAATACGAATCTTAACATCGCAGATCCTATCCGCACGCATCGAACACCCATTGGGCAACAACACATCCAACTTATCCTTCGTCATCGAAGAAGGGACTCCGATGCGTGATATAAATCCTTCGGACAAGAAGGAGTGTGAAGCTCCCGTATCGAAGAGTGCTCTTGTCGGATTTTCACAAATCAATACAAATCCTAAACAAGCAGTGGTAAGGTAACATGTGCACAACAAGTATTTAAAGAAATTGACTTGCTATAAATTAAACCGTACCTGTCACCACATCAGCCTGTTTGATGGCCTCCTGTTGGCCAAGACTATACACCCTTGGTTGGGGCGGAGCATAGTGGGACGCGGTCGACTCCACCGCCTTTCCCTTCTCTTCATAAGTAGCTCCCGGCCTTCTCTCGGACTCAGGACGTCTGCTCCAACAGTCACGAGCAAAGTGCCCCATCTTTCCACAAGTAAAACACGCGCCCGGGGTCCGACTCGTAGTTGCCCCAGAAGCACCAGAAGGAGCTGGACACGAAGTCCTATGCTTCTTGAAAGACCTCTGATAGCCGGACTTTGAAGTAGTCGGCACTTTGAATTCAGATTTCCTATCACCCAAGCTTTTCTTTGCTTGTACATTCTTCATGTCCTTCTCCAAGGACCGGCCAGTGTTGACCAAGGTTAAGAAACCCTGCGTCATCGGCCCCGAGAGTAGCAACCTCAACTCATCTCTCAACCCTTCATAGAAGCGATTAGTCTTGCTCTCCTCATCCACAATAGTGGAGCTAGCATAAAGACTCAGACAAGTAAACTCGTGGAGATATTCATCCACGCTCCTCTCACTTTGAACCAACTTCAGAAACTCATTCTCCAACGCTATCCTCTGCGCTGAAGGGAGGTATCTAGCCAAGAACAATCTCGAGAACTCCTCCATCGAGACATCACAAAGTTGCCTACCTCTCAGTAAGTGCAGCTCCAATCCTTCCCACCACATTCTCGCTTCATCGTCCAGAAGGAACGTAGCGATAGTGGTCATTTGCCACTCCTCCGTCTTCGTTGCTGTCATGACTCTCTTCACCCTGGAGAGCCAGTCTTTAGCCTGAGATGGGGTTCCCAACCCCGAGAATACCGGAGGGTTAAAGCTCATAACATGCTTAAGCTGTCTCTCGGTTGCCCTCCTTGGCACCACCGGTTCCACAACCACTTGCTCCACTCTCCTCGGCTCAGCCTCTTGAAGAGGTTCCTGCTCCATCGCAGGAGCGGGCTGCTGCGTTTTCCTTACAGGCTGCGCATTAATCACAGCCAACACTGCTTCGGCCACCAATCGTATGTTCTCAGCCGATAGAGGTATTGCAGGAGCAACATCTGGTGCACTGCTAGCCTCAGAAACTTGACGTTCTGACGGCCCAACACCACTTCTGGTCACCTATAGTGGTACAAAACACCGTTAAGCGACCAAATAAAATTACAAACAGCAATTATAGGAACACGCAGGTTCCTCAAACATGTGTATTTTCATTCCTAAGTGGACATTCATGGGTTCTTTTACTGTTATAATGATAAGGCACACAATGTGCTCACCACCCCTTAAAAAGAATTCGCCCACGAATTCATGTTAAGCCCGACCAAAACTAGTAGTCTGATACCAAATTATAACACCCCCTATCCGTCGCATAGCATATAGCAGTAGGTCCGGTCGGGGCCCGACGTCATATACTACAAACAGACCGGGTGGTTACTCATGGAAACCATCTAACTAATCATAACGCCCTACACAGAGCATTCTAGCGGAAGCAGATTAATAAGTTGTAACAAAGAACCCAGCTCTAAAGCATGAATGTCCACTAATACCAAAATAGGAATGTTATACACCAGTACAAGCCTTAAGGCCTTACAAAATAGTTCACTTGATATTACATGTTTTACAAACCTCGGCACACAGGCCGGTCATACATGAATAAAAACAGTAAACACTTCCAATTAGGCCTTCGAGGGCCGGTTTCGCAAATTGGGCTTTAGCCCGCTATTGACTGCTTGGTCCAGCAGCACCTGCAAGCAACAAACCACCGTACGGTGGCAAAACAAGGCAACGGTCAGCAATGCTGACCAAATTATAACGATCCCGCCCCCAACTCGGGGCGGCGATGCTCCTTCCCTGCATTTTATTAGCATAAGCGAGCAATATATATATAACCATTTTATCACAGACGTTGGCTCGCACGACCACACGCCCTGTGCTCTCAGGGCACATTCTCGGTGAACCGGTCGATGTCACGTCAATTAAAGCCATAGACATTCCGGACTCACCACCGCGACTTTGACGGCCAAACCTATGAGCATTTTGTCTTCTTGTCCTGGGTCACGACAATTTAAGTCATTGACCGCCGAAGACCCTAATCTATGCCAACGGCAAGTTCCACGTACCCTTAGGTCTCTTTAACCAAACGACATAGAACGAGTAGGGTTCCATCTAACCCGTGCTCATATCGCAACGACAATTTAAGCCATTTGCGCTGGTCAAACTTCTACCGAGTCCTATTTCCATCACAATTCACATAACCCGGTTATGTTCAAGTTGGCTCTCAGGCCACCAAGTTGGCAAGATCACGCATTCGCCCAGTTTTTCGGGTGCACCTTTAGGTTAATCCCCAAGGCTCCCTATTGCAATCTACCGTGTAGAAAACCCGAAAAACAACCAATAGCACGGAGTCTTCTCCGGCATTTATGCAATGCAACATCACCGATCCAGACCAACATGTCCGGGTAGGCTTCACACATCATGCCTATGTCCGTTCTCGCTTACGGACTATAAACAACGGGGACTTCACATATCTACCTGAAGGAACTCCTCCAACTCACCGCAAACTCGCGAGAGCGGGCTTCCTATGCAAAGAAGGAGAGCTACTCATGCTCAAGAAGAGAATCGTTACCCTTGCATTCTTCTTTGGCGCCATGGAAAAGTAAGCAGATGAAAAGCACCGCACTAGCTTTGCCTATGTGGATCCGGAGTCAGCTCGCGATTTGGAGCTTCGAAGCTCCTCCAATGGCCGGATCTAGCTTCTTCTTCCTTCCTTGGCTCTCCTCTCTCTCTAAGCTTTAGAAAGATAACAACTTATGAAAGTGAGGGTTTCTAAGGCCCAATACCAGGTATATCCCTTCAGGAACAACCCCCGGTCGTTGGATCATCAATTAAAGAAAAGAAAGGCTTTGATTCGGGACTGAAATGCCCAATCTGGACCGCACACGGCCTGGCACATGCCCGTGTCCAGGGCCGTGTGCCTCATTTGCCGTCAAAATCAGCTCGCCTGGAACAACACACGGGTATCAAACACGCCCGTGTTCGACCTGACATGCCTGTGTTCCACCTGACACGGCCGTGTGGCCGGCCGTGTACCCACATCGTTTTTCCCTGAAAACAACCCAAGCACTGCACGGGTTCTAGGACACGCCCGTGTCCTTGCCCGTGTCACCTCGACACGCCTGGGCTCCAAGCCGTGTGCACGGTCTCGACACTCGACACTTCATCGAGCGAAGATCGTCGACCTGACGACACGGCCTTGGACATGCCCGTGTCCTAGGCCGTGTGCCTTGTCTCGACACATCGTCGAGCAAAGTTCGTCGACTTTCGGACGAGTGTCGACACGGGTCGACACGCCCATGTCGCAGGCCGTGTACCATGTCTCGACACATCGTCGAGCGAAATTCGTCGACCCCCTGGGCCGATCGTCGACACGGCCTTGACATGCCCTGCGACACACCCGTGTCGCAGGCCGTGTTCTCTGTCCGACGATCGTGGACAACAAAATCGTCGGCCTCTCGACCAAAACGTCGAACCCAGCCTGACACGCCCTGGGACATGCCCGTGTCCCAGGCCGTGTGCCTACTGCCAGAACCCAAAACTGGCCCAAAACGTCCCCCGTCGCTCTTTTGAGTTTCGAGGCGTTACATTACTAGTTGAGAATTCGGGAATATAACATTCCCAAGACAGCGTTTGGAACATGCTATGGTCATTATAAGTTCACTGTAATGTCATTTGGGCTAACAAATGCGTCATCAGTGTTCATGGACCTAATGCACCGAACGTTTTGATAGTACTTGGACTTATTTGTAATCGTCTTTATTGACGACATTTTAGTGTACTCTTTGTCTAAAGAAGATCATGCGAACCATTTGTGGATGGTGTTGCACACCCTGAGAAGGAACAAGCTCTATGTCAAGTTCTCCAAGTGTGAGTTTTGGCTGTCGTCAGTGTCCTTTCTTGGCCATGTGGTAAGTTGAGAAGGCATTGTGGTGGATCCGGGGAAGATAGTTGCGATACGGTAGTAGCCGGTTTTGTCTTCTGTGGCTGAAGTCCGGAGTTTCCTTGGACTTGCGGGCTACTACAGGAGCTTCATAGAGAACTTCTCACAGATAGTCTTGCCTCTCACAACTCTAATGAGGAAGGATCAGAAGTTAGTTTGGACTCCAGAGTGCGTGATAGCTTTTCAGGGGATGAAGAGTCGCTTGACCACCGGGCCAATATTGACGTCACCATGAGGTTCAAATGGCTATGAAATTTATAGTGACACATCAGGGAGCAGCTTAGGCAGCGTTCTTATTTAGTTTAGTAAGGTGATAGCTTATGGCTCATGCTAGTTGAAGGTGGATGAGCGGAACTATCCAGTCCACGACCTAGAGTTGGCGGCTGTGATTTTTGCACTTAAATTGTGGCGTCATTACCTACGTGGCATGAAAGTTGACATCTTCACGGACCATAAGAGCCTTAAGTAACTTCTGGATAAGAAGGATCTAAATATGCAACAATGGGGCTGGATGGAGTTCCTCAGGGACTACACCTTCCAGATTCATTATACTCCCTGGAAGGGAAATGTGGTCGCAGATGCCTTGAGTCGTAGGACTATGGCAAGGGCAAGTTGGTTGAGGATGCATCATGAGTGTCTGATCCAGGAGTTGGAGGCCCTCGAGATTTCTTATGTTGACAAGAATGTTACTGCAAATGCGTGTCTAAACTGGATGAAGGTACAATATGACCTTATCGTCAGGGTTCGGCGAGCAACGGAACTCGATGAGAGTCTTCAATACTATGTAGCGGATGGGTCAAATGCTCAATTCTCCTGGAATAATGGCCTTTTGCGGAAAGATGGTCGTTTGTGCATCCCGAATATGGGTAAACTACGGGAGGAATTGACGTATGAGGCACACTTCAGGAAGTACTCAATTCACCGTGGGAGCAAAAAGATGTATAAGGATATGAAGAAGGTATTCTGGTGGCTAGGTTTGAAGAAAGACATAACCCATTACGTGGCAAAATGTCAAATTTGTGCCTTAGTGAAAGCTGAATGCCAGAAACCTGGAGATTTCCTGAAGTCATTCCTAATCCCGGTATGGAAGTTCGCTGACATTTCTATGGATTTTGTGCATGGACTGTCGAGATCACAGAGCGTAAACAATGTCATGCGGGTGATCATTGACCGGTTAACAAAAGTGTCGCACTTCATACCAAACAAGAAGGACGATTCAGTGGAAAAATTAGCCAAGCTGTACATGGATAACATCGTACGATTACACGGCATGCCTCATAGCATCGTCAGTGACCGAGATGGGCATTTTACTTAAGGTGATTGGAGGCTAGTCCACTAGCTATTGAGTACTAAGTTAAAGTTCAGTACGACCTTTCATCCTCAAACGGATGGTCAGACCGAGAGGACTAACAAAACTATGAAGGACATGCTCTGAATGTGCGTCTTGTATTTTGGGAAGAGGTGGGAAGATCACCTCTATATGATTGAGTTTGCCTACAACAATAGCTATAAAGCTAGCATACAAATGGCACCCTTTAAAGTGTTATATGGCAGGAAGTGTCATGCACCTTTATCTTGGGCGGAAACAGACGAGTCTAAATTATGTAAGCGTAAGGATGTATAAGAGGCTAATTCGACCATACGCACTATAAGAGAGCAGCTACTGATAGCCCAGGATAGGCAGGCAAAATACTACAACATTAAACACTGAAATGTGGTGTTTGTGGTGGGCGATTGGGTATACTTAAAGATCAAGCCATTCAAAGGTGTGTCCAGGATTCGGCCCTATAAAAAAGTTAAGTCTGAGGTATCTTGGTTTGTTTGAAGTGGTGTAGTGAATTGGAGAAGCTGCCTATTGGTTAGCTCTGTCTGTGGAGCTAAGTGATTTGCATGATGTGTTTCACATATCTGTGTTGCGAAAAGCTGTGAAAGAGCGAGCTCAAGTGGTTGTTTTGGATCAAGTATCAGTCGATGGTAGGCTAATGATGAAAGTTAAACCCATTAGGATCAAGGATACGAAGATCAAACAGCCACAGAGCAAGACAATCGGGATAGTCAAAGTTTGGTGGGACAACTGTGGTCATGAAGAGCTGACATAGGAGCGTGAGCAGACCATACGTGAGGAATATACCGAGTTGTTTGTATAGTGATGTTGTAACATAGGATTTTGAATGTTATAATAAATAAGTTGTTGTATTTTTCCCTTATAGCTATAAAAAATTTCGAGATGAAATTTCTGTAAGGAGGGGAGGGTTGTAATACCCTAAATTTGACAGCAGAACTTTTGGTCGTTAACGTCGGGCGATAGTGTATATCGTCGGGGTGATAATGATAGGTCTCAACGCCTAAAAGCATTAAGTGAGCTCGATACACTCGACGCCTCGAAGCATTGAGTGAGCTACTAGCTTAAATAATGTTGGGCGATAATAGGTATTGCCCGGGCGATAGCGGGAGGGAGTTAAGTGAGCGCAATACACTCAACGCCGTAAAGCGTTGAATGAGTTCAACACACTCAATGCCTGAAAGCGTTGAGTGAGCTAATGGCTTGATGTCGCGTGGCGACATTGGATATCGCCAGGCAATAGTGCCATGAGATAGGGACATGTGTCAGATGGCTGTTAAGCGGCCAAAGAGCGGTGGTTGACTGGACTCAAGCGACTGAAGTCGATGTCGCTAGGCGACAGCGATATCGCGCCATGATAATGTCTACTTTGACTTTTATGCTGATTTTGCAGCCACTCGTTTCTCTTGATGTATTAAGCATGTGGCAAGGATTGAGACTGAAATTACTTATGCATAGGTATGGTAGAATGAGAACTCATTCTCTTCTCATCTCTCTCTCTCTCTCTCTCTTAATTTCCTTTTGTGCTCCTAAAATAAGGAGCTAAGGAAGAGTTGGGCTGATCTTTGTGAGTGTTGAAGGAGATTGGTGATGTTTATTTTGCATGTTGGAGAATACTCTGAGTATAAACGTGCAGTTGTACGGAGTCTGAGGGTTGTACCTATGAAATGATAGTAACAGGAAGTACTGGAGTTCAGCTCCAGGAAAGATCACAGTTTGGAGAACTATTGATGTCATCGAGCGACAGTGCGTGACTTCAGGCGATAGCTACCGGTGAGCTAAAATTTTGTGAGGCCTATCACTAAGAGACCTGGGGGCCAATGTATGCGAAGCTGTGAGCTTTAACTGCCCAGTAATGGTGGGTGCCAACCTGAAATAGTACAAAGTCGGGTGGCTTGTGGATGATTTGAGTCATGGAGGCCAACTACTGTGCCATCAAGTTAAATACCTCTAAATGACCGGGTCATCAAGTTAAGTACCTCTGAATGGGCAGTTGGTCATTAAGTTAAGTATCTCTGAACTACATAGCCTTTAAGTTAAGTACCTCTGAACGACAAAGTTACGGTTAAGTCATGGTCCTCTGAACGGTGGTGGTACATGGGGAATCTGGTCCACCGAAAATGTGCCATGAGTGCACAGGGTGTATGGCCGTTGAGCGATCGTCTGTGGTGAATGGTGCTTAAGTGCACTTTACTGTTGCCACTATATATATATATATATATATATATATATATATATATATATATATATATATATATATATATATATATATATATATATATATGTTTGTAGGGAAGGAGAATTGTCACCCCGAGTAAGGGGTGGGGTCGTTATAAATTGGTCAGCAAAATGCTGACCGTTGCTTTGTTTGCCACATTTGTGTAGGCCATTTTTTGCAGGTGCTCGAGAGCCAAGTGGTAAGTAGCGGGCTGAGGCCCTTGTGCTATGATTGGCTGGCCCTAGAAGGCCCAAAGGCTAACTTTTTACTATTTTCATGTATGGTCGGTCTGTGTGCCGATGTATGAAACCACTTGACGTAATTAAAACAGTTGTAAGGCTAAAAGGCCGAAATATGTGTTGTGTGTATATATATATATATATATATATATATATATATATATATATATATATATATATATATATATATATATATATATATATATATCATTCCACTGTGGGTGTTTTGTGGACATTCCATGTGTTGGGTTCATAACTTAAATTGTTTCTGCTAGAATGCTCTGAGTTAGGATGTGTTCATAGTTGAACTTGGATTTGGAATCATTAAGTAACCCTTTTACCTGTCCGTGGTATATGGCGTCGGGCGCCGGCCGGACCTTATATCATATGTTATGCGATGGATAGGGGCGTTACAGATTTCCCTTCCCTTTGGAAGAAGCAACTCTTGTGCTTCCCTTGAATCCCAACCCCTTCTTACCCTTCTGAGAGGAGGAGTCTATCAAGGGCAACACTGTGTTGGGCTTAGAAAAACTAGCCACAATTATTTTCTCCCTCCCTAGCTTCTCTTCAAGATCCCTGATGAGACTATTCTTGTGCTTGATGGAGCTTATCTGGATGTCGTTCAAGACCCTAAGTTGGCTAAGTTCCCTGACCTTCTGATCCAACAAAGATGTTGTTTCAGTCAGCTGTAGAGAGGCAATCTCCACAGCTTGCTTCTTAGATAACTTCTTGCACTTCTTTGAGGCATCCAGAACTTCTTCATACCTGTCAATCAATTGATTTACATCACCTTCTGATTCAGAATCATCTTCACCACTGGGTGAAGAGGTTTCTATACAAGGACTAGTCTTATATCTAGACTTAGAAGAAGAGCTTAATAGAAATTTTACCTTCCTTTGACCAGGCTGATCCTGGCTAGTTTACTCATCAGTCATTGCCATCAGCCCACAATAGTTGTAGGCATCTTCTTCATCTTCCTCATACACCTTTGAATCACTATCTGAATGTGATATAGGGGCCCTGATACCTATCCTGGCAGCAGGATAGTTTCATCTGCTGATACAACTATCTGTTCAGCAGCAACAACAACTAGCCTAATATATGCTTCTTTTTCTTCAGACTCGGATAAGTATGAGTCTGTCCAAATCTTCTCTTTCTTGGCAACAAAGGACTTCTCCTTCTTTCCCGTGTGCTGGCGTTGTTTCTTCTCAGCAGCTTCCTTCCTCTTCACTGGACAGTCAGCTATCGCATGCCTAGGTTTGCTGCAGCAGTAGAAAACAACTTTAGAAGAATTATATTTACTAGATTTAGAATCATTCTGGTCAGCCTTGTAATGATTCCTCGTATGACTGGAAGAGGTGGAAGGTCGGTTCTTTCAATGCTTATTCTACATCATCTTCTTAAAGTTCCTGGAGAAGGCAGCAAAGTCCTCGTCTGACATGCTGCTTTCTGATGCATCTGACTCTGAGTTGTTTGAATCGGCTGGTCTTCTTGGAGGAGAGGGAATCCTCTCCTTACTCTTCCTGATTCTATCTACCTTGAATGCCAAGGACTTATCCTTGGCATGGGATCTGCTGGTGGTCTCCTCCTCTTTCCTAGCAGTTAGTTGCATCTCATATGAGAGCAGCTTTCCAAATAATGTTTGGGGAGGAGTCTTAACAAGCTTGGCCACTGCTCTTATGCCACAAATCTTAGTATCTCAGTCTCTAGTGAGAGATCTGAGGAACTTGTCATTTATTCCATAATGACTGAAGACCCTCCCATAGGTTCTCAGTTCATTAATGATTCTGAAAAATCTTTCATAGCAAGTAGATATGTTCTCTTTCATGGATTGCTTGAAATCCTCATACTCTTGGTTGAGCATGTACTTTTTATCATCTCTTACATCTTCAGTGCCCTCCATATAGACCACTAGGGTGTCCCACATCTCTTTGGAGGTCTGTCAGTGGACCATGTTCTGAAAGATAGAATCAGCAATAGCACTGACTATGATGTTTTGGGCTCTCTTGTCCAATGCAGCCAACATGACCTCATCCTTGGTCATTTCTGAATAAGTCTTGGGAGTCTGGACATTGGCATCCAGAACTGAGATCTTCATAGGGATTAAGTGTCCCTCTCTGTCAGTCATAAAGATTCTAGGGTCAGAGGCTTCCATGAACATCCTTACCCTCTCTTTCCAGATTCCAAAATACTCCTTCATGTATATGGGGATTTTATGGAACCAAGCTCCTTATGGTTCTCTCCAGAACCCATAAGTTCAGATTTGTAGCTACCTTTGGAGATCAGTCAGATTGTTAAGTCTTTTTTGAGCAACCTCCCTCTGATAACACTTGAAAGTCTTTGATTTCAAGGTAGTTTGCAACCTAGAGGGGGGTGAATAGGTTTATTGAAGTCTTGTGACTTTCTTTTAGTTTCTTCTTTAGTTACTTAATGTGTTGGCAGTTAATAGCTTTCAAGAACCTGCAAAAAGGAAACAACACAAAAAATACATAGAAATTATAGTGATTCCCTAGATTATGGGTACATCCACTCTCCTCCCACCTTTTTAACTTTCAGTTAGACAAAGCACTTCTCCAAAACGCAGCTCAAAGATCTTACACCTCAGATCCCTCAGGATCACTCAGTCTCCTCCAAGACTTATAGCTCTAGCATAAGTGCCCTAAAATTAAGTGGTTAGAAGATCACCTACCTCAAGACAAAGGCCCTACAACTCAGGCTGGGAGGACAGACCTGCCTCAGATCCATAAATGATCCTATCTCTAAGAGAATACCTCTCCTACCTCATGTTTTAAGCCCTACCTCAAATCAAAAGGATCCTACAGCTCAGGAACAAGTGCCTTACAACTCAGTGAGAATGACTCACCTACCTCATGCTCAAAATCCCTACAGCTCAGTGATAAAATGATCACCTACCTCAAATCCAAACTGGATCCTACACTCAGAGAGTATAACTCTCCTACAACTCAGGCAAATTTGCCCTACCTCAGGACAAAGGCCCTACAGCTCAGATCTAAAAGGATCCTACAGAAAATAGTGGTTTAATTAATTTGACACGGAGAAATTTCTCTGTGTCAACAACTGGGGCTAAGTTATCTTAGCTATATCTTTCTTAACAGCAGCAGGAAGAAATTCTGCCTCTACTGGAAGAATCTCAGAATGTAAATTTTGAACTTATTGAAGAAGACGAAAGAATGGCTAGGCCTTAAGATCTTCAATCAGCTAATTGAACCCACAGAAGACTGGAGGCTCTCCTTTCTTTCTTTATCAGAAGTCTTTCTGATCTTGCTGAAGCAGAAGAAAAGTGTTATAGCTAACTAAACTTTTTGATCTGCTGGAAGGCTTCAAGCTTTTTCTCGGTAGCAATGGCGAGAAAGATGAAGTCTGAAAGTCTTGTTTTCAAAGCTAGCTAAACACCTAGAGGGGGTGAATAGGTTTTAGTCTCTATTTAAATTTTCTTACTTATTTGCAAATTTTTGTGGTTGGTGATTAGGTTAGTTTTCAGCTTTCAAGATCAATCACAGATGAAACAACATTTTATAGTAGTTCCTCAATCTTGGGTACATCCACTATCCCTCTGCGCCTATCTAACATTGTGTTAGATTCGGCTCTCCATCCAGAATGCAGCCCCTTAAGAGCTTACAGCACAGATCTTGCAAGACCACATAGGTCACACAGACCTATAACTTAGGCACTAAGCCAAACCCAGGTCATAAAGACCTATCACCTGGCACAAAGCCAAACACAGGTCACTAAGACCTTAGCCTTTATAATACAGGCTTACAACTTCAGACTCATTAAGAATCTTTGCAAAAGAAGAAATAAAGAGTGAGATGATTAGACACCATAGCAAGATATCTGTGTCTACATCTTCCTGGATTGAGCAGATATCAGTACAAGCTTTTGCAGTTGAAGACAATGAAGTAAGCATTAGAAACTTTCTTCAAACAACTATCTTTTCTCTACAGAACTTGTTGATCTGCTCCCTTAGAATATATTATGAACCTGTTGTTGCAGATGGTGATTGATTCGGGTCTCTCTTTCCTCAGCTAGGTTTTCTATGCAGAACAACATCTTCAGGCTCGACTAAAATGGCGAGGAAGAAGATGAAGTTCGGCCGCACTTTTCATTTTCAGAAAACCTAGACAAGGAATTGATTTATTGTTGTGGCTGATTTGCTTCTTTTTATTCTATGAAGGCCAATTGAGCAGTGGGTCCCACCACCAGGATTGATGGCTGAGATCGAGCCATTCAGCACATGCTTTCCATTTAATCTTGATTCAATGGCTCTTTGCTGTGTGTGGGCCCCAGTACTTAATTATGAAAATATTTCTTGGAAGTAGAAGATGATAACAGCTGGCCGCCAAAGTCTCTGGCAGCATTTCCGCAACATTGAATTTTTGTTGACTTTTTTACTTTGCTGATGTCAGCATGACTCAGCATCTATGGACTTGGACAAAATTCAATCATTAGAACCAAAGGCGTTGAGTGAGTAGGCATCACTCAACGCCACGACAATTAGACAAAATTCTATCTGTCTAGGTATTGAGCTCGACGAATGTTGAGCTCCCTTCGACGAACGGCAAGCTCTGTTCGATGAAAGTGAAAATTTTGTTCGATGAATTTTAGACTAAGATTGACGAAAGCTAAACTCAGTTCGACGAATGAGTAAATTCCATTCGACGAACTCGAGGCTCAGTTTGACGAAAGCTAAGCTCAGTTCGACGAAGTTGAGCTCTACGGAATCCAAGTTATCCACGCATTTAGACTTAAACAAATTTTTTGCGTCAAGGTGTTGAGAGCGTTGAGAGCGTCGAGAGCGTCGAGAGCATTGAGAGAGCTTGCCTCACTCAATGTTATTTTCCTCACCCAGATTTTCTGGGCCTTGGCATTGAGAGAGTAAGCTCCACTCAACGCCAAACTACTTAACAGAATTTTTCTGTTATCTAGCGTTGAGTGTGTAAGGTACACTCAACGCCTGTGGACTTAGACAAATATTTGCACAACTTTTCTGTGGAGCTGACAGGCACAACAACACTCAATGCTAAAAGTTGTATGGCATTGAATGAGTAGACCACACTCAATTCATGTGGACTTAGCCACATTTTCAGCCAATTTCTCTAATTTTTGACTGACTCAGCCTGACTCACAGCCTTTTAGCTGTATGGAGTTGAGTGAGTAGACTATACTCAACGCTTTTGTACTTACCCATATTTTTGGCTATCTAATAGTTAGGCTGAGATAGTCTCAACTCTATTTGTTATATGGCGTTGAGTGAGCTATCCTCACTCAACATCTGTGGACTTAGGCAAATTTCTACTAGACAATATTGAATCCATACCTCTGACATTGAGTGAGCTTGCTCCACTCAACGCTTATGGACTTAATCGATTTTTGCTATGTCCAGCAACCACTTATTGTGTCCACATGTCCAATCAATATGAAATGGACTAACTTGCACTCAAATACACATCAAATACATTTGATGTGTGTGATATTGACCTGTTTGACTTCTCACAAATCAGGGACATTGGGAACAATGGACCCAAAAAAGTCCAGCCGCTCTTTTTCTTGTTGAATAAAACCCTAAAAAGTTGAGTTCAACATCTAAAGTTGTCCCTTTATATCTTTCGCCGATTAACGGCTCCATGAAGTAGTGGGGACCACCTATAGTAGACAGCTACATCTTGCTTTAACAGAAGATGTCATACAGTTGACTTCTGGAGGTGTTTGTTGCGTTCTGTAGCTTTCTCGCACTGTTGGGTATTGTATCCACAATCACCTGGATTTGAGGAAGCCACCTGTCAAGCTAAGATGAATTCATAATGTATTTGATGAAACTTCTCAAGTTGTACTTGCAGTTATTCCACGCTAAGTGCACACCAATGTCAGGGTGCAGTAGGTCAATATACACGGGTCTGCACGACGTAATCCCTCGTTGAGCATATCAGTGTGTTGGCCTACGTGTACTCTCTCTATTAGAGTGCACTTACTTTCAAGTACAGGGCCGTGCTTATGCAAGAGAAGACAAGGAGCAAGGATGGGTCAAGGAGCAGCTCTTGGGTGGAAAGACAAAAATTCGTCTAAGTGTAATTAGACGAGAATCACCAAGTGATTCTCGCCGATTCGGCGAGAATCACTAGTGATTCTCGCCGAATCGTCGAGAATCATTAGTGATTCTCGCCGACTCTTTTCGGCTACCTCAAAACAGTGCCAAGTAAGATTCGGCGAGAATCACTAATGATTCTCGCCGAACCCGTCGCTGAGCAGATCATGAATACCAAGTGAAAATCGTTGAGAATCAACAAGTGAATCGTCGAGAATCACTGGTGATTCTCGACGAATCGTCGAGTATCATTAACTGATTCTCGCCGATTCGTCGAGAATCACCAATGATTATCGACGAATTTTACTTGGCGATTTCTCGGGATGCTGCTGGACCGGATTCTGCCGCTGGACTAGTTTGAACCGGATTTCGGGGTTTCTACTTGTGGGACCCACAACGGTCATATTGTTAGTATCTACAGAGTATAAATACACGGGTATCTTTGCACAGTAAAATCAGCGAAGAAGAAAAGAAAAACGGGAGCCGCGACTTGACCTAGTTCGCGATTTCGGCCGCCGCCTCCGTCGCCGCGCGAGAGTGTAGATCACCGGTCTTGATCGTGGTTTCTTCCAGATCTCCGGTCGATAGAAGCTTAGCTAAGCTTAGAGTCTCACGTGTCTAACTGGAGATCTCTTGTCTCTCGATTTGTAGATCGGGAAATCCTTCCCCATCCGAATCGATCGAGACGATTGATCCTAGTGTGACCGTTGGTATACCTAGCTAGCTTCTCTACGAAGTTTGGATCTCTAAAGTACAGCAGCCGCACATCATCATCGCCACCGATCCCGTGAACCAAGCCGCCGCCCTTCTTGCCGCCGCCGGTTCCGGGGAGATCCTCTCTAAGAGAGACCAAGGTCGTGGACTCTTTGTAGACTTCAAGACCACATCGTCAACAAAGAGGGACACCGTAGTCTCCACACGTTGTTTGTATTTCTTGTACATTCTATTTTACTTTTGTTGTAAAGGAACGTTGGTTCCTAGTTGTAAGGGTTGGGTGCAACCCGGTTTGTGGGAGTGTTGACTCCTACGTGTGGAAGGGTTCCTTCCGATAGTGCAAGGATTGGATTTCAATCCTGTTGGAGAAGTGACCGAGTCGTCCCTTGTTGGGAGATAGGTCGAAGGGGGAAAGTGGATGTACCCAAGTCGGGGAACCACTATAAATAGCTTGTGTACTCTGTTGTGTTGTGTTATTTTATTTTCGTGTGCAGGTACAATTTAAATTCCGCAAAAGCGCTGCACGTCACCTATTCCCCCCCCCCCCCATAGGTGAACATAGTTGACACTAGGTGGACTTTCAAGTGGTATCAAAGCGAGGTTACTCATCAAAAAGGTCTACACCTTGAGTAGTATCCTGCCACCAGTGTCAGAAGCATGGAGCTGGATTATGAGATATCGCCACTCAGACTCCCCGCATGTACAAAGGAGTTTTATCCCGTCTGGAGGATGAGAGTGTCGTATCATTTGGATGTCATCGATCCTCATGCATCTTTCATCCTGGAAGAGGGTCCTTTTATTCCTATGAAGACCTCCGACTCTGGAATTCAAGTGCCCAAGTGCATTGCTGAGATGTCGGAAATGGAACTTTCATTCTTTAATTTGGATAAGAGGATTCGACAAATTATCATGGATATCTGGTCTGGAGCTTCTCGCTCTAGATTGGAAAAATGTAGGATGGCTAAATCTCTGTGGTTGATGATCTCAGAGCTGATGGGGGGGTCAGAGAAAGCTGGAATCTGCTGTCAACCAGAGGATGAAGCTTATGTGGGGGTCCTCACCTCTGAGGATGAAGGCATGGATCTCTCGGACAACATCAGAGCTCCAATGTCCGTGTCGGAGACTGAAGAGGCCAGTGAGGAAAGCAGCTCTGATGAGGATGACACGATGGTCACTGGCTCGAATGACAATAACACTGAAGAGCAGGTAACTTCTTCATCCTGCCCTATCTCTTTTGAACTTTCTGAAGACAGGAACTGCTTTCCTTCAGAAGATTCTGATTCTCTGAAGAGAGCCCTTCAGTCAAGCAACCTACTTGCTGAGGAGCAAGCTCAAGAGATTGCTCGACTGAAGATCTTGTTGGTTCTCCAATTGGCGTCCAACAAGGTCAAGGACTCTAAGATCTCAGCTCTAGAGAGTAGTCTAGAGAATGAGAAACGAATAGTATCAAACTTTTCCAAAGTTGATGCTATAAAGAGAAAGCAAGAAAACGGGTGGATCTCCCGGATTATCAATGCGTGGAGAAATGGGGAAACGGTATTCCGACCCCCCACTCCAAGCAGGAAGGCAACTCATCATGCCTTCAGGTATGACCACAGGAATAGTCGTGGTCACTGCAAGGGTGATCTGTCTCCATGTGGAGACACCCATAGTGCAAGGGCCGTCGTGGCCACCCAAGAGAGAATACCTAAGGCTCATTCTGAGCCCTTTGTATTCACTGCCACTGCCTCAACTCGGTGTGAATCTGCATGTTCCATCTCACAGAAGACTTCTCACCACCTGAGGACACAGAATAGGGAGGATAGAAGTCATGGTGTAAGTTTTCATGGGGCCTCAGGAAGGGGGATGCCTGAAAGAAAGGCACCACCTTCCCGGTCTCATGACGCTCACAACATGCATTCCTTCCACCCCTCCACGTGTCACGATGGAAGAGGAAATTTTGTGAGGCGATCATGCTCTATCCCGTTTAGACCTAGGACCGTGACTACCTCAGTCACTAGATCAGGTCGGAAACGGCGATACAACATTCACCCATGTTGGTGCTGTGGCAAAGTGGGGCACTTTGCCATCGACTGTTGGCACAACCCCTCTGTGCCAAAGGCAAGTGCTTATCCACATTCACGGGACAGAGGTAGTCTTCCTGGCAGGTTTTCTGAAGGAAGGCAGTCGAGTGCTTATGCTAACAGGAACCTAGGACCCAATATGATTTGGGTTCCTAAGGTAAAGTAATTCTTTCTTGCAGGGTAGTCTAGGTTCCCTTAAATATGATGGGAACTAGACAGTAGGTGGCTCAAGAATAAAATGGAACAAGCGTCTGGAATAACAGATGTGATATCTAATTGAGCTTATTCACATCGAGCTCCTAATATGTTTTACCTGGGGGACTAAATGATAACTCTCATAATCCCAGGTACGTTTGCTCAGTTCCAGGACTTGAGTCATAGGGTATCCACAGTTATATATATATATATATACATATACATCTTTATACGTTTACTTCACTTGTATGTAAGTACATCTAAGGAATGTCAACTAATATGAGGGTGATTGCAAGTCAGTGTTTTCTTGATCACTTTCTAGTTATCCTTGAATCATCTAATAACATGGAGGAAAAAGTCCTTATTACATTGGCCTTGAAAAGCTTATTTAGTGATCCTGGTTATTGTTCTAACCTCTTCTTTTAGTGTTCCCGTCATAAACTAGGAATTGATTTTAGGATGGCAAATGTACAGATTTAAATAATGGACCTGTAGCATATGCAAAGCGTATTTACTAGCCTTTGAGGAAACTTAAAAGATATTCATCACTCGTTGCAGAAACCCTGAAAGAAATCATGAATTTTCCATCTGTTCACTAAAAACTAGCGAAGATTGTCATCAAGAAATATATGGAAAAGCCGGAAACCCGTTAAATTCATTCTAAATCCCATTTATCTCACGTGGTCTCCCGCCGAACTCATCTTTATGTACATTAGAATCCCGCTGACCTTTCACCTTCCATAAGAATCCAGTCGAAGGAGCAAGTTATACGAATCCCGCCGAACTTCGCAGGAAACACGCCAAATCACACTAGGTTTCTACCGCCGACTCTTCCCATTCCCACCGACTCGCGGAAGCACGCCGAATCTCGCAGACTCTCTCCGCAGGGGACTCTCTCCTTCTCCGCCGGAAACTCGCCAAGGGGAAACTCACCGACTCCCGCAAGACTCACCGCCGCAGGGGAAACTCACCGGAAGGGCAACTCGCCGACTCCCGCAGGAAAGCTCGCCGAATCGGTCTCCATCGAAGGTCTCCCGCAAGAATCCCGCTGAAGCTCTCACCGACGATCTCTCCCAGTTTCGATTCTTCTCCGCTCGAACTAATTCATCGTCTACACCGTTAGGTATCCCCTCACCCTCACTTGGACTTGATCACTAGTATCGCTTCCTTTTTGTTTTTTTTAAGCGTAGAATAGGGCTTCTCTCCCTAGATCTGCAATGGCTCCAAGGACAACTGCTGGGTTGGTCACTGGTTGCGAGCTTGTTCGAACTGGGTTCTCTCACGCCTCTGACGAATTCCGAAACATCATTCTGATGCTGGAAGAGGCTGGGCTATCATTCGTCTTGGAGCACCCTTGCAAAATCTTGGACAAAGAGGTGCTGGAGTTCTTCGCTACCGCAAGACTCCGGAATGGCGACTCACTAATCAAAAGCAAGGTGGCTGGGGCAAAGGTCAAGATGTCTGCCAGCAAGCTGACCCGCTTCCTGCAGCTCTCTAGCTCGGAGGACGAGGACTATCTTGAGGAAGAAGACAAAAGCAGGACTCTCCTATTCTGTGATCTCCCACGAGGAACTCGGTCGATCAAGCGCAAGGATATGAATGAAGAAGGGAAGCTTCTGTCTGACATAATTGGAAAAGTGCTCATCTGCAAGCCGGGCTCTCATGACCATATCTCAGCGGATATGTTCAAGATCCTGATAGCTATTGTCTGCCGTAAACGGTTCAACTGGGGGGCATTGCTGTTCGAGAAGATAAAGGACACCTTGAGCTCTCCGAGTTTTGGCCGCATCATAAGTCTGTATCTAAATCAGCTAAATGGAGACAAGTTTGACATGAGTAAAGGTGTTCCTCTACACTACTTGAAGAAGATGGACTCAAGTGTGTTTGACCGATGGGAAAGGCGTATTGGGCAGACTGCCGTGGAAGAACAACAGGGAGTATCTCCAGCAGTCACCCCCAGTGAAATTCCTGATACTTTGACTGCAGGAATTGAGGGGGAGACTCTACCCACTCATGCTGATATAGTATCTGACATCTCCCAGGTGGCCAGGGATGCTGTGGCCGAAATACAAGAAGAAAGTGAAACTGTGCTGGAGCATGAGGAGGCCCTGAACCGAAACGATCAAGGAACCGAAGCTACTGTACTGGAGACTGCTGACAAAGAGTTGGAAGAGGCTGCTGATGAAGATGATTTCATGGATGATGACGGAGAAGAAGACGGGAATGAGGTACATGAAGCATTGGAGGCTCTGGATCTCATTGAACCTCCATATGACAAGCACGCACCTGAAATCGTTCCTTAAAACATTGGTGCACCAGTGGAGGGGGAGTCAGAAAAATCTACAGAGGCCGCCAGCATTCCACCATTAGAGACTGTGCTTGTATCCAGCTCTATAGATGCGTCTGCTGAAGAGCAAGGCCAAGAAGTGCCTCCGACTCTTCCATTACGAGATGAGCTAGCCACTCACACTGTAAATGTCATTCAGGGCATAGTGAATGAACTTAAAGCCTCCTTTGATAAAGCTCAGAATAAACTGCTGAAAAGGATTAAGACATCTGAAAATCTCATGCTCAAGAATATGGTGGAGATCAATCATAAACTTGACGTGATGGAGAAGAAATTTGACGAAAAGTATACAGAGGCCGGCCAAGCTGTCACACTTCTTATGGCCGGACTGAAAAAGACCACCGATACTCTTGCTGTAGTAAATCAGAATGCTCATGTTGTAGCCAACAACATTCAAAAGTTTGACGGTAATATGGTCACTCTCAACGCCAATCAGCAGGCCTTGGTCACTGAGTTCTCCCGGACCACCAAGCATATTGATGACTCCCTGCACTCCTATGCAAACTTCATCGCTGTCGAAGCCAAAAAGGGGGAGAAGGAATACATAGCTAAGATGGCTGAGCTCCGAGAAGTCATGATCAAAAACTTCGAACAGTCAAACAAATACGTCTATGACAGCAGCTGGTGGATGCTCCACCAGGCGTTAGGCGTCGCCTTGCCTGAAAATCCTGCGGATATTCATGCTCTTGGGACTTCTACGGCCGCTGAGGGAGTAAGTGCTGCTGAGGGAATAAGTGCAAGTGCTGCAGATGTTCTCATAAGTGAAGCTAATGCTAGGGTTATTTCCAAAGCTAAATTAAGGAGCATGTTTGACCAAGAGGCCCTAGCAAAAGCCAGGGGCAAGAGAAAAGCTCAGGAAGGGACCTCCAAGGAGACACAGGCTGAAAAGAGAACTCGACTGAGTGAGGAGGAAGTAAGAAATGAAAAGTGGAGTCCAGTTTCAAAGAATATCATCTTGGACACCTTCTGGCTACAGGAACAGGGGGAAATCAATCGAAAGGAGGTATACATCCAGTATGAATGGGAGATGCATAAGACGTATGAAGCCAAAAGGAACATCTTCTTCAGAAACAACACGGATGCAGATAAAGTTCCTCCTCCCAGATATTATCTGAAGACTAAAGAGTATATGGAGAGGCAAAGGAAGAAGTACTTGGCGCAAAAACTCAAGGATGACTTAGCTAAGGAAAAATAGTCAACAATTTACAGCTTGTCATTTTCTCTTAAGAACATTTAATGCTTATTGTTATTATATGAACAATTCTGAGATTATATGTGTATATATATATATTGGTATATATATTTGAATTTGTGAATGACTCAAGTCCTGATCTGGTCGCTTATATTCTCTTGTGCTGCATGTTTAACTTCTGTATGCTGTTTTTATTATTTGATTGGTGTTATTCATCTTAGCTAGTAGGGTTTTGGCTTCGTCAAATAGGGGGAGATTGTTGGGTATTGTATCCACAATCACCTGGATTTGAGGAAGCCACCTGTCAAGCTAAGATGAATTCACAATGTATTTGATGAAACTTCTCAAGTTGTACTTGCAGTTATTCCACGCTAAGTGCACACCAATGTCAGGGTGCAGTAGGTCAATATACACGGGTCTGCACGACGTAATCCCTCGTTGAGCAGATTAGTGTGTTGGCCTACGTGTACTCTCTCTATTGGAGTGCACTTACTTTCAAGTACAGGGTCGTGCTTATGCAAGAGAAGACAAGGAGCAAGGATGGGTCAAGGAGCAGCTCTTGGGTGGAAAGACGAAAATTCGTCTAAGTGTAATTCGACGAGAATCACCAAGTGATTCTCGCCGATTCGGCGAGAATCACTAGTGATTCTCGCCGAATCGTCGAGAATCATTAGTGATTCTCGCCGACTCTTTCCGGCTACCTCAAAATGGTGCCAAGTAAGATTCGGCGAGAATCACTAATGATTCTCGCCGAACCCGTCACTGAGCAGATCATGAATACCAAGTGAAAATCGTTGAGAATCAACAAGTGAATCGTCGAGAATCATTGGTGATTCTCGACGAATCGTCGAGAATCATTAACTGATTCTCGCCGATTCGTCGAGAATCACCAATAATTCTCGACGAATTTTACTTGGCGATTTCTCGGGATGCTGCTGGACCGGATTCTGCCGCTGGACTAGTTTGAACCGGATTTCGAGGTTTCTACTTGTGGGACCCACAACGGTCATATTGTTAGTATCTACAGAGTATAAATACACGGGTATCTTTGCACAGTAAAATCAGCGAAGAAGAAAAGAAAAATGGGAGCCGCGACTTGACCTAGTTCGCGATTTCCGTCGCCGCCTCCGTCGCCGCGCGAGAGTGTAGATCACCGATCTTGATCGTGGTTTCTTCCAGATCTCCGGTCGATAGAAGCTTAGCTAAGCTTAGAGTCTCACGTGTCTAACCGGAGATCTCTTGTCTCTCGATTTGTAGATCGGGAAATCCTTCCCCATCCGAATCGATCTAGACGATTGATCCTAGTGTGACCGTTGGTAGACCTAGCTAGCTTCGCTACGAAGTTTGGATCTCTAAAGTACAGCAGCCGCACATCGTCGTCGCCGCCGATCCCGTGAACCAAGCCGCCGCCCTTCTTGCCGCCGCCGGTTCCGGGGAGATCCTCTCCAAGAGAGACCAAGGTCGTGGACTCTTTGTAGACTTCAAGACCACGTCGTCAACAAAGAGGGACACCGTAGTCTCCACACGTAGTTTGTATTTCTTGTACATTCTATTTTACTTTTGTTGTAAAGGAACGTTGGTTCCTAGTTGTAAGGGTTGGGTGCAACCCGGTTTGTGGGAGTGTTGACTCCTACGTGTGGAAGGGTTCCTTCCGATAGTGCAAGGATTGGATTTCAATCCTGTTGGAGAAGTGACCGAGTCGTCCCTTGTTGGGAGATAGGTCGAAGGGGGAAAGTGGATGTACCCAAGTCGGGGAACCACTATAAATAGCTTGTATACTCTGTTGTGCTATGTTGTTTTATTTTCGTGTGCAGGTACAATTTAAATTCCGCAAAAGCGCTGCACGTCACCTATTCCCCCCCCCCCCCTTAGGTGAACATAGTTGACACTAGGTGGACTTTCACGCACTTAATTTGAACACAGTTGACTTGTTGACTTTACTGACATCACTATTTTGTGGACTTAGCCAAAATCAAGCATCAGTAGTATAAGCATTGAGTGAGTAAGCATCACTCAATGCCAAACACTTAGATAGAATTATATCTATCTTAGGCGTTGAGTGAACAAGCTTCACTCAACGCTTTTGGCCGTAGCCAATCATTCTGTCACTATGCGTTGAGTGAGCAACCTTCACTCAATGCCAAAAAAACTTATAAAATATTTCAGTCATTAGGAGTTGAGTAAAAAAGCTTCACTCAACGGCAAAACACTTAGAAAAATCTTTCTGCCTCTTAGCATTGAGAGAGTAAGCTTTACTCAACGTCATACCACTTAGAAATGATTCTAGTCACTTGGCGTTGAGTGAGCAACCTTCACTCAATGCATTTGGACTTCGCCGATTTTCTTGCTTGGGGAGCATTGAGTGTTGCTTCTTCACTCAATGCTTTCAGCATCTGTCAATTATATTGACATGACGTTGAGTAAGTAGACTTCACTCAATGCCTCTTTACTTTAGACAGATTCTTAGTTGATTAAGCGTGTAGTGAGCAACCTTCACTCAACACTTTTGTCCTTGGACAATATCATGTGTTGGAAACACTATCTCTGACTGACTAAGGTTCAGTTAACACTTTTTATCACATGGAGTTGAGAGAGTAAGCTACATTTAACGCTTGTGGACTTAATCAAATATTTACATAGATTTTTTGTGTCTTTGACTGACTGAGCATTACTCGACGATTTTGATGTTACGGTGTTGAGTGAGTAGACTTCACTCAACGCCTGTGAACTTAGACACATTTCAGCCAGTTTCTCCTTAGGCTTTTACTACCTCAGCCTGTCTCACAGCTTTTTGTTGTATGTCCTTCAGTGAGTAGACTACACTCAACGTCTGTGGGCTTAGCCATATTTCTTGCTAACCAACATCTTTCCTTACCTCTGGCATTCAGTGAGCTTGCTCCACTCAATGTCTGTGGACTTAGCTGCTTTTCAGATCTTCACTATGTCGAGACAGTTGAGTTATCTCGACATTACAGTCTGCCAGGTGTCGACATCTTTAAGTATGCACTCAGTTATTCATGGTGTTGAGAAAATTGTATTGTATTGACACTACTATCTTGAGCTTTAAGATGCCGAGATATCTGACTTGTCTCGACACTACTGACTTGATCTTCAAAGTGTCGAGATAACTAAATTGTCTCGACACTACTGTCTGAACTGTCGAGTGAAGTGTTGTGTCTTGATACTGTTGTCTTGTATTTTTTGATCTCGACACTTCTCCTACAAAGGTGTCGACATAGTTATGAGATGTGTCGACACTTTTGTACTTAGTCATTTCTTCAAGTTTTTACCTTGCACATGAAACTTAACCATACATCAAATATAACTTTATGTATATCATTGACATGATTGACTTCTTCTAATCTGGGACATTGTGGGAAATGGACCCAACACAAAACATAAATAAGACGAATGAAGATCAACAAGAAGCTGCCCCTATAGCTGAAGCTGAAGCTATATTGCCTCCAGCAATCAGGCATCTGAGAGATCATCTAAGAAACCAAATCATTAGTGATGCCAGCCATGGAGTAGTGACCAGGAGAAGAAGCATCAACATAACACTCTACTCAAGCTTCCTATCCTAGGTTGAGCCAAAGAAATTTGAAGGGGCCAATATAGATCAGTTCTGGATTATTGTTATGCAAGAAGAACTGAACCAGATTAAGAGATTTAAGGTCTGTAAGATGGTTCCCAGACCACAAGGACATAATGTCATCGGAGTCAAGTGGATTTACATAAATAAACTTGATGAAAATAGCATTATAATCAAGAATAAGGCAAGGCTAGTAGCTAAGGGGTACATGCAAGAGGAAGGTATTGATTTTGATCAAACCTTTGCCCATGTATCAAGATTGGAGGTCATCAGATTGTTCCTTGCATATGCTGCACACAAGGGATTCAAGGTCTACCAGATGGATGTGAAGTCAGTCTTCCTAAATGGTGACTTAAAAGAAGAAGTATATGTTGAGCAGGCTCCAGGTTTTGTTATTCTTAACTCACCTGATTCTGTTTATAGACTTAGGAAAGCTCTATATGGGCTAAAACAGGCCCCTAGAGCATGGTATAAGACTTTATCTAGCTTCCTCATTGAGAACAAATTCTCAAGGGGTAAGATGGATAAGATCATATTCCTAAAAGAATGTAAGGGTAAGATCATCCTAGTCTAGATATATATACATGACATTATCTTTGGATCTACTTATGTCAACTTTTGCAAATAGTCTGCCAAACTTATGCAAGGGAAGTTTGAGATGAGAAGTATGGGTAAACTCAAGTTCTTCTTGGGTCTCCAAGTAAGACAGCCTGATGAAGGCTTGTGCATATCCCAATCTAAGTTCACTATGGAGTTAATCAAGAAGTTTGGTATGGAGAATTCCTCCACCATGAAAATTATCATGGGGTCAAATATGCTTATAGACAAAGATAAGACAGGGAAACCTGTTGATGAAACTATATATATAGGGATAATTAACTCCCTTCTATAACTAATAGTAAGTAGGTCAGACATCATGTATGTTACATATGTTTATGCTAGGTATCAGGCTTGCCCTAAAGAATCTCACTACTTTGCTGCAAAGAGGATTTTGAGGTATCTTAAGGGCACACCAGATCTTGGCCTATGGTACCCTATGAATGGTGAGTTTGAACTAATAGGCTATTCAGATGTAAATTTTGCAGGTTGCAAAGAGGAAAGGAAGATCACTTTTGGCACCTGTCAGTTCTTGGGAGGAAGACTAGTATCTTGGAATAGCAAGAAGGAAATCAGTGTTGCAATCTCAACTGCAGAGTAACATTTCATCTCAACAGGTAGCTGTTGTGCTCAATTGTTGTGGATTCAGCATCAGATCCAAGATTATAACCTTCAGATAAGTAGAAGTCTCTTATATAATGATTCTACTAGTGCAATCTCAATTGCTAGGAATCTTGTCTCTCATAGCATGACTAAGCACATTGATATTAGATACCATTTCATTAGGGAGCATGTGGAATGTGAAGTTATCAACCTTGAGTTTGTTCCTACAGACAAGCAAGTGCCTGACATCTTCAATAAGCCACTAGATGAAGCAAAGTTCAATACCTTCAAATTTGAATTGGGTATGTTAAACCTAGTATAGCTTCAGTTCCTCCTCATATTGTTGTAGGTATGTATTCCTTCTTGCAGGTGGACAAGTACTTCAGTGATTTGAAGATGTTTCAAGATGAATATCTTGAATGATATCATGTTGGTGGAAGCATGATAGATGATGCTTCAGTTGAGGGAGAGCAAGTCCAGCACTGCTATAGCACTCTCAAGTGGTTCAACTGCTGCTTATCCATACTCAAAAAGGGGGAGCAGATAATCAGTACCTCGCAGACTATTTATAGAAGTCAATAAAGGGGAGGAGAAAGGATATGAATCTGGTATCAGAGCATAACAGGAGGAGAATGATACAAGTGGATCAAATTGATCAAGACCAGGTAGCAACAATTCAGGGGGAGCAGGTGTGATGATGATCACCCTGCAGACAAGGAAGTGTGCTAACTAAAACCTCTTCTCATGTTTTAAGTTAATATTCTAATGTTGCATATGTTAGTGTATGTCATTGACCCAATTGATTGAGGGTTTTGACTTCTTCAAATAGGGGAAAATAGTTGGGTCCATTGCCCACAATGTCCCAGACTTGAAAAAATCAATCATGTCAATGATATACAAAAAGTTGTATTTGATGTGTGCTTAAGTTCATGCATGCAGGTTATCCTTGAAACATTGATAGGACAGGTATTCCAAGTGATTGGATATGTGGACACAAAGATAGATGCAGGATATGCAAGAATTTGCCTAAGTCCACAAGCATTGTATGAAGCTTACTCACTCAATGCCAGGTGCAGGAATTCGGTTAAGTCCACAGGAGTTGAGTGAAGTCTATTCACTCAACGCCAGGTACGTAAAAGCATTGAGTATAGCTTAGTTTGTCTAAGCCTAACTATTGGCTGGACAAAAAAGTGGCTAAGGCCACAGGCGTTGAGTGTACTCTACTCACTCAATGTCATACAGCAAAAAGCTATGAGACAGGCTAAGGCAGTCAAAGCTTAAGGAGAAACTGGCTGAAATGTGGCTAAGTCCACAGGTATTGAGTGAAGTCTACTCACTCAATGCCAAAACATCAAAATCATTGAGTATTGCTCAGTCAGTCAAAACCACAGAAAATTTGTGTAAATATTTGACTAAGTACACAGGCGTTGAGTGAAGCTTACTCACTCAAAACTATGTGATAAAAAGCATTGACTGAACCTTTGTTAGTTAGAGACTGTGATTTCACATGTTGAAGCCAAAATTTGACTCAGACAAATGTTCACAAAATAGGGGCGTAGCCGACACCTACTTGGCCCAAGCTCCGACCTCCGACTGGTCGTGAAGGACTAAGAAAACCTGGCCCAAAGCCGCAGCATGGAGGTCCCACCGCTTACCCGGAAGGTCACAGAGAGCTTCCCCTCCAAAGCCAAAAGCTGGGCTTGGAGTTCCTCAGAAGGCTGTTCCAAATGAATCCTCTTAAGAGTCCGGAAAAAAGTCCCTTCTGAAGAACCCCTATGGGCTTATTTATAGATTTCAGAACCTGAACTGCCAATAACAAAACTGTACTGATCTGAAATTACCGGGGTACCCTTGGCTAGGTCTGCCAACAGCCAAACTCCGTTGTTCTGAGGGGCTATATGCAGTCCACTAAGGGTAAGAGGGTAAAAATACCCGGGGTAGGAGAGTAAGAACCTCTGTTTGACAGGGAAAAATAAAAAAGCCTCTCCTCCCCCTGGCGAGAGGAAAGGCACCTGCCGGCGAGAAGGACCCACCGCCCGTCTCGCCGGCGCCTCTCGCCCTTGGAGGTCCTCTCACTTCTAGAGGCCTTCTCGCCTCTGGGTGGGGCATTTTGCCCGTTGGAGAGTCCATCGTCTCGCCTCTTACGAGTGGGCCCCCCCTGGTCCCATCTGCCCGTCTCGACCTATTTGCTTCTTGAGGGCTCTTCGCGAGTCCGAGGTTGTACACAATCCCCGCTCTTTTTGAGATTACTCTAAGCTCAAAAAGAATGTTCAACCGAGGCTCGTTATTCAAGGTGCATTAAAAAACGTATTTATGAGGAATCTTCTAAGGCCCCCACCGGGGCCTATAAATATATGACTCCTGCCCTACACTCCTGGTGCCCTGTTCTGCGTATTCTTCTTCTTCCCTGTTCTTGAGTTTTCCAGAATGACGCACAGTCAAAGTTTTCGCGAACGTCTCGCACTGGTGCGAGAGCAACATAAGGCCAACGTGGCTGCTTTCACCTCTTCTCTGGTTCGTCCCCTCGCCCCGTCGTCTCGCTTGAAAAAGACGAAGGCTGGGGGCCCATCACCTGCAGCAGTAGATTCGTCTCGCGTCGCTTTGAAACTTGTACCCACTCCCCATGCTCCCTCTATGAAAAAAGAGGTGGGTACTCGCTATTACCACGGTTATCTCCGCGACCGGGTGCTCTCTTGCTGACAAATGCTTTTTCAGGGGGCTCTTGTGGTTCTGTACCCCCCGAAGAGTCCGCGAGATGGTTCTGCTGCCCGCTACGAGGAGCTCGATTCGCAGCCCTCATCTACTCCCCCAACTACTCCCAGCGAGAGGAGGGACGACACCTCCCCGGCCGCCGATACCTCTCGCCGCCCTGGTAAGGGACCTTCCCTTGCCATTTTGAATCCCTTCGCTACTCTCACTCTCTCTGCGAGTGCCTCTTCGCCTTGCCTCTGCACCCCTTGCGCAGATTCTCGGGCCAACTCTCCTATTGAGGAGCAGCCAAAGCGACTCTCCGTCTCGCCTCCTCCTGCAGACGGGATTGAAGACTACCTGGGTGATCCTTCAAATCCAGTGGAGATGAAGCGGAAGACGGCTGAGCTCTTCCGGAAGCACGCACGCCTCATCCACTCCTTGACTTTAGACAAACAGACCGCGGAGAAGCGCATCGAGTCGCTGGAGGGCGAGTGCGCTCGTCTATCTTCTGGAGCTAATGTCGAGCTGGATGTCGACGGCACCGACCCCGAGGCCATCATCAATGAGACCGATATGCAGCTCCGTCTCGCGCGGCGTGGTCTTAAAACCATCCGTTCCTTCCACTCGCGGAGTAGACCTCCTCGCGGGGGAGCTCGCGGCGGCCGCTGGGAATGGCGCCCATACTGAAGAATGTCCGTCCCGCTATCCATCTTTTTCTTCGTCTCGCAAAAGTTGTAATAATGGTAGTCTCGCCAAAGTACGCAGAGAGCTTGGTCTCCTGCGGGATGATGTCTGGACATATATTTTTAAGGCTTAATTTTTCATTCTCTTTTTTAATCCTCCCTTTAATTTGTGCTAAATATTTATTTATAGTTTTTCCTGATTGTGACGGGTCGCGCCGTTCGAGGTATAGGAGAGAGAAAAGCATCGACTCTTCCTCTCCCCTTATTTTCCCGCCCTTTTAATCATTGGCCATGCATCATTTATAAATATGCCTAGTCCGGGATTAGATACCGCTCTCTCCGCCTTCGCCGTTAACCAAGTCTTGGCCTTCTGACCTCTCCGTCTCGCCGGCCCATTCTCGCCTATTTCTTCCTTCGTCTCGCTGAGGACCAATTCGCCTAAGAAGATGGGTAAGAAGAAGGTGGAGGAGGGTGAGGGGCGCAGCCGCTGCGGGAAGAGGTTTACTGACCATGACTTCCCGCTCGGCCGGCTCCCTCGGGAAGACCATGATAAGTTTGTTCGCGCGTATCTGGGGGAAGGGATTGAGTCGTGTCCCCCCAAGGTCGGCGAGTGCATCAACACATATTACCCGGGGAACTCGCCTTCCCCGTCTCGCACTTCGAGGCGGGTTGCGACTGCCCCTCTGGCCTGAGGTGAAGCAGACCTTAAATACTTCGGTGTCGTCCCGGCACAGTTCAACCCTAACGCGATTTCGGTGTTGATCGCGTTCGCCTGCTATATGCGCGGGAGCGCATCGAGTTCAGCTTGACGGCGTTCCGCAAGCTTTTTATCTACCACGCCAACGCCGATGGCGTCTCGTATTTTACTGGGCAGGGGCTCAAGGTATGCGAGGACGCCTAACAAGAACCATCACTGGCTCACCCGATTCATCTTCATCCGGGGAGACCGGGCTGACTTCGGCGGCATCCCTCTCGCGCCGGTCTCTCCGCCAGAGAGCTTCTACGCCACCCCCCAAGTCAGTGGGCCAGAGAAGCTGCTGTGCGAGTACTAGTTGGCAAGAACTTCGAGGTCAACTTCTTGCGGCGAGGCCTCGACTCGCTTCTCCCAGTGCTCCCGGGCGAGGGTATTCTTTTGTTCCTCTCTCTTCGCTATTTGTCTTCTCGCTTCTTTCTAACCCCGCTTGCTTTTAGGTGAGCAAATTATTCCAGCATCCCCTCCTTACAAGAGCAATATTCACCCTTCCAAGGGTCTTGATCTCGCCAATGCAGCGGCAGAGGCGGCGAGAGAGTCCCTGGCGGTTATCCCGCGAAGCATCCCGGAGATGACACGGTCCCCCTCGCTCCAGCCCTCCAAAAAAGAAGATGAAGAAAGCTGTAGTCATCTCCAAGGAAAGGAGGAAGGCTCCTCAAGGGAGCCCTATCTCTTTAGGGGAAACTCCACCGCCTCCCTCGCCTAATCACCGGGCGTCTCGCCTCCAAACCTGCCTGCCACTGCTTCCCACCCGCGAGCTGCTGCTCCTGAACAGACGGCTGCCACCTCCTCCCGCGAAGGTGACTCCTCTGGTCGTCCCGCTCCCTCTCCTCACATGAATTACAATCTGGGTCCCGTGGTTCATGATGCCATCGGCGACCCGGTTCTGTTGTGGGGGCGGGACGCCAACCGTGTTTCCATCTCCACCATCCTTCCATAATGGAAAGAGCAAGAGGTCCCTCCAGCCACGCCTTCGCCATAGGGTACGGCCTCTACGGCGGCCTTGACGCCGCTTCGCCTGAAAGCGAGTCCACCAAGGACCTTGTGCTAAAAACTTGCCATCATCAAATGCGGGCCTTGGAGTTCTCGCACCGCTCCTCTCGCCGCCTCATTTACATCAATTCAAAATGGAAGGCCAGCGAGGAAAATCTAGAGGCGGAGCGGGATAAATCTACTGGTCTAGCGAGAAGGTTGTCAGATGCCGAGTCACTCCTCGCGAAGGCCCAAGGCGGCGTGGTAAGTCATAACTCTCTTTTCCCTTGGGTCTTTCCTTTCCCACGATTCTTGGCTAATTGCTAGGTCATTCCGCAGGATGCCGAGACGGCGGGACAACTTCGCTCGCACGTGGCAGCTTGAAAGAGGAGGTCCGGGTCCTGACAGCTGAGAACGTGCGCCTTCAGGCTGATGCTGCGTCGTCATCTCGCCGCGAGCCCTTCGGACACCTCCGCCACACTACTCTTACGAGGAAGTTGAGGAGCGATGCCGAGACGCTAGTGTCCGTGGGGCTGAGCTGGTGCTGCAAATGATGAAAGACCTGGGGGTCGTGAAGGATGAGTCTGAGACAGTGACCGCGCGTGACTTGGTCCCCGAGCTCTATAAGCGAGGAGAGCGATGATTCTTCATCCGGCGAGGAGGACTGATGCGCCGCCTCCAAGATTTAGAATCACTCTCTCCTCCTCCTGATGTAAAGACTTTAAATATATTTTGTGGGATCTGCCAAGTGACGAGCGAGTGCTCAATTTTGCTGTCTTTTATTTTATTTCTTATTTTGTGTGAAGTTATCTCTGGTTTGCTTTTTGCCTGCGGGACGGTGCTACTACTTCGTCTCGCCGCGTGACCTTTCTGTATATATATATATTTCTGTTTATGTCCTACGCGAGACGGGTTCTCGACGCGCTTAACGACCGCGAGTTGGCGCAATGGCTTGCCTCGCGAGTGCCCTTTCGCTACGGCGAGACGATCCTCAAAAGCCATCCGCTGCGAGTGCTGTCGCCTGCCCTACTCCACACCCTTTTTTCCCTTTGTTTATTTTTGTACTTTAGGACAAAGTGGGTATACTAAGGTGTAGTGCGCTTAAGGGGACTTTTCACCATATTCCGCCAAAATGAATTCTGCCTTGTTAGTTTAATGTTGATGGAGATTGCTTGACCCAACCCTATCCCCCACAGGCGAGCCTTCGGACCTGCCAGCTTGATGGGAGCCTGCGCAGCGGGTCTACCTGGGCCGAGCCGAGCTCGGGTGCCGATGAAGATCTTAACTCAAAACCTATCCCCCACAGGCGAGCCTTCGGACCTGCCAGCTAGATGGGAGCCTGCGCAGCGGGTCTACCTGGGGCCGAGCCGAGCTCGGGGTGCCGATGAAGATCTTAACTCAAAACCTATCCCCCACGGGCGAGCCTTCGGACCTGTCAACTAGATGGGAGCCTGCGCAGCGGGTCTACTGGGGCCGAGCCAAGCTCGGGGTGCCGATGAAGATCTCAACTCAAAACCTATCCCCCACAGGCGAGCCTTCGGACCTGCCAGCTAGATGGGAACCTGCGCAGTGGGTCTACCTGGGGCAGAGCCGAGCTCGGGGTGCCGATGAAGATCTCAACTCAAAACCTATCCCCCACAGGCAAGCCTTCGGACCTGCCAGCTAGATGGGAGCCTGCGCAGCGGGTCTACCTGGGGCCGAGCCGAGCTCAGGGTGCCGATGAAGATCTCAACTCAAAACCTATCCCCCACAGGCGAGCCTTCGGACCTGCCAGCTAGATGGGAGCCTGCGCAGCGGGTCTACCTGGGGCCGAGCCGAGCTCGGGGTGCCGATGAAGATCTCAAATCAAAACCTATCCCCCACAGGCGAGCCTTCGGACCTGTCAGCTAGATGGGAGCCTGCGCAGCGGGTCTACCTGGGGCCGAGCCGAGCTCGGGGTGCCGATGAAGATCTCAACTCAAAACCTATCCCCCACAGGCGAGCCTTCGGACCTGCCAGCTAGATGGGAGCCTGCGCAGCGGGTCTACCTGGGGCGAGCCGAGCTCGGGGTGCCGATGAAGATCTCAACTCAAAACTATCCCCCACAGGCGAGCCTTCGGACCTGCCAGCTAGATGGAAGCCTGCGCAGCGGGTCTACCTGGGGCCTAGCCGAGCTCGGGGTGCCGATGAAGATCTCAACTCAAAACCTATCCCCACAGGCGAGCTTTCGGACCTGCCAGCTAGATGGGAGCCTGCGCAGCGGGTCTACCTGGGGCCGAGCCGAGCTCGGGGTGCCGATGAAGATCTTAACTCAAAACCTATCCCCACAGGCGAGCCTTCGGACCTGTCAGCTAGATGGGAGCCTGCGCAGCGGGTCTACCTGGGCCGAGCCGAGCTCAGGGTGTCGATGAAGATCTCAACTCAAAACCTATCCCCCACAGGCGAGCCTTTGGACCTGCCAGCTAGATGGGAGCCTGCGCAGCGGGTCTACCTTGGGCCGAGCCGAGCTCGGGTGCTGATGAAGATCTCAACTCAAAACCTATCCCCCACATGCGAGCCTTCGGACCTGCCAGCTAGATGGGAGCCTGCGCAGCGGGTCTACCTGGGGCCGAGCCGAGCTCGGGGTGCCGATGAAGATCTCAACTCAAAAACTATCCCCCACAGGCGAGCCTTCGGACCTGCCAGCTAGATGGGAGCCTGCGCAGCGAGTCTAACCGGGGCCGAGCCGAGCTCGGGGTGCCGATGAAGATCTTAACTCAAAACCTATCCCCCACATGCGAGCCTTCGGACCTGCCAGCTAGATGGGAGCCTGCGCAGCGGGTCTACCTGGGGCCGAGCCCAGCTCGGGGTGCCGATGAAGATCACTCTTCCTGTCATTAGGGCTTCACGAGAAATGATGAACAAGAAATAATTTGAGAAATACATTATATTAATTATGCTCGAGTACATATCTTCCGCTCCCCCCCTCATGGGTAGAAGCGTTTTAAGTCATCCCCACTCCAGGAATGGTTCAAGGTCCTACCCTCCACATCTTGGAGGAGGTAACCCCTGCTTTCAACACTCTCTCTACAATATAAGGCCCCTCCCAATTTGGATTGAGCTTTCCCACCGGGGCGGACCTTCCTGCCGCATCAACCTTCTTTAGTACTAGGTCTCCTTCCGCGAATTGCTTTATCCTGATATGTTTGTCGAAGTGCCTTGCCATTCGACGCTTGATCTCCTTCTTGTCTGATGGCTACTACGTCTCGCAGCTCCTCTGTAAGGTCTAGTGAGAGGCGCAGGCCTTCTTCGTTTTCCATCCTCCACGCCTCGTCCCCATCACCTACAGCCACGACCCGTGGGGATCGGACCTCGAACTCCACTGGTAGTACCGCCTCACAACCATGGGAAAGCTTGAAAGGGGTCTCACCAGTGGCCGTGTTCGGGGTTGTTCTTAGAGCCCATAGGACCGAGGGGAGCTGCTCTACCCAATTCCCTCTCAGATTCTCCACCTTCTTCTTTAGCAAGTTAACGATAATCTGTGTTGCCGCCTCCACCTCACCGTTGCTCCTGGGGTGATGGACGGAGGCAAACCTGAGGTCGAAGCCCAGCTGAGTGCAGAAGCTGATGAACTCTTCGCTAGCAAACTGGGGGGTCGTTATCCGTGACGATGGCTTGAGCAGCCCGTGCCTGCAGATGATCTCCCCTAGACGAAGTTCCTGATGACTTGGGAGGTCACCTTTGCTAGCGTCATAACCTCCAGCCACTTGGAGAAGTAATCTATCATAACCGGAGGAATCTTCTTTGTCCACTAGCGGAGGAAAAGGCCCAACTAGATCCATTCCCCAAATGGCGAAAGGCCATGGTGCTGTGATGCCTCGGAGCCTTTGAGCCGGCAAGAGCTGGAGGGGGGCGTAGAGCTGGCATTTTCGGCATTTCCTTGCAAACTCCGTCGCATCCTTCCTCAGGGTGGGCCAGAAGTACCCCTGCCTGACCACTCTTGCTTCCAACGTCCTCCCCCCGGAATGACTACCACATTCCCCGGAGTGCACCTCCTCCAGAATGTGTCTGGTCTCCTCCTCTGTTACGCATCGAGCTAGGAGACCCGAAAGAATCCTCCGGTGAAGTCCCTCCTTCATGCATGAGATAATGAGCCGCCTTATGGCGGAAGCTTCTTGCCTCCTTGACCCCCTCAGGGAGGGTTCCTGTCAGAAAGAAAGTAACGAAAGGATCTACCCACGAGGCCGCCGATCCACCTCCATTAGCTCTCCTTCTTCGATCACTGGATGAAATAAATCAGTCAGAGCACCCCCTTCCCAAGGTCCGAACTTAGCCAATCGATCGGCAGCAGTGTTCTCTTCTCTGGGGACGTGTTGGATGGAGAACGTCCGGAACCCCCCGATGATCGTCCTTACCTTGATAAATATTTACAAGGGTGGCTCCCGTGCCTCGAACTCTCCACGTATCTGTGATGCCACTACCAACGAGTCTGTGAAAACCTCAACGTCCTTAATCTCGAGCTCCTTGGCAAGGCGAAGGCCGGCTATCACTGCCTCGTATTCTACTTGGTTGTTGGTTGTGGGGAAATGCAAGGCGACTGCTTGTTTTATGGTCACTCCCTGAGGACTTGTCAGTACCACCCCGGCTCCAAGGGAGTGCTTTCCCGAGGCCCGCGTCGACCATTATCTTCCATGCTTCTGGCGGCTGCGGCTCCTCGCCCCCGACCTCCGCGACGTAGTCTGCCAAGAAGTCGGCCACCACCTGTGCCTTAATGGAGAGCCTTGGTACGAACGAAATGTTGAATTCGCTCAACTCGATAGACCGCTTGGCCAGCCTACTCGAGTGCTCTACTCCTTCAAAAATCTTTCGGAGAGGATGGTCCGTCACCACTCTAATCGAATGTGCTTGGAAAAAAGGCCGGAGCTTCCTGGCTGAAACTACCAAGGCGTATGCCAGCTTTTCTAGGATAGGGTAACGAAGCTACGCCTTCCTTAGGATCCTGCTAACATAATAAATTGGCAGCTGCCTCTTTCCCTCTTCTCTGACTAGGACGGAGCTCACCGCCTCTGCTCCCACTCCTAGGTACAAGGTTAGATCTTCCCCCTCTTTTGGGCTTTGAAGCAGAGGTGCCCGAGAGAGTTGCTCCTTCAGCTTTTGAAAAGCTTCTTCGCACTCCGCTGTCCATTCAAATCTCTGATTCCCTCGTAACACTTTAAAGAAAGGTGAGCACTTCTCTCCTGACCTAGAGAGGAATCTGCTAAGGCCGGCCAGCTTTCCTGTCAAGCGCTGCACCTCCTTAGCGTTTCGCGGTGATTCCAGCTCCAGAATGCCTTTACTTTATCAGGATTAGGTTCTACCCCTGCCGGGGTCAGAAGGTGCCCAAGGAACTTCCCACGACTGGCCCCGAAAACACATTTTAGGGGGTTCAACCTCATTTTGAACTTCCTCAAGGTGGCGAACGTCTCCTCCAGATCCTGGAGATGCGAGTTCACTCCCTTTCTCTTTACCATGAGATCGTCAACGTAGACCTCTAGGTTCCGACCCCTCTGGCCCTGGAAAACTCGATCCATCATCCGTTGGTATGTTGCCCCCGCATTTTTAACCCGAAGGGATCATGTTATAACTAAAGAACCCTTCCCTGGTGATGAAGGAGACGTCCTTGACGTCAGGAGGGTGCATCCGGATCTGATGGTAACCTGAAAAAGCATCCAGAAAACTCATAACAGAAAAACCAATGGCTGAATCAACCAGCGCGTCGATTCGAGGCAGGGGTAGCAATCCTTGGGGCACGACTTATTCAATAACGAAAATTCAATACACATTCTCCATTTTCCTCCCCCCTTCTTTACCATTACAACATTGGAGATCCAGCCTGGGTACTGGATCTCTGAGATGAAGCCCGCCTCCAGGAGCTTCTTGACCTCCTCGCGAATGGGCTCCTCCAGCTTGGTGGCGATGGCTCTCATCTTCTGACGTATGGGGCGCGTCCGAGGGTCCAGATTTAGGCGGTGGCAGGCCACATCCGCATCAATGCCCGGCATGTCCGCCGCGCTCCAGGCGAAGACGTCGACGTTGCTCTGGATGCAGACCCGCATCCGCTCCTGGTCTTCGGGACTCAAGCCCCCGCTGATCCGTACCCTTCGTACCTGCCCCTGGCTGGTGCGGACCTCTACCTCCATCATTTCCTCGGCCCACCTCCAGCCGCGACTGCTCCCAGCCGTCCCATGCTTCTTCTTCCTCCTGCTCCAGCTCTTCCTCCCCTCCTGCTCCCTCAACTTCCATCACCTCGTCCTGCTGCTGCTCAATTTCCATGTCCCTTCGGGCTTCCTCCTCAGCCCCTTCTTCTCCCACTTTCTCCTGTATTCTTTCCTGTGGCTCTAACTCCCCGCTCCTCCGGACTTCCCGCACATCTCCTCCCCTCTGCTCCTCCTCAATCTCCATCGCCCCCTCCGGGCTCTCCTGTTGCTGCCCGACCTCAACACCCCCCTGAGCCTCATGCCACACCTCCTCCTTGCTTGCTTCCCGGTCTCCTCTTTCCCGACTTCCTCTTCGGCTCCTCCTTTCGCTTCCTCTGGGCTCACCTTTTCTTCCCTGATAGCTTCTTCTTGCGCCGCCATCTCCTTCTCCAACTCCTCCGCCTCTGCCATCCAGGATATGGTGTTAACCGTCGTGACATAACACTGCCTCGCCACTTTTGGATCTCCCCTGACCCTGACCTGCACCCCTCCATTGTTAAACTTGAGACATTGATGGAAAGAGGAGGGGATGCAGCGAAAGGCGCTGATGAGGGGACGCCCAAAGATGGCACTGTAGCTGCTCGGGGCATCTACAATCACGACCGGCAATTCCGTGATACGCCCCCCAACCTCACGTGCAGCCCTACTCCCCCTTCCACTTCTTTTTCTCTCCCGGAGAATCCGAACAACGGTCCATCTGAGGCCAAAATCCTCTTGGCTTCCACCTGCATCTCGTCGAAGGCCCTCTTAAAGATCACATTTACGGAGCTCCCGTTATCCACCAGGATCTTGGAGACCGTGAAGTTTTCTATCGCCGTCTGGATTACCAAGGCGTCGCAGAACGGGTCCTCGTACTCCGGCATGTCCTCTGAAGAGAAGGTAATCTTTTCTAGCGGGGCGGGTTTTGGGAGGTCGAGGCTACCCCCTTTCGGAACATGGTCTACAGGCTCCCCTTCGGGTGGCCTCGATCCCAATCCCTCCATGGATGGCCCCGATTCCTCCCCGGGTTCCTACATCCACCCGGTCCTCGCACCTATCTTCCGCCTCCCCTTGCTGCATTTCCTCGATCCTCACCGCGGATCCTGCCTCCTCAACCTCTGGCCTCTCTCATCTCCAAGAATTCTGGGCACGTGGCTGTAGCGTGACCTCTCTCCTGATGGAAGTCACAGAAAGGCAACGCCACCCACACCCCTTCTTCCTTCTCCTCTTCCTCTCCTTCCTCCTCGAGCTCCTCTTCCTCGACCGATCCCCATTGCCTCCTGCTGATGCTGAAAACGATCCCTCACCCCCTGTCTCCATGCCGGTTGATCGAACCTCCTCGGCTCCCGGAAGTTCTCTCTTCCCTGGAAGCCTCCTCCCAACTCCTGGGGGCGACCCTCATGAGGCCTCCAACCTATCCGGTTGTTCGGCTCTCGGGCCCCCCGATGATTCTGCCCTTGGTGCCCCTGGCCTCGGGCTTCCTCCCTCCTTCTCTCTTCCTCTGCTCCCCTGCTCCCTTTGCTCCCTTTGCTTTTCTGCTCCTGGTTCCTTTGCGTCATCCTCCGCCAACCTGGCTAACCTCCTTGCAAACGCCGGATTGGCCCTCTCGAAATCCGTCTCCTTCGCCGCCCTCTCCATAAGCTCCTCAAAAGAGAGGGGGCACCCTTTTCAACTCCATGCTGAAGAAGCCTGGCCTCAGTCCCAGGGTGAATGCAAGCATCAGCGTATACCCAGGGACCTCCTGGACCTGGAGGATCTCTTCCTGAACCGATTTACGTAGTGACCCAACGTCTCATCCTGGCTCTGCCTTACCGAGAACAAGCACTCCGCCTCCTTCTTACGCTTCTTCGATGTTGAAAACCTCAATAAGAAACCCCTCCGCAGATCCTCGAAACAATAAGTCGACCTTGCCGGTAACTGATGGAACCAATCTCGCGCCTTCTCCTTCAAGGTGATGGCAAACAGACGACACTTAAATGCATTCGTCATTTGTCTTATCGAAACCACATCTTCGAACCACTGCACATGATGCACCGGATCATCCTTCCCTGAGTAGTAGGACATGTCGGGCTCCCGGAACCCCTCCGGCACCGGAGCCGAGATGACAAGTTCGCTAAACGGGCTCTCGCCGACTGCTTGCCGAGAGGGCACATCTCGCGGCCTCGACTGACTGGCCCTATCTGCGAGAACCGTGCCCAGGGAAGAGCTCTCGCACGGCTGCCTCCTTCTCGCCGTCTTCTGCAGGGATCTCCTTCCCGGGATGCTGGCCTGGAAAGAGCTCTCGCGCCGCCACGTCCCTCTCGCCAGCCTCCGTGGGGACCTCCTTCCCGGGCGCTGACCTGGGGCGTTCTCGCCTAAAAGCGGGATCACCTCGATCGGGACCTGAGGCGTCGCCCACTCGCTCCTTGCCGAGAAGGCCAAGCTTATGGTTTGCATGACCTCTCGCCTGAAGTCCTCCAGCATTTTCCTCGTCGCCTCTTCTACCTGGGAGGGGGAACCTCCAGAACCAGATCCTTCTCCTTCACCTCCTGCCATAGGACCAAACTCAAACTTTTCCTGAACCGGCTACCTCCACGCTCACCGCACCAGAACTGTGAAGCCAAATTTGACTCCGACAAATGTTCACAAAATAGGGGCGTAGC